>CM046042.1:25581468-26181468 GCA_025215565.1 Flaveria ramosissima | reverse complement strand
GGGGTGTAGACGAGTAGGACAATCAGCATCATCCCCTAACTGTAGAACAATCCTCAAATCCTCCTCTGATACGGTAATAGCCTCACCAAAGATCGTACTCCTGATGCAATGAGGCTCAGAGGATCTATCAACAGTCGCGCCTTCCCAGAAGGCCTGCTGCACTGATCTATACGGCGTGCATGGTGTAGAGATAGCATGAGCAATCCTGGATCTCAACAGAAACGTAATGATGCCTGAGAAGTCAGCTGCGTTCCTGGATGTCAAATCCAGATGAGCACATATGTTATGCTTGGTGCTCATGTTCCATCGACTCGCCATCTGTAACACATAACAATATAGACATTAGTACCACTGGCTAAGAGATAATGAAACACTTAAACTTTGAATAGAATGTCTCTGTCATGCGATTGAGGTTGTGCGACTGAAGACAGTAGTGCGACTGAACAGTGCGATTGAGGTTCAGACGTGCGAATGACCTCATGCGTACGACTGAGTGTGCGACTGGACTCATGCGCATGTACTCTTATGCGGTTACACCGTCGTGCGACTGAGTCTTATTCGCATGGTTTAGTCGTGCGGTTAAGTAAATCGCCCCCTTCAGTCGTGCGACTGAAGTTCATCCGCCTGTCCAATCGTATGACATCCTGTCCGTTCAATTCAAATTAACTTTTTCACCATTTTGAGTTTTAGACTTCGTGTTGTTGGTTCATTAGACTACTTGTGTCACACCTAACATCTTTAATTTTATAGTTTGAGCCATTTAGTTAGGTCATTTTGTCACACAAGTCACCGTTTTTCTAACGGGTCTGATTATCTAGATTAAGAGTCATCAAATTGAACGATTTGGTGATGTTTCTCGTCGCAAATTACCTGTAGAATCGAAGTAAATGGTCAGTATGCAAGAAACAAAGGTTTTAGGAGATCAAACGAAATTTGGGCAGAGTGACTTTAGTCGTGCGATTTAGGGTTTCTTGAGGGTGATGAGTCTCTGCGACCGACTCCTCCTCTATTTATACTAACCCTAGATCCAATCGTGCGACTGAGTTCATACGCACCTTTCAGTCGTGCGAGTGGGACTCAGTCGTGCGATTGGGTCAGTCGCCCTTCTCCAGTCGTCCGACTGGATTTCAGTCGTGCGACTGACTCACTCGTTCGCACTTAAGCCTCCGACTGGACTAATCGTATGGGCCATTCGGTTTGATGGTCCATACTCATAGTTCATTCGTGCGAATGGATTCCATTCGTATGGTTAGTCCATACGTATGGTCCATTCGTGCGAATGGGTCATACTTAGTTAATTTTCTGCCATTTTTACCAATTTACTTTAAAACCCTTTTAAATTATTGAAATTAACGTTATGAGCCTTTGATCATCTCAGACATGATCATTTTATCCTGAAAACATTTTGATCACCTCAGACGTGATCCTTTAAAACACTTTAGTCACCTCAGACGTGACCTTTTAAAAACACTTTGTCACCTCAGACGTGACTGTTTAAACTTTCAAAGCACATATGGTCATCTCAGACATGACCCTTTTAGTGAGTTGATTCCTTCTGATTTTCCTGATGTAGCCCGACACACGACTAAAATTAAAATTAAAAACAACTAAAATTTAAAACTTTAAACTAATTACATAAACAAACTTATTTTGGCTTTTTGTGAGAGATAAATCCAGAGATTGATATCTACGGGATTTGGTTCGGGAGTAGATAGCTTCAACTTAGATTGATCATATCTGGACCAATTCAATTTTGGAATCATACAGGTAAGTCAAATCATTTGGGACTAGTTATTAAACCTTTTGATGCTCAAATTCTCGGTGTTCATCCAGAGTCGTTAGCAACTTAAGGAAATCATACTGAAACTCTTAGATTTTCACATTGATTTGAACCTTTGAGAATGTAGCCACAATGATTGTCAGTATGTTTGTCCACTTAAATCCATACACAGACTTTTGACACAGACTGGTGACTTATTTAGGTTTAATTATTTCAACTAACATTTGTGGATCCCACACTTATATGGTAATCAACATTCCTCAGGAGCTTTTGAGCGGTCTACGGGTATTATTACAAGAAGAGACTATTCTTAGAGCTTTCAAAGAGAAGCCTGTCCTCAGGTCAGTGCCATCGCACAGCAGAGAGGCGGCAAACAACAATGAATTCTAGAATATCTAGGTTATGCTTATCCTCAGGTCAGTGCCATCGCACAGCAGAGAGGCACACAACCTATCTCCTTGTTAGAGCAGCTTATTTTATTTTACACAAAATGCACCAACAACATAAGTCATTAGCTTTATTGCATTTGTCTTTCATTTTTTTTCTTGCTTTGCTCTAATTATGGTCATCCGCACACATTTGTGGCGTTTAATTGCTCATTACCCCTTATTGGAATATATTTGATTGTGTTAACCAGTGATAAGATGGAAGCCCACAGTCAGTTGAACAACTTAGTTTGATCTTGAGATCACCAATCAGGTCTAATTGTCTATTGTGTTGAATCTACCAACATATCATTGTGGTCTAGCAGCCTCTAAGTCTACTTTCTTTGTGTCACCTTAGGAGTTGCCAGTTTTCTATCATCTTCCCTTTTTATATTGCTTAGACTACACAGACTTATACTTTGAACTTTTGCATCTTTTCAAAACTTAAAATTTTAAAGTCCCTCTTGATTTGTTCCTGTGTACTATCATTTTCCAAAGGTATTGAATCGGTATCACAGACACAATCTACCTTATTTCAGCTAGTTACTCCTTCTCCCTCAATTTTTTTTTTAATGTTAACTTGCTGACATATTCTCCCCCTAAAATACTAAAATCATTTCTGGTTTAATTATTTTAGGATTTTAATAAACAGCAAAATAACATGAGTTTAAATAAAACAGACGAAAATAAAACAAATAAATAAAAAAAATAAAATAAACTTTAACTAAACTACATCGGACTACACATTATCATCATCAGGAATTACCTCACTTTTCTTTTTAACGCCGTTGACCTCTAGCAAATATTGAAAACGTGGTTTATCAAAGGCTTTAGTATAGAGGTCAGCGCGTTGAAAATCAGTATTAATTTTAACCACATCAATTAAGTTCTTTTCAAAGCAATCTCTTATGAAATGGTATTTAATACCGATGTGTTTGGTCTTAGGATGTTGAACCGGATTTTTAGTTACTGCAATTGCAGCAGAGTTATCAACAAAAATAGGAGTAGATGAGAATTTTAAACCGTAATCCCGCATTTGCTGTTGAATCCAGATGATTTGTGAACAGCAACTTGCAGCAGCAACATATTCGGCTTCACAGGTTGACAATGCAACCGATGTCTGCTTCTTACACTGCCAGGTAACTAATCTTCTCCCAAAGAATTGACACCCCGCTGATGTAGACTTGTAGTTCATCTTGCAGCCCCCGTAATCCGAGTCACTATACGCGGTAAGCTCAAAGTCATCATCATGAGGATACCACAATCCAAGTGTGGGTGTACCCTTCAGATAACGAAAAATCCTCTTGACCCCGATCAGATGGTTGACCTTTGGTTTAGCCTGATATCTAGAACATAGACATGTAGCATACATAATATCAGGTCTTGAGGCAGTGAGATACATGAGGGATCCAATCATTCCTCGGTACATAGTGGCATCTACTAGATCTCCATTCTCATCAGGTGCTATATCATGATTCGTAGCAAGTGGAGTCCCAGCAGCAGAAGCATTCTCCATGTCAAAGCGACTGAGAATGTCTCCTACATACTTGGTCTGATGTAGAAAGATTCCATTAGGTGTTTGATCCACCTGTAACCCGAGAAAGAACTTCATCTCCCCCATAGCACTCATCTCAAACTCTTTCTTCATCACTGCTTCAAACTCTTTGCATAACTCTTCGTTCTTTGACCCGAAGATTATGTCATCAACATATATCTGTACAAGCAGTAGGTCGCCATCCTTTTCTTTAATAAACAGTGTACAGTCAATGACTCCCCTGCGAAAGCCGTGTTTCACAAGATGAGTCGAGAGTTTCTCATACCAAGCTCGAGGAGCTTGATGAAGCCCATATAAAGCTTTGTCGAGCTTGTAAACTCTATCCCGATGATAAGGATCTTCAAATCCCTCGGGTTGACTTACATAGACTGTTTCCCTGATTTCCCCATGAAGGAATGCACTCTTCACATCTAATTGGTAGACTTTAATCTTCATGTACGATGCATAGGCAAGGAAGATACGAATAGCTTCCATCCTTGCCACGGGTGCAAACACCTCATTATAGTCAATCCCCTCGACTTGGCGAAAACCTTGAACCACCAGTCGAGCTTTGTTCCTGATAATGACTCCTTGGTCATCCTTCTTGCATTTTAGTACCCATTTGGTGCCAATGACTTTAGCACCTTTAGGTCTATCAACCAGAGTCCATACACACCTAACTTCTTAAACTGCAGAAGTTCTTCTTGCATGGCACTCACCCACGCCTCATCATTTAGTGCCTCACTGACATATTTTGGCTCAACCTGCGAGACAAAACATCGATAAGCACCATCATGAATGTAACCTTTCTCCATAACCGAGGCGTAATCAGCTGAGTATAGCTGATTTCGGGTTTGTACTCCTGATCTGACATCCCCAATAACATTGTCAAGGGGATGATAGACGTTTAGTCGTGATCCTGGAGTAGTAGGAACAGCCACCTCAGAACCGAGATTATGAACATTTGTTCTGCATCTGAGGTAGTTGGAGTTTGAGGTTCCGAAGTCGAAGGTGCATCACTCGTAGATGCTTGTGGACTTTCAGGAACTGGAACCTGTTCCTCCTGACTGTTCTGGTCATCTGCTTCAGTTTCATCTTCAGAGGAGGAGTCACTGTCATCGACTACTCCCCCTGACTGAGTAGATGATCCCTGTGTGCTAGATGGTGTATTCAGAATATCATACATCATCCTAGTAGCTAACTCATCATCCGAGGGAGAGAGAGGAATGTTGAAGGACTTGAAGAATCCATCATAATCGAAGAAGTATGCAGGTCCTTTGCCTGTAGGTGGTGTGGTATATCTCTGAACGTCGACATTACACCACACTTCTACAAGACCCGTTGAGTTATTGTAAACTCGCTTGTTCGGTATGTTGTATCCTAGAAAATTCCTTCATCTGCCTTCTCGCTGAATTTCCTTCTTGTGTCTTCTTCAGAAGTGTACACGGCGCGCCAAAAGGTTCAAGATACTCCAAATTTGGTTTGCGTCTTTGTAGTAGCTCATAACATGTCTTTCCGTGGCGCTTGACTATTAGGACTCGATTCAGTGTATAACATGCATTTGCCACTGCCTCATTCCAGAATTGGATAGGCAGTTTCGAGTCAGCCAGCATAGTCCGTGCAGTCTCTATCAAGCTTCTGTTCTTTCTCTCAGCAACACCATTCATCTGAGGCGTGTAGGCAGAAGTGAATTGATGAACAATTCCCTTTTCCTTGCAGTATGCCTCCATCCATTGATTCTTGAATTCTGTCCCGTTGTCTGAGCGTACTTGTCTAACTTTTAGCTTGTAGAGAGATTCCAGTGTGGTTACTAATTCCTTGAATGACTCAAATGTTTCTGATTTGGATTTCAGAAACATTACCCAAGTGAACCTTGAGTAGTCATCAGTGACCACAAAACAGTACAAATCGCCTGCAATGCTCCTTGTACTGACTGGACCAAACAGATCCATGTGAAGAAGTTCAAGAGGAAGTTCTATTGAATGAACTTTCTTTTCCTTATGAGACTTCTTTGTCTGTTTGCCTTTCTTGCAAGCTACACAAAAGTCAGGAAGTTGGAAGTTCTTGACATTTACTCCTCTCACTAAATCCTTCTGAATCAAATGATTCATCTTCCTTTGACTAATGTGTCCCATTCTCCTATGCCAGGAGATTGAGTCCTTCTCAGTAGCTTTAGATAGAAAGCACTGAACCTCATGATCCGTTGTAGCAGCTGTTGACAGATCCAAGACATAAAGGTCTTTATATCTTGAAGCAGTCATCAGAACTTGGTCCTCTGGGATCATGTAGTCTTTCTTCAGCACGTAACACTTCTTGTTGTCGAAGATGACTTTAAATCCTTTATCGCAGATTTGGGAAACAGAAAGTAAGTTATTCTGAAGTTGTTGAACGTAGTTCACCTTATCAAACTTAACTTTCTGATTTCCCACTTCTCCCTGAGCTGTGATGTATCCTCCCTTGTTTCCTGCAAAGGAAACATGCCCTCCTTTTATTTGTTTGACGTTTGATAAAAGGGCTCTATTTCCTGTCATGTGCCTGGATGCTCCGCTGTCTATAATCCACGTGTTAGTCTCAGCGCTGTATCGAACACCCTGCACATACAAAGTAAATGTATTAGTTTAGGTTAGGAACCCAAGCCTTTACTGTCTTGGGTTTCCCAGAGGCATCACACATCATAAACTCTACCCATTGACCCTTAGAGGGTGAGGGTAGCTCAGGTTCCTTCTTGTCATCAGTATCAGACACGCAGGATGACTTCTCTTTCCATAAGCCAGATTTGTGCAATGCCTGTTTATGATAAACAGTCGTCTGGCTTACAGGTTGGACTTTAGGTTCACTAGATCTTCTAGGTGGAGTTAGAGAACTCCTCTTAGAAGACCTAGGTCTAGAGTCCTGAAGATCAATCTTCTTCCTAGGTGTCTGATAGAAAGGACAATAGGAAGCAATGTGTCCACATTCTCCACAGTTGTAGCATGACCTGCTATCAACTTTATAAGTAGACTTTCTTTGTGGAGAAGTGCGTGACACTCTAGTAACATCAATCACTTTAGGTTTTGACTCTTGTATGTTTGATGTTTTCTCTGGTTTAACAAAATTAACTGTTTTAACCTGTTTAACATGTTCCACTTTTTGGTTAACTGGTTTTTGACTTGAAGCATGTGAAAAATTAACGTTTGAAGTCCTTTTAGGTTCTGATTTGACTCTGTTTGACCCTGACTTTAAGTTAACTTTTTCAAATTCATTTTCCAGATTAACACAAGGCAATTTACCCTTTGCCTTTGAAGTGGCCTCCTTTTGTTTCTGTCCAGATTCAGTAGATGAACATGATGTGTCTGGATCAGTAACAAGAGGAGTAGTCACCACATGATCCTTGATGGGGTTGTTATTTACTGGTCTAGACTTAGTGTTCATCAAGGTCTCAGGTGGTGGTGGAACCACTTTGTAGCCTAATCCTCCCCGTTATTCCTTTCTCTCACTAAGTGTTGAACTATGTGTGAAGAACTAGTCCAACTGTGCAGTTTCTGTTTTAATGAATTAACTTCTACTTCTAGAACTGCCTTTTGCTTCTTAGTGTCCTCTAGGGAGTTTAGATAGTACCTAATGTCATTTGCTTGGTTAAAGGCAACTACTTCGGTTTCCCTAAGCTGTTTAGTCAATAGGTCTATCTTTTCTTTATAACTATGCTCATTTTGTTTTAGAACTCTATTAGCCTCAGTGCACAGTTGTAAATCTTTTACTAAGTTATCATTGTGATCTAATAACCTAGCAAATTTTTCATCAATGCTATTCCTAAACATATCACAATCAGAACAAGCATGATTATCAAACATTTGGTCAGTTGTACTTACCTGTGTTGGTTCAGAAGAGTTAGCCATCAACGCAGCATCAGACGTCTCTGGTTCTGGTGATTCTGACTTTTCTGTCTCTGACGTGGAAGTCTCCTCCTTTGGCTTGTAACTGACCTCAGCTGCAGTTGTTTCTTCACTATGTGACATTGCTATCTCAACTGCTAGATCACCTTCACTCGCAGAATCATCATCAATATCCTCAACACTGGCAATGTTAGATTCTCCTGGTGAGACAAACCTAAAACTCCAATCCTGTCCTTCATCATCATGAGCAGTCAAGGCTTTTGGATCCTTGTTTGATGAAGTAGAACTGGAAGCTTGCTTGTCTTGGCGAGTAAAGGACGAGAACGGGTTCCCATTACCCGTCTTCTTTGGCTTGACACATTCTCTCTTGAAGTGCCCCTTCTCTCCACAGTTGAAGCAGGTCACTTTGCTCTTGTCAAAGCCAAATGTGGTATCCTTAGTAGCTACCAAGTTCTGTCCTGTCTTCTTAACAAACTTCTTCGCCCTTCGGACAGCGCTAGCTAAGGCCCACATTATATCCATCCTCTCAAGCTCCATTTCATCCACCTGCTCGTAGTCCTCATCTGCCAGATGGCAGTTTCCAATCTTTCCGGCAACAAGTCCATCATATGAATGAACACTGCAGCTAAAAGATCCATATGCTCTCGAGCTACTTCTACGGTCACATTACCGAGGTTCTCGGTCTTCAATTTGGTAGCACTTGCTTCTGATCCAATATAGTGGGTACATGACGACCCTGACGTGTCTGATCCAGAAGGAGAAGCATGTGAAGGACCTGACGAGCTAGACACAAATGCAGTCTGGAGAGGTGCTCCAGATGTCTTAGCTTGAGGCGTGGCGTTGTATAAAGCTGGATTTTGTGTGTTACGAAGACTTCTGAGCTCTATACTTCATCCTTAGTGCTTTCTTCTCGTAACTTGAGAATGAAGTCATTTATATCCAGCTTTACAAGCATTCCATTCTGTCTTAGGTTAGACACGAATGAAGCCCACTTATCAGGCAATCCGTCTGCGAAGTTGCTCACTTTCTCTTCCATGGTTGTTTCAACTCCATGTGTATGCAATTCGCTCATCAAGTGGTAAAATCTGTCTATGACTTCGTCTAAACTCTCGTTACCAATAGATGAGAAGTTATCGAATTCCTTCTTTAACTCCTTTGCCTTGATTGCCTTCAATGACGCATTCCCATCATATCTCTTCTCTAGCTCATCCCACAGTTTCTTGGACTGTTTGTTCTCTGAATACTGGTGGAATATGTCTTTGGGGATAGACTGAGTGATCAATACATAAACCCTTTTCTCTGCATTGTACTTTACTTTCTTTGCGTCTGTCATCCCACTTAACGTTAATTTAACTCCATCAGCTCCCACCGGTGTACTATAACCGATCTCAATGGCTTCCCACAGATTAGGATCTACTCCATTGAGGTAGATCTCAAAACGTTGTTTCCAGTGGGGAAACTCATCTAAAGTCAAGAGCTTTGGTGGTTTATTGTGATTACCCACCTCACTCTCAAGCAACAGCAGGTTCTGAATCCTCGAGTCCTTCCCAGCAGTAAAGGCTGACATCTGATCTTCCATGGCTAATAAACTTAGAATCTAATAAAACAAACTTTCACTGATGCGACTGAAGGATGCGAATGGTCTAATCGTGCGTATGAACTCTGCGATTGGTTCAATCGTGCGGCTGAACTTGGCGATTGGTTCAGTCGTGCGAATGAATCTGGTGCGTGTGAGTTATGCGAACGAACGGTTTAGTCGGCCGAATGAGGGTGCGACTAGGTCCAATCGTGCGAATGAGCAATGCGAATGGAGTCCAGTCGTGCGAATGGGTCACTCGTGCGACTGAAGCCGCTGTTTTGCAAAAATTTCTAGGTTTGACGGGTTTCAGCCGTAAAAATTCGAAATTTCACAAGTCCTAATCGCCTAAGTCCGTAGAAACTAAACTTCGATGAGCAGGGAACGTCCAAGATCACTTTTGATGCCAAAGATTGCGTTTTTCGTGCAAAAACACAAACTTTTATGCAATCTTGATTGAATCAACACGTAATCAAGAGCCAAAGCTCTGATACCACTTGTTAGGACCTGGTATTTGAACGAAATACCTAGTGATTAGCGTGTTAAACCAACTCAAATAGTGCGGAATCCTATTTGATTGGCGATCCAATCAGTGAGAACACACGAAGAATCAATCAAGAATTGAATCAACGTCAGAAATCGATTAGGAATCGATCTGATGTGTTCTGTGAACTTGGAGAACGATTTGGGAGGCTTCTGGACGGCTAGGGTACGTCTGGAATCGTAATGGGATGAATGCTTACGTTTTTCCACGAATTGGGTCTATTTATAGGTTAGTATTGTTCAATCGTGCGACTGGGCCATAAGTATGGTTCAGTCGTGCGATTGAACCATGCGGTTGATTCATCCGCACGACTGAGTGTTCAGTCGTGCGATTGAGTCAATCTTATGTGTCAATCATACGACTGATCCAGTCTCTTGTTCAGTCGTGCGATTGAGTCAATCGTATGAAGTTATTCATGCGTGTGGTCCATTCGCATGGGCCATTCGCATGAGAACTTCATTAGGTTAAGTTTGAATGTTTTAATTAATATAACATAATGTGCAATCATTCAAACAATCATAAACCCAATCAATTCAATCACGACTCATTAATGAAATATTAAACATCACAAGTAACAAACAATTCATATCATTTCATTAATCAATACACTTACATCATAATCAGACAGACAAGATTCATTACATTACAAATTATGATCTAGGGACATACATGCATCAACAAAAGTAAAAGGTATAAAAAAACAAGAAACTTGCTTTACCACACAACTTATGGTACAATACTATTTTCTTTTATATATGACCTTATGTTTGTAGACTTGTAGGCTTTTGTTAAGCGATCTGGTCTAGTATCAAGAAAGGAGGATTAAAGAGATTTGATAGGAAACTTAGGGTACAACATTATCTTTATATTTAAATCACCTATGTTATTTAATTAACAAATTTTATTATTCACTTTGCATAGGTGATAAGATTAATTTTTAATTGAATTATTATTTTTTATATACAACTACTGTTACATTGCGACATACATAAACTACATTGTTGCAATGAATAAGATAATTAACAGACGTACAATACAATATATTATTACGGGAGGATTGATAAACTAAATTAAAACGAATATATTGTTTCTAAAATATCACCGCCGCATCGCACGGGTTCCCTGCTATATGTAATTAAAAAGTTTAAAAAAGGAAAACATGTAAATGACCCTAAAATTAAATATGAATGAATTAGGATAAATCAAACTTGAAGCTCTAAGCCAAAGGGTAAACATGTTACCGCTAAACCACGGAATAATTTTTCTTACAAAACAATCAAACAACATATTATAGTTTTTAAATGATGATCTTAAACGAGAGTTTATTTTTAAACTATAAAGGCGCCTATGTGCTTCAACACATATACGTTGTCAGGTGTATGGTAGACAACTACTTTGATGTTATAAACTATCAAAAAACTATCAAATTAAGTCGAAATATGTTACATGAAATATTATTCATTATTCATTTTAAGAAGTAAGTACTAAAGGTATATTTCTTTCTAAAAGTAAAAGGTTAATTCATATCTTTTGTTTAAGCTCACGTGACGGTGACGCATGTGGTGAGAAATTGTAATCGTAAGCCTAGACAAAGAAATGTCAAAGACAGAGTCATGTGGGACTTGGCCATTTATTGTGATAAAAAACAAGAGCCGAATTAATACACGTTTACATAATCGATGAAAATGAAGAAACATTATAATATCTTGAGTAAAATATGTATTTTCGTCTCTAACGTTTTGTTGAATTTATCATTTCAATTCAAAAACTTTTTTGACATTTCAGTCACTGTAGTTTACCAAATGTTGTCATTTTCATCCACTGCACTAACTCCGTTAAAATCTCCGTTAAATATGAGGGTATTTTAGTCTTTTTCAACACCCTAATTATCCAATTAAAACAAATTAATCCATTAATATTCAATTAAAACTAAAAAAAATATGAAGCGACTAGTGAGACCGGACGCTTCGATTTAAAAGATTCGATTAACTCTAACTCATGTTGTTCGATTGAGATATGCTATGAGATTTCAATTAACCTTTACATTTTGTTTTGACGTGTACTTTTCTCCGATTGAGGTCTGTTGTGGGATTGAGGCTTGCTATTGTCACGCTTTGTTTGATTGAAGTCTGCTTTTGCCGCGTTTGCTCGAACGTGACAACAACATAAATCAATGAAACAAAATATGACTAATATATCTCAATCGAACAACGATGCACATTCAAACAAAACGTGAAGATCCATTAAAATCCCACATCTGACCTCAATTATCGAACGACCTGAATCTACTCTAATAAAGCAAAATCTCTATATGTCAAATGACATTTTTCTACCGCTCCACCTATTCTCCACCTATGATTTAAACACGTGTCGTTATTATAATGAAAGTTACCATTTAATGAAACATTATATGTTAATAATAGTCAAAAACATTTTTTTGATAAGTCAAAAACATGTTTTTCTTATTAAAAACAAAATATTTTAAAAACCAAATTATATGAAATATGAAACACCCGGTCTCACTAGTTGCTTCATACTTTTCTTTTAGTTTTAGTTGAATATTTATTGGTTAACTATGTTTTAATTGGAAAATTTGGGTGTTAAAAAGAGTAAAATACCTTCATATTTAACGGAGATATTAACGGAGTTAGTGGAGTGGATAGATTGAAATGACAAAAAAAAAGTTTTTGGATTAAAATGACAAATTCAAGAAAACATCAGAAAAAAATTGACATTTTACTCAAATATCTTTTTTTTTATTTTATTCCAACTTAATTTTTTTGATGGCCCCATGGTGAATTGACCCTAAATTCAAAGATATGAGCATCCTTCGACTATTGCTTCTTGTTTTGTTGAAGCTCTTTGGTTCTTCACTTCGTTGGATTTCTCCGCGAGAGTTTGAGGTTGGGTGTGGTTCCCGACTGAGAAAAAAATAAATGAACCCAATTAAAATAATACATATTATCCGAAACAAAAGCGCATATTTATCATTGAAAAAGTGGTATCAATCTACGAGAAACCTAATTCACTAGTTCAATTAAGAAACGTGGGGAAAAGAATGTGTGATAGAAAAAGAAACATCGGACAAAAGACAAAAACACTACGTGTAAGTACGATTAAAACACCACATGGAGGGAGCAATTTTAAATAAGTCTGTGGTAGTTGAGCATGTCACATGAATTAACAATTATACGGTAGGGACGGTAGGGACCAATTCAAAGAAATTAGAAATCAGTCCATATCATTAATTTAATTTACAAACGATTTTATATTTTTAGATTGAATTAAACCGACAACATTTTTCCTTTTATAATTTCCTTTTTATGTTTTGGTTACAAAACAATGGTGAAAAAAACGAAATTAATATTTTCTTAACAAAACATTTATAATGTTTTAAGATATGGATTTTTTGTACGGATACTTTATAGGACTGAAATATTTCAAATCGGAATTTAATAGTTACCAAATTTTTTATGTGTTGATAAAGTTACTTAAAGTTTTTATCGCCTCTTTAAAGCTACTCAATATTCACTAAGTGTTTTATTTAGTATTTTTATAAATGTTAATTAAAAAAATTAAGTTTGGCAAATAAAACACATATAAATTTTGGTTAATATTTAATGATTATTTTTTTTTTGTATTTCCTCAACTTAATTTTAAGGGTTATTTATATATTTCACCTTTTTAAAGTCATTAATTACATATTTTCTCAAGTCAAAAAAACAATTACATATTTCCACTTGCTAAAACATATATATTACATATTTACATATTTTATTTAAATTTTTTTATTGAATAATTATTTTATCGTATTTTCACAGAAGTACTTTTATACATTTAATTTCCTAATACTATCAATAACATATTTTTTCAACTTCAAGTCTTCTATATAAAAAGAAGAACAAAATTACATCCCGTTTAAAACTTCATTTCAAAACAACAATAACCGATAATCAAACTTATATCTTCAAATACAAAACATAACTGCCAAAAGTTTTAAACAATTATAATAATAAAACATCAAGATGTAAAAATCTCCTAGTAAAAACAAGGTAAAATAATCGTTTAATAGGTTAATTTTAATAAAATAGATAAATATATAATATATATGTTTTAGAAAGTGAAAATATGTAATTGATTTTTAAGCTTAAAGAAATATGTAATTTATGGTCTTAAGAAGAGTAAATATATAGAAATCCCTAATTTTAAAACTTTGTAATATTTAAAAAAAATACCAAATAGGATTTAAAGGCTAGTGATAGTTGAGTGACTTTACAAACACAAATAATTTTTTTAAGTAACTTTAATAAAACGTTTAAAAATTTGGTTACTTTTGTGTAATATATGATTAGGACTTTGGAAAACATTTACTAACACAATTTGAAGCACTATGTAATAGCATTACTTTTATGTTACGGATTTACTTTAACTAGTGTGACATCGCACAGGATGCTACGGATTCGTATAAACAGAAGATAAGACGACAGTTTGGAACGTAAATTACGATATATAAGCATGTCGCAAGTTTGTATAACCAGAAAGTTAAACAACAGTTTACAACGTAGATAAAAATAAGTGTATCATGACTTCATATAAAAAAAGATAAAAAAGTAGCTCGGGAATGTAGAAACTAGCGTGTCACAAAATATATTTGATATTAAAAAAATTATAATGTTGTGTTACAAAAATAAATATAAATATATCACTTAATATATTTAATATTTTGATTAGTTTTAGGAGCTCGAAATATATTAAAACAAATAACTTGATATTGCACTTAATGATAACATTTGAAATTATCTATATATATATATATATATATATATATATATATATATAATATATATATATATATAGATCTAGATCTCTAATAGAGCTATATATCTCTATATCTATTTCTATTTATATTTAGAGGGAGGGAGAGTTATCTTTCTCTATAGATCTACCTCTATCTCTAGATCTCAGAGATATCGAGAGAGATTCCATCTGTAGAGGTCTCTCTACTCCCTCTGTCTAGGTAAAGATAGACCCAGTGAGAGAGAGAGAGATATACCTCTGGGAGAGAGAGAGAGGAGAGATCTCTAGATATAGATAGAGAGAGAGAGAGAGAGAGAGAGAGAGAGAGAGTGAGAGTATATCTATCTCCCTCTAGAGATGTCTAGAGATAGAGATCTAGATTAGATCTCTATCTAGAGATCTCTCTGTAGCTAGAGAGAGATATCCGTCTGAGATCTAACTTCTCTAGATCTACATAGAGATATAGACGTATAGAGAGAGAGACGAGAGAGATATATAGACAGACCTAGCGATAGATATCTAGAGAGATAGAGATCTAGAATCTACCATACCTAGGAGAGGAGAGGAGATAGAGATAGAGAGAGAGAGAGGAGAGAGAGATGAGAGAGAGAGAGAGATAGAGAGGGAGGAGAGAGATCTTTCTATCTCTCTCGAGAGAGAGAGAGAGATCTCTCTCTCTCTCTCTCTCTCTGAGAGAGAATCTCTCTCTCTCTCTCTCTCTAAGAGAGATCTCTCCTCTCTCGCTCTCTCTCCTCTAGAGATCTCTCCTCTCTCCTCTCCTCTCTCTCTCTAGATCTTCCTCTCTCTCTTCCTCTCTCCTCTCTCTCTCTCTCTCTCTCTCTATCTCTATCTCTCTCAGAGAGAGATCTCTCTCTCTCTATCTCTCTCTCTCTCTCTATCTCTCTCCTCCCCCTAGAGATATCTCGTCTTTCTCTCTATCTCTCTCACTCTCTCTCTCTCTCTCTCTCTCTCTCCTCTCTCTCTCTCATTTCTCTCTAGCTCTCAGTCTCGAGTCCTATCTCTCTATCTCTATCTATACTCTTCTCTATCTATCTCTCTCTCTCTCTCTCTCTCCTCTCTCTCCTACTCTCTCTATCTCTCTCTCTCTCTCTCTCTCTCCTCCTCTCTCTCTCTCTCCTCTATCTCTCTATCTCTCTCCTCTATCTCTCTCTCTCTCTCTCTCTCTCTCTATCTATCTATATTCTCTATATAGTCCGGTCCCGTTTCCGGGACGCCTACAGTTGGTCATTCATCGCACATAAAACATATAATTACATTTAACTTTCATAAAACATCGCAGCGGAATTATCAAAATAGACATCTCAATTCATTATAAAATCTTTTGCCAAATAATACATCGTTAACCAGTTACAAAATACATTGTTGCATTACATCACAAAAGCCTTATATATATATATAGATGCCATCCCAAAAGAGTTGAGTAGCCTCGCAGCGCCATCCTCAGCAGCATTACCTGCCAACTAGAAACACATAAAAAGTCAGTGTTGCTGAGTGAGTTCTAGTTTTATAATAAAACATACTTTTTACTTTCATTAAAACCGTTCGTTACTTTTGCATGATCACACATCATACGTACACATACATAATAGTTATTATTATCTTCTTCTTTCTTTCATACTTTAACTTTTACATTCTTTCCCTTCCATCAAACCATAGACCTTACCCTTCTGTTCATGGTACTAGACCTAGGCCTATCATAGACCTTCTATAACGGTGCACCGCACCTCATGGCCAGAACACCTAAGGTAAAGTTTAGGTGTACCATTTCCATATGCAATATCTTTCTGTTCATGGTTCTGGACCTAGGCCTATCATAGACCGTCTATAACGGTGCACCGCACCTCGTGGTCACAGTACCTAAGGTATGCAGCAATGGTTCTATACAAATGGTCAATCACAAAGAAAGAACCCGATGTGCATCCTCCCGGGGTAGCGAACCCACACACCGTTGGGCTAACACCTTTTAATGGCGTGTCCCGACACAAGGCTTGCAAGACTCTCTTTAATTTTCATCTTTTATTAATGCATGCATTCATCATGTTCCTCTTTCATCATCTTTCACTTTACGTTACATAATACTTTCAATTCATTCTTTAACATAACACGTAAAGCCACAAGAAAGATAAACATTCATCATAATAAGGAACATCAACATATACAGTCATCATCATCATACAAGGCAACATCATACATACATAACATACATCATGCATAAATATGCAATATCATCACCATCATGCCTAACATACCCTCTAAGGTCTCAACAATCATCTTACATGTACTTTCAGGAATTTCCATGTCAAACTTACATCTGCACTTTCCCCCGAAAGTCAGTAATTAAACTACACATTTCCCCGGGTACAACAGCCCTACTTGGGCGTATGGACACCCTCCAGTCGCATGGCCTCCAGGCGACTGAACATCATGCGACTGGACTCATGCGGATGAACATATATGCGAATGGACACCCAGTCGTGCATATGGACCTCATGCGGATGGAACTAATGCGAATGAGCACCTATGCGACTGACCTCATGCGAATGGACTCAATGTGACTGAGTCCCATGCGATTGGAACTAATGCGACTAAGCACCTATGCGACTGGACCCTCGGTCGTATGACTCCCCATGCGGCTGGCACCCAATCGTGCGAATGAACCCTCAATCGTGCGAATGAACCTCAATCGCACCTCAGTCGACCGTATGGTGTCCAGTTGGTCGCCTAGCCCTAGCTGATGCAGAATGGAGTTCATCCCGAACCCAATCTGCCCTTTTCGACCTCCAAGCTCATCCAAACCCATTCTAAGCCTAAAACAAGCATCCTAAACCTTAGGAATGCATACCACATATAACGCCTGAAAATTTTCTTTGAAGCCGACGAAAGAAGAAAAAGAAATAAAGTCCAATGTCGAGGGACCAAACTCGCCAACGAGAGAAACTTTGATGAATGGGAGTATAAAAGGGGGAAGACACCCTATTCTTCCCATTTTTCAGCCAAAGAGAGGGAGAAGAGAAGGAGAAAAAGAGGAGAAAAGCTTGGTTCGGGTGGATTCAAGCGTGGAAATCATCGTGTAGCGGGTCAAATCGAAGCTCTACTTGACGGGATCGTTTGTGTGAGTTCTAGGACCCCTCTTTTACACGGTCGTGAATGATTTTGGGGCTGGAACACATCTGAAAACCCTTTTTCGAGTTTTTGGGTGTAAACCCGTTTTTGTATGTATGTGTATGTGTATGATTCGTTTGGGGCTTGATTTCATGCTTGGTTATGCTTGAATGATGTCGTGGTATGCTTCCCTAAGGTTTAGAATGGTTGATTTGAGCTTATAAGAGGTTTGGAAGAGTTTGGAGGCCGAAATCGTCGGCTGCAGTTCGGGATGAACTGCATTCTGCGCACAGCTAGGGCTATGCGACTGGAGGTCCATGCGACCGAATGGCATGCGACTGGGTCCATACGCACGACAGGAGTGCAATTGAGGTTCATTCTTATATGAGTAGTGCGACTGAGGGTCATACATATGAGGGCTATGCGATTGAAGGAAATGCGAATGAGGGCTATGCGACTGAATGAAATGCGAATGAGGGTCATGCGACTGAAGGTCATGCGACTAGAGTTCATACGCCTATGAGTCGTGCGATTGAGGTCCATACGCACGAAAGGTGTGCGACTGAGGGCCATTCGCATGAAGGTCATGCGACTAGGGTCCATACGCCCAGCTATCATGCGACTGAGCTTCATTCGCATGGGAAGCATGCGATTGGAGGCTATGCGACTAGAGGTCCATTTGCTTGAGTGTTCCCATACGCATGAGAGACCATGCGACCGAATAGGGTCCATACGCCCAAATGACCATAGTATTGTCTGACTTTCGGGAAGTGCAAACGTAGGCTCTGACCTTTGGGGTTGTTGATGATGTGATGGGCATGGATGCTGTAAGATGATTAATGATGATGATGATGCGATACATGACGACGTGTAATGCCGTATAGTTATGTATGATGCGATGCGCATGATTCGTGTGATGTTTGATGTGGTGTGATTGTGTGATGTTGATGATGATGTGATGTATGATTGATGCGTGTGTATGATTGATGCGTATATATGATGATGCCCTGTATGGTGATGTGTGTATGTTATGTTTATATTCCTATTATGTATATGTATCTTTCCATGGCTTTACGTCGGATGTTAATGAATGAAACGAAAGTATTATGTAACGTAAAGTGAAAGATAATGAAAAGAGGAACATGATAAATGAATGAATGCATGCATTAATGAACGAATGAAAGTATGAAAGGCTTGCAAGCAATATGTACAGGGGTGCCCGGCTCTAAAATGTCGTAAGCTCAATTGCGTGTGGTTTAGCTAACCCTTAGGGGTACACGCGCGGGTTCTAGTCTTTGTGACTGACCAACGTTGTGGTACATAGTGTGTAGTGATTACTCACCTCGGTACTGGTTCCAGCTATGTGCAGTGTGGAAGTCATTTATGAACTTCAGCCCAGTACTCGAGTTATGCATATCGTTGGGGGTGGAGTAGTGATTACTCACCTCGGTGCTGGTGTCAGGCTATGTGCAGTGCGGAAGTCATTTATGAACTTCGGCCCAGTACTCGAGTTATGCATATCGTTGGGGGTGTAGTATGTGGATGGGATCCTTGTCTCTTACCTCGGTGCTGGTGCCAGGCTTTGTGTAGTGTGGAAGTCATTTATGATCTTTGGCCTATTACTCGAGTTATCGCTTACCTCGGTGCTGGTGCCAGGCTACGTGCAGTGTGGAAGTCATTTATGAACTTTGGCCCAGTAGCCATATTGTTTGGGGCATAGCTGTTGACACTGATCTAGAACGTGATGATGTAACAGATGTAATGATCCTGAACCTTATCCTAGGTACTGCGGCAAGAGGTGCTGGGCACCGTGAATGAAGGTCTATGATAGACTTAGGCCCAGTATCATGAGCATGAAGGGTAAAGTTCATGGTGTTGACGAAAGGAAAAGATGTAATAATAATTAACGAACGAATGGAAGTTAATTAGTGAATGATGAAGATAATAATGAAATTATCTATGTGTACGTATGATGTGTGATCGCATGTATGTAAAGAATGGTTTTAACGAAAGAAAAGTATGTTTTGTTATAAAACTAGAACTCACTCAGCAACGCTGACTTTGATGTGTTTCTAGTTGGCATGTATGTTGCTGAGAATGGCACGGGGCGGCTACTCAGCTTATTTTGGATGGCATTCTTTTGTTTAATGATTTTGTAATGTAATGGAACAAATATTTTGTGATTGGACAACGATTTATTATGTTGCAAAAGTTTTTATGATGAAATGGAAGGATGTTTAATGTTTCCGCTGCAACGTTTTATGAAAGTTAAATGTAATTATATATTCTATGTGTGATGAGGAACCAACTGTAAGCGTCCCGGGAACGGGGTCTTACACTACAACACCATACAAGCACACACAAGCCCGGAAACAAACTCCAAACGCATCACACGCAAACACACCCAAATGGGTCAAACACAAACACATACAAAAACGGGATTTCTATGCTTTCCAGCCCCAAAATTGTTTGAAAACAAGTAAAAGAGGGGTCCTAGAACTCACACAAACGACCACAACGAGAAGAGCTTCGATTGGACCCGCTACACGACGATTTGGCACACTAAAATCCACTCGAACCACCATTTCTCTCTCTTTTTCTCTCTTCTTCTTCTCCTCTCTTTCTTTTGGATGAAATGTGGGTGTGGGGAGAGGGTTATGGCTGCCCTTTCCCTTCAAATACCACCACCTACTCAATTTTCTCTGTGGCGAGTTTGGTCCCTCGACTTTGGACTTTATTTCTTTTTCTTCATTCGTCGGCTTCAAAATAAATAAATAACCGGGTGTTACAAGTCCACCCTCCTTAAATAGGTTTCATCCCTGAAACCTGTTATTCCTCGAACAAATGTGGGTAATGCTGCATCATCTCTTCTTCAGTCTCCCACGTCGACTCAGATCCTTTTCTGTGCTTCCACTATACACGCACACGAGGAACCGTTTTATTCCTTAGCCTCTTCTCCTTTCGATCGATGATTGCCACTGGTTGCTCCACATAATTGAGCCGTTCGTCAACTTCGATATATTCCAGTGGAACAATCATATCTTCATCTGCCAAGCACTTCCTTAGATGAGATACATGGAATGTCGGTGAATTCCACTTAACTCATCCGGTAACTCCAGTCTATAGGCCACCTCTCCTACTCGAACAATGATTCGGAAAAGGCCTATGTACCTCGGGCTCAATTTGCCCCGTTTTCGGAAACGAATGATGCCCTTCAAAGGTGAGACCTTCAACATAACCCGGTCACCCACCCGGAACTCAATCGGTCTGTGTCGTATATCAGCATACGACTTTTGTCTATCTTTGGGTGCCTTCATGAAGGCTTTGATCTTTTCAAGCTTCTCAGTCGTAGCCTCGATCACCTCGACGCTCCCTAACTCCTTCTGGCCAATAGCACCCCAACAAACGGGTGTTCTGCATCTCCTACCATATAGCATCTCATATGGGGCCATACCAATGCTGGCATGATGACTGTTGTTGTACGAGAATTCAGCTAACGGTAAGTGGTCATCCCAACTTCCTCCAAAATCGATAACACATGCCCGAAGCATGTCCTCCAATGTCTAAATGGTCCTTTCTGACTGACCATCAGTTTGGGGATGTTAAGTCGTGCTAATATGTAACCTCGTCCCCATAGCATCGTGGAATTTCTTCTAGAATTTGGATGTAAACCGGGTGTCACGATCAGACACAATAGACACCGGCACACCATGACGAGTTACAATTTCCTTGATAAACAGATCAGCCAACCTCTCAGATGAATATGTCTCGTGGATTAGTAGAAAGTGAGCACTCTTCGTCAGACGATCAACTATCACCCATATGGCATCATACCCTTTCGGGGTACGCGGCAGCTTTGTAATGAAATCCATGGTGATGTGCTCCCACTTCCATTCCAGTATATCCAAAGGTTGGATCTTCCCATACGGCTTCTGATGCTCGGCCTTCACCTGTAGACAAGTGAGGCATTTACTCACATACTCCACCACATCACGCTTCATACCCGGCCACCAATAATCTTTCTTCATATATTGGTACATCTTTGTGGCACGGGATGAATAGAGTATCGAGTCTTGTGAGCTTCACCCATAATCTTCACCCGTAGATCCCCAAAGCGAGGAATCCACATCCGTCCAAATCGGGCTCTAACAACAAGTGTGTTTTCACCCAACTCCGCGACCAGACCTCTCATTCTTTCAGAGTTAAGATAATCTTCCTTCAATGCCTCATCTTGAAACTCTTTGACTTGCTTCATCACATCCGAGGTCATGATCAACTGGTATGCTTTCATCCGAATCGGCTCGGGCCTCTCCTTTCGGCTAAGGGCATCCGCCACCACGTTGGCTTTGCCCGGATGGTAATGGATATCGCAATCGTAATCCTTTATAAGCTCCAACCATCGTCTCTGCCTCATATTCAGGTCCTTCTGCTCGAAGAAGTACTTCAAGCTCTTGTGGTCAGTGAAGATGGTGCACTTCGTCCTGTAAAGATAGTGCCTCCAAATCTTTAATGCAAAGACCACGACTGCTAGCTCCAAGTCATGAGTGGGATAATTGACCTCATGAACCTTCAACTGTCGGGATGCATAGGCTATAACCCTTCCCTTTTGCATTAACACGCACCCCAAGCTCGAGTAGGAAGCATCAGAATAAGCCACCAGATCCCGACTTCCATCGGGTAATGATAGATCAGGAGCTTGAGTCAACCTTGCCTTCAGTTCCTCGAACACCTTCTTTTGAGCTTGACCCCATACAAACTTCACATCTTTTCGGGTCAACTTAGTTAGTGGAGAGGCAATCTTAGAGAAGTCTTGAATGAATCTTCTGTAGTAGCCCGCCAAACCCAAGAAGCTACGAATCTCGGATAGCGTCTTTGGTGACTTCCATTGCATAACCGCCTCCACCTTTGTCGGGTCCACCATAATCCCATCACGATTCACCACATGACCCAAGAACTGAACCTCGTGCAACCAGAACGCGCACTTGGAGAACTTGGCGTACAACTTCTCCCTTCTCAACGTCTCTAGAACTTCCCGAATGTGACCGACATGCTCTATCTCGCTCCTCGAGTAAATCAGGATATCATCAATAAACACGATCACTGATTTATCCAACATCGGCCGACACACTCGATTCATTAGATCCATAAAAGCAGCTGGCACATTGGTCAAACCAAAAGACATGACAAGGAACTCGTAGTGACCATATCGCGTGCGGAAAGCTGTTTTAGGGATATCCTGCTCTTTCAGCTTCAACTGATGGTAGCTCGATCGAAGATCTATTCTTGAAAACCAACTGGCACCTTGAAGCTGATAAAACAAATCATCGATTCTCGGTAAGGGGTAGCGGTTCTTTATCGTCAGCTTATTCAGCTCACAGTAGTCAATACACATCCTCATACTACCGTCTTTCTTCTTCACAAACAGGACCGGATCACCCCAAGGAGAGATACTCGGTCTAATGAACTCCTTATCAAGCAGCTCTTGCAACTGCTCCATCAACTCTTTCATCTCTGTCGGAGCCAGCCAATACGGTGCCTTGGCAACAGGTTGGGCACCCGGTATCAGATCAATCTGAAACTCGATCTCTCGGTCAGGTGGCACTCCTGATAGTCTTCTGGGAACACGTCTGGAAAGTCACACAACAACCGGTACATCGGCTAGTTGTGGTGTTGGCGTATCCACATCCTTTACATAGGCCAAGTAGCCACTACATCCACGCCTCATACACTTTTCCGCCACCGCATCGAAATCACCTTCGGAATCGTAGTAACCCGATCACCATAAACCGTCACCGAACTACCGTCGGGCGCTGTCAAACAAATCATCTTCTTACGACACACAATGTTCGCCTCATAATCTGCTAACCAACCCATCCCGAGAACCACATCAAAACCACCTAAGGTCATCACGAATGGTCTAACCGGAAATTTGTGACCTTCTAACTCCACATCACAACCCTCTATTATCTAAGAAATTCTGGTAGACTTACCTATGGCAGTTTCTATGTCAAAGGGCACATCAACACGTCTACTACTAACAGGTAGTTTAGCACAGAAAGCAGCAGAAATAAAACTTTTACTACCACCAGAATCGAATAACACAGAAGCTAAAGTTTGGTTCACTAGAAACGTACCGGACACAATATCAGGGTCCGTCCTAGCTTCCTCCTGTGTCATAGTGAATGCCCTGGCGCTCGCCCTCGGTCCTTTACTTCCCGTCTTCTTCACTCCTGAACCCTCAGCCCTCGGCTTCTTACAATCCCTACTCATGTGGCCTTCCATGCCACAGTTAAAGCACCGGACCGTACGACAGTCCTTGGCTATATGCCCCGCCTTCCAACATTTGAAGCACACATTCAGCCCCAGCCTACATTCCCCACTATGCTCTCTTCCACACTTACCGCACGTCCTCATACCAGCACCCGGTGCGACCACACGGCGGTCGTCCACTCGTGCCTTCTTGTTACCTACCGTCGAGGCATCACCCCCCCCCCAACCAACCTCTTCCATGCCAGTTCAATCACCACCACCCTTCTTGCTACCTTCAGTCACCACCACCACGTTCTCTCATCATACAGTCTCCTCGCGCCAAATCCCCGCCGACCTAAACGTGCTTGGTCGGGCAGCGATCATATGCCTGGGAATATCCACCGGCAAACCCTGAATGTACCTCTTAATCATCCGTGACATAGGCGTCACCTGATCCGGCACCAAACGTGCCATTTTGTTGAACTTCGTGGTGTACTACTGGTGTGTCATGGTTCCCGCCTCCAACTACAGGAACTCCTTCTCAACCTTGTCCATCTCCCGGTGAGGACAGAGCTCCTCCATCACCAACTTCTTCAGCTCGGACCACCTCATTCTTCCTATCGCCCCGTTTCCTCGGCTTGGAAATGTTGTCCCACCGACAAAAAGCCGAGTCCACAAACGAGTGGGTGGCAACTTCACTTTCTGGTCCTCCCAGCCCTTGCTGATATCAAGAACAGCCTCCATTTCCCTCACCCACCGCTGAGCAGCAGCAGTGCCATTACCATCAAAAGTAGGGGGCTTGCATCTCATAAACGTCCCATAGTTACAGCCTCGTGCGACCTCTTGCACAGGCTCATCCTCCTCTTCCTCTTCCTCATTATCAGAGAAAATCGTTTCAGGCTCCGGGTGCTCTCGTCCTCCTGAATCCCTGTTTCTCTCCTTTCTTTCTCCTTCTTTTACAGCCTTGATAACTTCGGTCACCACAGACAGTAAGATTGTCTGCATGACCTGATGCACCTCTTCAACAACAGCCTCCTTTACCGAGGCCCTCAAGTTAGCACTCTCATCCCCAGCCTCCAGATGAGGGGTCTCGGGTTCTTCAGGAACCACCTTTTCGACTCTAGGCCTTCCTCTTTTGGGTCGCGGTTCAGCACCAGGCCCACCACGGCCTCCACCCGTAGAAGCTTTAGAAGATCTACCACCGGCCATTCTCTATCACACTGAAAGATTCAAACACCAACACGGTTGTGATTCAAGGGAACAGCTCGGTTTATGTCAAGTATAGTAAGTCCCTAATTACAGTGGCCAGTTGTTATTAGCCACTTACTTTACTCTTCATACCCCAAGCATTATCTGTCCTGACTATATCAACATCTAAATCTACCAGCAACACATAATCCATATAACATGCGCACATATACCTGTTAACATTGCCAAAATACCTGATGGCATGCAGCTACTCAGATTGGCATCCCATTCCCATTCCGTCCCATTTTCAGTTTAAGTTAAGGTTTATTTTGAAAATTTACCCATTTCACTTAAACTTTGGCTCTGATACCAACTTGTAAGGCCCCGTTTTCCGGGACGCCTACAGTTGGTCATTCATCGCACATAAAACATATAATTACATTTAACTTTCATAAAACATCGCAGCGGAATTATCAAAATAGACATCTCATTTCATTATAAAAGCTTTTGCCAAATAATACATCGTTAACCAGTTACAAAATACATTGTTGCATTACATCACAAAAGCCTTATATATATATAGATGCCATCTCAAAAGAGCTGAGTAGCCTCGCAGCGCCATCCTCAGCAACATTACCTGCCAACTGGAAACACATAAAAAGTCAGCGTTGCTGAGTCAGTTCTAGTTTTATAATAAAACATACTTTACTTTCATAAAAACCGTTCATTACTTTTGCATGATCACACATCATACGTACACATAGATAATGGTTATTATTTTCTTCTTATTTCTTTCATACTTTAACTTTTACATTCTTCTTCTTCCATCAAACCATAGACCTTACCCTTCTGTTCATGGTACTGGACCTAGGCCTATCATAGACCTTCTATAACGGTGCACCACACCTCATGGCCACAGCACCTAAGGTAAAGTTTAGGTGTACCATTGCCATATGCAATACCTTTCTGTTCATGGTTCTAGACCTAGGCCTATCATAGACCTTCTATAACGGTGCACCGCACCTCGTGGTCACAATACCTAAGGTATGCAGCAATGGTTCTATACAAATGGTCAATCACAAAGAAAGACCCCGATGTGCATCCTCCTAGGGTAGCGAACCCACACACCCTTGGGCTAACACCTTTTAATGGCGTGTCCCGACACACAAGGCTTGCAACACTTTCTTTAATTTTCATCTTTTATTAATGCATGCATTCATCATGTTCCTTTTTCATCATCTTTCACTTTACGTTACATAATACTTTCAATTCATTCTTTAACATAGCACGTAAAGCCACAAGAAAGATAAACATTCATCATAATCAGGAACATCAACATATACAGTCATCATCATCATACAGGGCAACATCATACATACATAACATACATCATGCATAAATATGCAACATCGTCACCATCATGCCCAACATATCCTCTAAGGTCTCAACAATCATCTTACATGTACTTTCGGGAATTTCCATGTCAAACTTACATCTGCACTTTCCCCCGAAAGTCAGTAATTAAACTACACATTTCCTTGGGTACAACAGCCCTACTTGGGCGTATGGACACCCTTCAGTCGTACCAGTCGCGCATGGCTTCCAGGCGACGGAACATCATGCGATTGGACTCATGCAGATGAACATCTATGTGAATGGACACCCAGTCGTGCGTATGGACCTCATGCGGATGGAACTAATGTGAATGAGCACCTATGCGACTGACCTCATGCGAATGGACTCAATGCGACTGAGTCCCATGCGATTGGAACTAATGCGACTAAGCATCTATGCGACTGGACCCTCAGTCGTATGACTCCCCATGCGACTGGCACCCAATCGTGCGAATGAACCCTCAATCGTGAGAATGAACCCTCAATCGCACCTCAGTCGGCCGTATGGCCTCCAGTCGGTCGCCTAGCCCTAGCTGATGCAGAATGGAGTTCATCCCGAACCCAATCTGCCCTTTTCGACCTCCAAGCTCATCCAAACCCATTCTAAGCCTAAATCAACCATCCTAAACCTTAGGAATGCATACCAGAACACCATACAAGCACACACAAGCCCGGAAACAAACTCCAACGCATCACACGCAAACAACCCCAAATGGGTCAAAAAACAACACACATACAAAAACGAATTTTCTATGCTTTCCAGCCCCAAAATTGGTTGAAAACAAGTAAAAGAGGGGTCATAGAACTCACACAAACGACCACAACGAGAAGAGCTTCGATTGGACCCGTTACACGACGATTTGGCACACTAAAATCCACTCGAACCACCCTTTTTTCTCTCTTTTTCTCTCTTCTTCTTCTCCTCTCTTTCTTTTGGCTGAAATATGGGTGTGGGGAGAGGGTTATGGCTGCCCTCTCCCTTCAAATACCACCACCTACTCAACTTTCTCTCGGTGGCGAGTTTGGTCCCTCGACTTTGGACTTTATTTCTTTTTCTTCATTTGTCGGCTTCAAAATAAATAAATAACCGATTGTTACATATATATATACATATATATATATATATATATATATATATATATATATATATATATATATATATATATATATATATTTAAAATATGATTTGTATTTGATGAAACATATTTTTAAAAGCGAGAGGGACTAAGATTAACTAATCTTTTAATGATATATTCTATAAGATTAAAATGAATTGCAAGGAAGATTAAAATGAATTGTAAGGAGCCATAGATTAATATGTTTGGAATGATACAACTCATGACTTTTCAATGTACAGGTTTTTTATTCGAGTTTTACTTGGTTCAATATGTTTGAACCAGAGGTTTGATCATAGTGTGTCTTTGGGTGGTAGGTTTTCTCAGGAATGTTGGGCGAACCAGGTTACCAGCGCTGTTTGTGTTCGTAGGGCGTAAAAGACCTTTTATCAATGAGTTTACAAGGTGGGCGGACTTAAATTATTCGTTGGCTGTTCAAAAAATATTAACTAGGCATCTGCCGCATACTTAATCAAACCTAAGTATGTGTTTAAGTGGCACGTTTTGCAAATCTACTTCTTTTTTTACATGAAATTAAACATCACAATTGATATTAGTTTCACGACATGAATGCAAGCATAAAGAAACACAAATGGTGTGCATATGGTATGACATGTACATAATCTGATGAATAATGTGCAAGTGGAGTATAAGAAATGGAATGAGGAAGTTATATAAATTGCTAAATATAACTTAAAACACAGTTTATCCAATTTAAAAATAAAAAAGGTATGCCTTATAATTATCCTCTTAAGTATTTTTATCTTCTTAAATATGCTTATTAAAAAACAAGAAGAAGACAATAATTTAACACATCAAAAGTAATATAAAATTGACAAATTTAATTTTAATAATAAAAAATATTATCTACTGGCGATAATCCCTGCTATTAATTTGGTAAACAACACTCCCAACTTTGACGTTTATTACAAATAACAGTCACAGTGACATGATTTTCAAATTTTTACATTCGATTTGTATTTATTTTAGGCTCAATTTTATTTGTATGTTTATTCATTTCGTTCATAATCATTTATTCGACTGGAATCGAGTCCAAATCAGAAGTAAAAAATTGAAAATATATCATGACTAATATTTTTGGTTATAGAAATAAAAATTGAGATTATTACCGATCAAATTAATATTATTAAATATTATCGGGCAATAAGTATAGTTTTGATTATAAAAACCTAATTACTAAATCAATCTTACGATTTAGCCATAGCGTAAAACATATGAACGAGCACCCAAGTCAATCTTTACAATTAAGTCATTTAAGTTGTCACATGGTGGCCCCCTTCTGAACTACATAGACCCCATATCTTTAAAATTGTGCAAAACTTTTTAAGGATAAGATTATTTTGAAATTTCTTCATGGCCGTTAACCAACCCACATCCCCAAAGAAGAAGAAAGTTCATATTTGACTTGCCAGGTTCTCACGTGATTCTTTTTTGATGTTATATCTTCAGATTTAAGATTGCAGTACATCCATTTCTCTTTACATCTGACAGGACCGTTAACAAAATGTACTGTTAATAGTTCTGTCACTTTCATAACAATTGTTTTCGAGTTAAATAAAGTTGGTTTTTATCTAAATTGTGTAATGTAGAATTAGATATCAGGACTACTAATTGAGTCAGATTAGAACTCATGCATGGGCCTAAAGACATAATGGCCAATGTTGATTGTCCACTAAGGAAGAAGTGCGATTGTAGATGCTTGTAAGTATAAATTGATTACGTAGAGTATATAGAAGTAAATAGAAAATGTTTGTTAAAAAAAAACCAACACATATGTGTGTTTAACTCACACATTTTAAAGTTTTATCTTCTTGATATGAATCATACTTATAATAAATGCTTAATGATAAGATATGACATTATCAGGTTTCACTTCACAACTATTTTCGTATCTAAACTTCCTTTAGTAACTTTTTCATTAATCATGCTATATTTCTGGTCTTGAAGATTTAATTTATTTACATACTTAATCACCATAAACATTCCAGATATTTTGTCTCTATTATCAATCATCTCAAACCTTATTTAAACCTTTAAACTCGAATTCAAATAACGAGTTCAAATCAAACTGAATTTGAATATTGAATATTTGAATGGGTTTTCCAATAACTATATTATCAAATTCGGTTTTGAATTAAATTCGAATGTAAAAATATCTACCGAACATATTCGATAATCCGAATTAACATAATATATATTCTTTTTATCCTTTGTAGGTTTTTATATATGTATTATAACCACTGGATACAAAGAAAGGAGACAGGGTACCAAGACAACCTCTTGCACCCAGAAAGAAGATAATCCAGTGGAGGTTCGAAGACTCTTCCCACAACTTTGTTGTTGAGAGAGAGAATGGAGAGCTTACAGCTGAATGCCTCATCTCTGCTACACTTAAGCAGGTTCGACATTGCTGAGTTAGCATAGAGAAAACCATTCTCCACCCTTCAAACTCCGATGTAGCTGCCCACATCAGAAATCATCTAGGCAGCCTTCATATGGCCGAGCTTACTGCTAGAAGCAAGGTTGAGAGGAGTTGAAACTGAGAGAGGAGGAGAAAGGAAGGATCAGCAAACCAAAGCAAAGCCTTTCTTCAAATGGTTGAAGGTCCTGAACTTGAGACCATAGTAGATGGGAGTAGACTATAACTCCCGTCAACTAACTCTCTTCAGGGGTCACAACAAAGGGTACATGTCATTCAAAGTGATAGACTGGATCTCTCCTATCCACTAATGACTTGTACAAGCTTCTCACACTACTTCCGGGAAGAACAGAGAGACAGACAAATATCTTTTATCCCTGGTGCTGAAAGCTTTGAGAAGCAAAAATAAGTGAAGTTTTGTAGCATCAGCCTAGGGGGAGTTTGTTGGATCTGAGAGGCTGTTGCAACCAAAATTAAGTCACTTAGAAGATTTTGGAGTACAACATACAAAGGACTTCCGAAGCCAAGTATGGAACTTCGAAGGAAGAAGGAGCTCTTCCGAATTCTAAGTGTAAAATGCACTTCCGAAGGAAACTCCAACTTCCGAAGACAAAGAAGCTACTTCCGAAGATCAAATTAAAGACAAGATCTGAAGTCAACTTCCGAGTGAAGAAGTCCTCAAAGCCTCGGAAGCATAGAAGCATCTTCCGAAGTATAAGTGGCTTTGGAAGAACTTGTTCTTCCGAAGCCAGTTAACCTTCGGAAGACACTCCTATTATCCAGTGGACATAAGTATGGCCTGTCTGAACTCCGCTGCAAATCTCTGCGATACTGCATGCGTTTTCTCAAAAGCTGTAGTTGACCATACTTTAATCTACTGTTTACCTTTTTATGTTAAGTATAGTTTCCATCTTTAGTTGGTGACAAAAGGTAAGTCATGCACATGTCATGGCTACCATATCTAGATAATACTTATCTAAGATACCTTAACTATAGCATTGTAGTATATGCTTTAGTCATAGGTTTCCAGCTGGTACAAGTATAACCGGCTGTAGATCTAGTATATATAGTTTCTCATTGTAACTCTTGTTCATGCTTGTAAGTGTCTTGTAATCTGAGTTGAGAAGTAATATATACAAGTACCTTGAAATATATTTCTGCTTGTTCCTTTGATTACTTATTATATTATTATCAACTCTTGTTAAAGGCATTGCTTCATCTCATTTGAGTGTTATTATAAGCGAGTTTGTTAGGACCTGGTATTTGAACGAAATACCTAGTGATTAGCGTGTTAAACCAACTCAAATAGTGCGGAATCCTATTTGATTGGCGATCCAATCAGTGAGAACACACGATGAATCAATCAAGAATTGAAATCAACGTTAGAAATCGATTAGGAATCGATCTGATGTGTTCTGTGAACTTGGAGAACGATTTGGGAGGCTTCTGGACGGCTAGGGTACATCTGGAATCGTAATGGAATGAATGCTTACGTTTTTCCACGAATTAGGTCTATTTATAGGTTAGTATTGTTCAATCGTGCGACTGGGCCATAAGTATGGTTCAGTCGTGCGATTGAACCATGCGGTTGATTCATCCGCACGACTGAGTGTTCAGTCGTGCGATTGAGTCAATCTTATGTGTCAATCATACGACTGATCCAGTCTCCTGTTTCAGTCGTGCGATTGAGTCATTCGTATGAAGTTATTCATGCGTGTGGTCCATTCGCATGGGCCATTCGCATGAGAACTTCATTAAGTTAAGTTTGAATGTTTTAATTAATATAACATAATGTGAAATCATTCAAACAATCATAAACCCAATCAATTCAATCACGACTCATTAATGAAATATTAAACATCACAAGTAACAACCAATTCATATCATTTCATTAATCGATACTATTACATCATAATCAGACAGACAAGATTCATTACATTACAATCAACTCATGATCTAGGGACATACATGCATCAACAAACTCCCCCTTGGACCTAGATCTATCTAATCTCTTGTCTTCTGCATAACCTCCTTATACTTCTTGTACTTCTCCTCTTAGTGACTCCTGCGTGAATCTCAAACGCAAAACAAAGTCGTATAACATTTTGGAACTGGAGGGCTTGTACAATGTCTTGTGTGTCATAGAACAGTGGCCACTTGTATAATGTATAGACATCATTAGTAGACAAGTTGGTTAGCCACATCGGGTCGAATACCCTTATAGTATCCATTTGGCCCTCTTTATTCAGAACTATGACAGCTTCAGCAGTTCTCCAATCATAGTACCACCATTTGAAGTGTGGAGTGAAGTCCTGTGGCATTTCCCTGAGAGGGATTCTCGACATAGTGCGCGGAGGACTCCACTTCAGCACAATCTTGGGCTTGCCAGTAATGGCATCAACCTCAGACCTTCTTATGTACCTCGTAGGCTGTTGTGGTCTGAAGTTAACCCATCTGGTGTGGTACTCCTTCTTCAGGGCAGCCTCAAACCAGCCTCAAACCAGCCTGACATCTTTCTTGGGTCAGCATACAGCAGCTTTAGCTTAGCCAGCTGGTTGAGCTCAAAACCAGGTAGAGTCTTCAGATCATGTGGGAACCTGAAGTACTCTATGCCCTGCTCCCTCTTAACTGCATACGCGTTAAGGTCATCAAAATAAGCCCATGAGATGATCCTGCCTGACACCTTATGGTGTTTCTTGACTCTGTAGAGCTTGGTGTAGGCATCTTTCTTTGGTGCAGCACGCTGGGCTCTTACTTCTTCAAAACAGGCAGCCCACTCAGCCTTGCGAATGTCTACATCATCATCGGAGGCTTGGGCTGTTCCTTCAGTCTTTTCAGTTTCCTGCTCCATCTTGTCTAGTACCTCAAACGTATCACTGACTAGGGATTCACCCAGATTGGGGACCACATTACCCTCGGTGTCAGCATACTGAGGGTACTCTTCTGCAGTAATATCTTCAACCTCAACTTCATCAATGTCATTTAGTTCTTCATCACTGGTTGAATCAACTGTTGGAGCATCCTTGACTATTTCATCAGGATTGAGTCTGAACATCTCTGCCAGTTGCTCATCAGATAGGTCATGAATTATTTCCCCTTCTTCAGGGTATAACTCACAGACCTTCTGACAATCCCTTGCAGATCAAGAATCATGGTTAATTGAGTCTTGATCATTTGAAGGGGAGCAAAGTCAAACTCATCCCTTTGAAAGTTTGGATCTGTTTGATATAAACATTCAACACGTAAACCATTAGTAAGTAATCAAACAGAATTATATCAACTTAATATATAAACATTCAACACACTTGTTTTTCATTACATGATTCAAATACAAAATAAATAAATACATAAGACATCTAATCTGTACTTTTGTCTTGAATCATGGGCGTGTCGCTCGGAGGAGCAGAAGTGGTGGATGACTGGTCCTGTCGATGCTTAGATCTTCTCTCTTGACCAGAAGCAGAGGCCGATGCAGCCGCATCCCTCCCCTCCTTCTGCTTCGTCATCATCATCTCTACCTTCTGTCCTGTCTTCCTCAGTCTCTTCCTCATCATCATCATCTTCCTCATCATCATCATCATCTTCATCATCACCATCTCCATCATCCCCGTCACCCTCCTTTAGCTTCAAGGCTCATCCTTCGACCCCTTTAACCTCAGCATAATCGTCTTGTTGGTCGTCTCCAACTCCTCTATACGTTTGACGGACTGGGCCTGCTGGTCCTGGAGTTGGGACACCTCGACTCTCTGAGCATCGATTAGCTGGTTCTGCTGGTCTATCACCCCCGAGCTGCTCTGCCATCTGCTGAGACTGGGCAGCAGTCAGGTCGGTTCAGCTGGCGGATCTGCGCCGCCCTTCTCCTCATCTGCAGCGAGCAGGCGCATCATCACTACGGTTAGAGCAGCTGACACCTCCACCCGCAACTGTGATGTGAGTAGAGTAGATCCATAAGCATGTGAAGGCTGTGATGAAGGTCAGCATGATGTGAGGTGGTGGTGGTAGTGGCAGTGGTGAATATGGGTCGGTAGGCAGGTGCTGGTGATGTAGGTGTGAATGGTAAGGTGGTGGATGGGAAGGATACAGTGGTGGTAGGTAAGGTGGTGGCTGTGGTAGTGGAAGTAGTGGATGTGGTGGCTGTGTGATGGGTGGTATGTCAGTAGTGGTGGTGGTGGTGGTGGAAGTAGTGGCAGCAGTGGTAACGAAGGTCAGGCGACGCTTCTTCTTCTTCAATCCATGGGGTTGAGCCATCCGCTTCCTCCTAGTCCCGTGGAAGTGGATGCTCCCCCTGCAGCTCTGCCCACTGAACCCGGAACATAGTTCGGGTCAGTCTCTCTCTCTGAGGAGTCCCGAGGGTGTTCACCAACCACCCTAAGCCCGTGGTCTGTGGGAACAACTTTGCTTCCCACAGTCCTAGTGAGGGGCTCCTCATCTGACTCCTCCTCCTCTTGATCCCCACCTACAAACTCCTGATGGAAACCGGCCATCTCAGCAACCTCTCCGGCAGTGGCTGACCCCGGGGGAATAACGTCTGAATCAGTGCCTCTAGATGGAGCAGGCATATCATCCCCGGCGTCGCCGCTATCATCATCATCGAGTCAGTATCTGGTATAGCAATATGCTCAACATCTGAATCACTGTCATCGTGGCGCCACTTTCTCTTGGCTGGCGCCACATAATCAGCACGGGCCAGATGCCCAAACAACCTCCTGACAGGGGGCTTCACCTGCTTCCCCCTGTATACCTTCATCCGGCCTAGCGTAGTGTCATCCATGACCTCAAGAACAACAGCATCATCCTTCTCCTTTGGCAGGGAGGGGAGCTTCTGGTCAATGATCATCTGCATAAATCTGGGGTACATACAGAAGCCCTCCTTCCCTTTCCCCTCGATGTTCTCCACCAGGTAGGTGAATATCATCTTGGAGAAGCTGAACGGGTGGTTCAGCACCAACGCAACATACGCGTTCTGGATCTGGTCGGAAAGCTCATCAAAACCTCCCTTCCTGAAGCTATACACTTTAGCAGCACGTGCGCAAGATACTTAAGCTGGGGACAGAGGTTACTCTTGTTGAGTACCCAGCATTGATGTCCCCAGAGTACTTGGCTCTCATGAAACATCCTCTGACAGTGAGGGGGTGTAGACGAGTAGGACAATCAGCATCATCCCCTAACTGTAGAACAATCCTCAAATCCTCCTCTGATACAGTGATAGCCTCACCAAAGATCGTACTCCTGATGCAATGAGGCTCAGAGGATCTATCAACAGTCGCGCCTTCCCAGAAGGCCTGCTGCACTGATCTATATGGCGTGCATGGTGTAGCGATAGCATGAGCGATCCTGGATCTCAACAGAAATGTAATAATGCCTGAGAAGTCAGCTGCGTTCCTGGATGTCAAATCCAGATGAGCACATATGTTGTGCTTGGTGCTCATGTTCCATCGACTCGCCATCTGTAACACATAACAATATAAACATTAGTTCCCTGGCTACAAGTATAATGAAACACTTAAACTTTGAGTAGAATGTCTTGTCATACGATTGAGGGTGTGCGACTGAAGACAGTCGTGCGACTGAACAGTGCGATTGATCTCATGCGTACGACTGAGTGTGCGACTGGACTCATGCGCATGTACTCTTATGCGGTTATACCAGTCGTGCGACTGAGTCTCATTCGCATGGTTCAGTCGTGCGGTTAAGTAATCGCCCCTTCAGTCGTGCGACTGAAGTTCATCCGGACGACCAGTCGCCTTGTCTCAGTTGTTCAGTCGCCAATCGTTCGGAACTTCACAAACTAAGTCTTTTAACTCAATTACCGGTTCATTAGACTCGCATTCTCGTTACTAATAACCTATTTGACTTAATTTTAACGTTTTGCTTGGTTTTAATAGGTTATTAGGGCTTTCTTGTCTCGGTTCAAGTTTTACAGTCGAACAATCCCAATTAGGGTTCCAATCTTTCTGTTTTTGATGAGAGAAGACTTCAAACTACCTGTATGATGAATGGCGAACGTCAGTAACTCACAATCACGGTAAACTAGGGCAAATAAAATTTTGGCAGCGTAACGGTAGGGAGTGCGATTTAGGGGCGATTTGAGGGTGATGAGTCTCTGCGACCGACTCCACCTCTATTTATACCAACCCTAGATCCAATCGTGCGACTGAGTTCATACGCACCTTTCAGTCGTGCGAGTGGGACTCAGTCGTGCGATTGGGTCAGTCGCCCTTCTCCAGTCGTCCGACTGGATTTCAGTCGTGCGACTGACTCACTCGTTCGCACTTAAGCCTCCGACTGGACTAATCGTATGGGCCATTCGGTTTGATGGTCCATACTCATAGTTCATTCGTGCGAATGGACTCCATTCGTATGGTTAGTCCATACGTATGGTCCATTCGTGCGAATGGGTCATACTTAGTTAATTTTCTGCCATTTTACCAATTTACACTTAAACCCCTTTAACTTTAATGAATTAACATTATGAACCTTTGATCATCTTAGACATGATCATCTTATCTGGGAAACATTTTGATCACCTCAGACGTGACCATTTTTATCTCGAAAACATTTTGATCACCTCAGACGTGATCCTTTTAAAACACTTTGTCACCTCAGACGTGACTATTTTAACCTTCAAAGCACATATGGTCATCTCAGACATGACCCTTTTAGTGAGTTGATTCCTTCTGATTTTCCTGATGTAGCCCGACACTTGACTAAAATTAAAATTAAAACAACTAACTAATTTAAGAACTTAAACAAATTACATAAACAGACATAATTTTTGGCTTTTTGTGAGAGATAAATCCAGAGATTGATATCTACGGGATTTGGTTCGGGAGTAGATAGCTTCAACTTAGATTGATCATATCTGGACCAATTCAATTTTGGAATCATACAGGCAAGTCAAATCATTTGGGACTAGTTATTAAAACTTTTGATGCTCAAATTCTCGGTGTTCATCCAGAGTCGTTAGCAACTTAAGGAAATCATACTGAAACTCTTAGATTTTCACATTGATTTGAACCTTTGAGAATGTAGCCACAATGATTGTCAGTATGTTTGTCCACTTAAATCCATACACAGACTTTTGACATAGACTGGTGACTTATTTAGGTTTAATTATTTCAACTAACATTTGTGGATCCCACACTTATATGGTAATCAACATTCCTCAGGAGCTTTTGAGCGGTCTACGGGTATTATTACAAGAAGAGACTATTCTTAGAGCTTTCAAAGAGAAGCCTGTCCTCAGGTCAGTGCCATCGCACAGCAGAGAGGCGGCAAACAACAATGAATTCTAGAATATCTAGGTTATGCTTATCCTCAGGTCAGTGCCATCGCACAGCAGAGAGGCACACAACCTATCTCCTTGTTAGAGCAGCTTATTTTATTTTACACAAAATGCACCAACAACATAAGTCATTAGCTTTATTGCATTTGTCTTTCATTTTTTTCTTGCTTTGCTCTAATTATGGTCATCCGCACACATTTGTGGCGTTTAATTGCTCATTACCCCTTATTGAAATATTGTTGATTGTGTTAACCAGTGATAAGATGGAAGCCCACAGTCAGTTGAACAACTTAGTTTGATCTTGAGATCACCAATCAGGTCTAATTGTCTATTGTGTTGAATCTACCAACATATCATTTGTGGTCTAGCAGCCTCTAAGTCTACTTTCTTTGTGTCACCTTAGGAGTTGCCAGTTTTCTATCATCTTTCCTTTTTGTATTGCTTAGACTACACAGACTTATACTTTGAACTTTTGCATCTTTGTCAAAACTTAAATTTTTAAAGTCCCTCTTGATTGTTCCTGTGTACTATCATTTTCCAAAGGTATTGAATCGGTATCACAGACACAATTTACCTTATTTCAACTAGTTACTCCTTCTCCCTCATTTTTTTTTAATGTTAATTTGCTGACATAGTCTCCCCTAAAATACTAAAATCATTTCTGGTTTAATTATTTTAGGATTTTCATAAACAGCAAAATAACATGAGTTTAAAAAATAAAATAAAGAAAATAAACAAATAAAATAAAATAAAATAAACTTTAACTAAACTACATCGGACTACACATTATCATCATCAGGAATTACCTCACTTTTCTTTTTAACGCCGTTGACCTCTAGCAAATATTGAAAACGTGGTTTATCAAAGGCTTTAGTATAGAGGTCAGCGCGTTGAAAATCAGTATTAATTTTAACCACATCAATTAAGTTCTTTTCAAAGCAATCTCTTATGAAATGGTATTTAATACCGATGTGTTTGGTCTTAGGATGTTGACCCGGATTTTTTAGTTACTGCAATTGCAGCAGAGTTATCAACAAAAATAGGAGTAGATGAGAATTTTTAAACCGTAATCCCGCATTTGCTGTTGAATCCAGATGATTTGTGAACAGCAACTTGCAGCAGCAACATATTCGGCTTCACAGGTTGACAATGCAACCGATGTCTGCTTCTTACACTGCCAGGTAACTAATCTTCTCCCAAAGAATTGACACCCTGCTGATGTAGACTTGTAGTTCATCTTGCAGCCCCCGTAATCCGAGTCACTATACGCGGTAAGCTCAAAGTCATCATCATGAGGATACCACAATCCAAGTGTGGGTGTACCCTTCAGATAACGAAAAATCCTCTTGACCCCGATCAGATGGTTGACCTTTGGTTTAGCCTGATATCTAGAACATAGACATGTAGCATACATAATATCAGGTCTTGAGGCAGTGAGATACATGAGGGATCCAATCATCCTCGGTACATAGTGGCATCTACTAGATCTCCATTCTCATCAGGTGCTATATCATGATTCGTAGCAAGTGGAGTCCCAGCAGCAGAAGCATTCTCCATGTCAAAGCGACTGAGAATGTCTCCTACATACTTGGTCTGATGTAGAAAGATTCCATTAGGTGTTTGATCCACCTGTAACCCGAGAAAGAACTTCATCTCCCCCATAGCACTCATCTCAAACTCTTTCTTCATCACTGCTTCAAACTCTTTGCATAACTCTTCGTTCTTTGACCCGAAGATTATGTCATCAACATATATCTGTACAAGCAGTAGGTCGCCATCCTTTTCTTTAATAAACAGTGTACAGTCAATGACTCCCCTGCGAAAGCCGTGTTTCACAAGATGAGTCGAGAGTTTCTCATACCAAGCTCGAGGAGCTTGATGAAGCCCATATAAAGCTTTGTCGAGCTTGTAAACTCTATCCCGATGATAAGGATCCTCAAATCCCTCGGGTTGACTTACATAGACTGTTTCCCTGATTTCCCCATGAAGGAATGCACTCTTCACATCTAATTGGTAGACTTTAATCTTCATGTACGATGCATAGGCAAGGAAGATACGAATGGCTTCCATCCTTGCCACGGGTGCAAACACCTCATTATAGTCAATCCCTCGACTTGGCGAAAACCTTGAACCACCAGTCGAGCTTTGTTCCTGATAATGACCCCTTGGTCATCCTTCTTGCATTTTAGTACCCATTTGGTGCCAATGACTTTAGCACCTTTAGGTCTATCAACCAGAGTCCATACACCTAACTTCTTAAACTGCAGAAGTTCTTCTTGCATGGCACTCACCCACGCCTCATCATTTAGTGCCTCACTGACATATTTTGGCTCAACCTGCGAGACAAAACATCGATAAGCACCATCATGAATGTAACCTTTCTCCATAACCGAGGCGTAATCAGCTGAGTATAGCTGATTTCGGGTTTGTACTCCTGATCTGACATCCCCAATAACATTGTCAAGGGGATGATAGACGTTTAGTCGTGATCCTGGAGTAGTAGGAACAGCCACCTCAGAACCGAGATTATGAACATTTTGTTCTGCATCTGAGGTAGTTGGAGTTTGAGGTTCCGAAGTCGAAGGGGCATCACTCGTAGATGCTTGTGGACTTTCAGGAACTGGAACCTGTTCCTCCTGACTGTTCTGGTCATCTGCTTCAGTTTCATCTTCAGAGGAGGAGTCACTGTCATCGACTACTCCCCCTGACTGAGTAGATGATTCTCCCTGTGTGCTAGATGGTGTATTCAGAATATCATACATCATCCTAGTAGCTAACTCATCATCCGAGGGAGAGAGAGGTATGTTGAAGGACTTGAAGAATCCATCATAATCGAAGAAGTATGCAGGTCCTTTGCCTGTAGGTGGTGTGGTATATCTCTGAACGTCGACATTACACCACACTTCTACAAGACCCGTTGAGTTATTGTAAACTCGCTTGTTCGGTATGTTGTATCCTAGAAAAATTCCTTCATCTGCCTTCTCGCTGAATTTTCCTTCTTGTGTCTTCTTCAGAAGTGTACACGGCGCGCCAAAAGGTTCAAGATACTCCAAATTCGGTTTGCGTCTTTGTAGTAGCTCATAACATGTCTTTCCGTGGCGCTTGACTATTAGGACTCGATTCAGTGTATAACATGCATTTGCTACTGCCTCATTCCAGAATTGGATAGGCAGTTTCGAGTCAGCCAGCATAGTCCGTGCAGTCTCTATCAAGCTTCTGTTCTTTCTCTCAGCAACACCATTCATCTGAGGCGTGTAGGCTGAAGTGAATTGATGAACAATTCCCTTTTCCTTGCAGTATGCCTCCATCCATTGATTCTTGAATTCTGTCCCGTTGTCTGAGCGTACTTGTCTAACTTTTAGCTTGTAGAGAGATTCCAGAGTGGTTACTAATTCCTTGAATGACTCAAATGTTTCTGATTTGGATTTCAGAAACATTACCAAGTGAACCTTGAGTAGTCATCAGTGACCACAAAACAGTACAAATCGCCTGCAATGCTCCTTGTACTGACTGGACCAAACAGATCCATGTGAAGAAGTTCAAGAGGAAGTTCTATTGAATGAACTTTCTTTTCCTTATGAGACTTCTTTGTCTGTTTGCCTTTCTTGCAAGCTACACAAAAGTCAGGAAGTTGGAAGTTCTTGACATTTACTCCTCTCACTAAATCCTTCTGAATCAAATGATTCATCTTCCTTTGACTAATGTGTCCCATTCTCCTATGCCAGGAGATTGAGTCCTTCTCAGTAGCTTTAGATAGAAAGCACTGAACCTCATGATCCGTTGTAGCAGCTGTTGACAGATCCAAGACATAAAGGTCTTTATATCTTGAAGCAGTCATCAGAACTTGGTCCTCCGGGATCATGTAGTCTTTCTTCAGCACGTAACACTTCTTGTTGTCGAAGATGACTTTAAATCCTTTATCGCAGATTTGGGAAACAGAAAGTAAGTTTTCTGAAGTTGTTGAACGTAGTTCACCTTATCAAACTTAACTTTCTGATTTCCCACTTCTCCCTGTGCTGTGATGTATCCTCCCTTGTTTCCTGCAAAGGAAACATGCCCTCCTTTTATTTGTTTGACGTTTGATAAAAGGGCTCTATTTCCTGTCATGTGCCTGGATGCTCCGCTGTCTATAATCCACGTGTTAGTCTCAGCGCTATTCGAACACCCTGCACATACAAAGTAATGTATTAGTTAGGTTAGGAACCCAAGCCTTTACTGTCTTGGGTTTCCCAGAGGCATCACACATCATAAACTCTACCCATTGACCCTTAGAGGGTGAGGGTAGCTCAGATTCCTTCTTGTCATCAGTATCAGACACGCAGGATGACTTCTCTTTCCATAAGCAGATTTGTGCAATGCCTGTTTATGATAAACAGTCGTCTGGCTTACAGGTTGGACTTTAGTTCACTAGATCTTCTAGGTGGAGTTAGAGAACTCCTCTTAGAAGACCTAGGTCTAGAGTCCTGAAGATCAATCTTCTTCCTAGGTGTCTGATAGAAAGGACAATAGGAAGCAATGTGTCCACATTCTCCACAGTTGTAGCATGACCTGCTATCAACTTTATAAGTAGACTTTCTTTGTGGAGAAGTGCGTGACACTCTAGTAACATCAATCACTTTAGGTTTTGACTCTTGTATGTTTGATGTTTCTCTTGTTTAACAAATTAACTGTTTTAACCTGTTTAACATGTTCCACTTTTTGGTTAACTGGTTTTTGACTTGAAGCATGTGAAAAGTTAACGTTTGAAGTCCTTTTAGGTTCTGATTTGACTCTGTTTGACCCTGACTTTAAGTTAACTTTTTTCAAATTCATTTTCCAGATAACACAAGGCAATTTACCCTTTGCCTTTGAAGTGGCCTCCTTTTGTTTCTGTCCAGATTCAGTAGATGAACATGATGTGTCTGGATCAGTAACAAGAGGAGTAGTCACCACATGATCCTTGATGGGGTTGTTGTTTACTGGTTTAGACTTGGTGTTCATCAAGGTCTCAGGTGGAGGTGGAACCACTTTGTAGCCTAATCCCTCCCCGTTATTCCTTTCTCTCACTAAGTGTTGAACTATGTGTGAAGAACTAGTCCAACTGTGCAGTTTCTGTTTTAAGAGTTTACTTCTACTTCTAGAACTGCCTTTGCTTCTTAGTGTCCTCTAGGGAGTTTAGATAGTACCTAATGTCATTTGCTTGGTTAAGGCAACTACTTCGGTTTCCCTAAGCTGTTTAGTCAATAGGTCTATCTTTTCTTTATAACTATGCTCATTTTGTTTTAGAACTCTATTAGCCTCAGTGCACAGTTGTAAATCTTTTACTAAGTTATCATTGTGATCTAATACCTAGCAAATTTTTCATCAATGCTATTCCTAAACATATCACAATCAGAACAGCATGATTATTAAACATTTGGTCAGTTGTACTTACCTGTGTTGGTTCAGAAGAGTTAGCCATCAACGCAGCATCAGACGTCTCTGGTTCTGGTGATTCTGACTTTTCTGTCTCTGACGTGGAAGTCTCCTCCTTTGGCTTGTAACTGACCTCAGCTGCAGTTGTTTCTTCTCACTATGTGACATTGCTATCTCAACTGCTAGATCACCTTCACTCGCAGAATCATCATCAATATCTTCAACACTGGCAATGTTAGATTCTCCTGGTGAGACAAACCTAAAACTCCAATCCTGTCCTTCATCATCATGAGCAGTCAAGGCTTTTGGGATCCTTGTTTGATGAAGTAGAACTGGAAGCTTGCTTTCTTGGCGAGTAAAGGACGAGAACGGGTTCCCATTACCCGTCTTCTTTGGCTTGACACATTCTCTCTTGAAGTGCCCCTTCTCTCCACAGTTGAAGCAGGTCACTTTGCTCTTGTCAAAGCCAAATGTGGTATCCTTAGTAGCTATCAAGTTCTGTCCTGTCTTCTTAACAAACTTCTTCGCCCTTCGACAGCGCTAGCTAAGGCCCCACATTATATCCATCCTCTCAAGCTCCATTTCATCCACCTGCTCGTAGTCCTCATCTGCCAGATGGCAGTTTCCAATCTTCCACAACAAGTCCATCATATGAATGAACCACTGCTGCTAAAAGATCCATATGCTCTCGAGCTACTTCTACGGTCACATTACCGAGGTTCTCGGTCTTCAATTTGGTAGCACTTGCTTCTGATCCAATATGTGGGTACATGATGACCCTGACGTGTCTGATCCAGAAGGAGAAGCATGTGAAGGACCTGACGAGCTAGACACAAATGCTGTCTGGAGAGGTGCTCCAGTGTCTTAGCTTGAGGCGTGGCGTTGTATAAAGCTGGATTTTTGTGTGTACGCAGACTTCTGAGCTCTATACTTCATCCTAAGAGCTTCTTCACGCAACTTGAGAATGAAGTCTTTATATCCAGCTTTATAAGCATTTCATTCTGTCTAAGGTTAGACACAATGAAGCCCACTTATCAGGCAATCCGTCTGCGAAGTTGCTTACTTTCTCTTCCATAGTCGTTTCAACTCCTGTGTATGCAATTCGCTCATCATCAGTGGTAGAATCTGTCTATGACTTCGTCTAAACTTCATTACAATCGATGAGAAGTTATCGAATTCCTTCTTTAACTCCTTTGCCTTGATTGCCTTCAATGACGCATTCCCATCATATCTCTCTCTAGCTCATCCCACAGTTTCTTGACTGTTTTCTCTGAATACTGGTGGATATATCTTTGGGGATAGACTGAGTGATCAATGCATAAACCCTTTTCTCTGCATTGTACTTTACTTCTGTGCGTCTGTCATCCCACTTACGTTAATTTAACTCCATCAGCTCCCACCGGTGTACTGTAACCGACCTCAATAGCTTCCCACAGATTAGGATCTACTCCATTGAGGTAGATCTCAAAACGTTGTTTCCAGTGGGGAAACTCATCTAAAGTCAAGAGCTTTGGTGGTTTATTGTGATTACCCACCTCACTCTCAAGCAACAGCAGGTTTCTGAATCCTCGAGTCTTCCCAGCAGTAAGGCTGACATCTGATCTTCCATGGCTAATAACTTAGAATCTAATCAAGCAAACTTTCACTGATGCGACTGAAGGATGCGATGGGTCTTATCGTGCGAATGAACTCTGGCGATTGGTTCAACCGTGCGACTGAACTGGGCGATTGGTTCAGTCGTGCGAATGAATTGGTGCGTATGAGTTATGCGAACGAACGGTTCAGTCGGCCGAATGAGGTGCGACTAGGTCCAATCGTGCGAATGGGCAGTGCTAATGGAGTCCAGTCGTGCGAATGGGTCACTCGTGCGACTGAAGCTGCTGTTTTGCGAAAATTTCTAGGTCTGACGGGTTTCAGCCGTAAAAATTCGAAATTTCACAAGTCCTAATCGCCTAAGTCCGTAGAAACTGAACTTCGATGAACAGGGAACGTCCAAGATCACTTTTGATTCCAAAGATTGCGTTTTTCGTGCAAAAACACAAACTTTAATGCAATCTTGATTGAATCAACACGTAATCAAGAGCCAAAGCTCTGATACCACTTGTTAGGACCTGGTATTTGAACGAAATACCTAGTGATTAGCGTGTTAAACCAACTCAAATAGTGCGGAATCCTATTTGATTGGCGATCCAATCAGTGAGAACACACGATGAATCAATCAAGAATTGAAATCAACGTCAGAAATCGATTAGGAATCGATCTGATGTGTTCTGTGAACTTGAAGAACGATTTGGGAGGCTTCTGGACGGCTAGGGTACATCTGGAATCGTAATGGGATGAATGCTTACGTTTTTCCACGAATTGGGTCTATTTATAGGTTAGTATTGTTCAATCGTGCGACTGGGCCATAAGTATGGTTCAGTCGTGCGATTGAACCATGCGGTTGATTCATCCGCACGACTGAGTGTTCAGTCGTGCGATTGAGTCAATCTTATGTGTCAATTATACGACTGATCCAGTCTCCTGTTTCAATCGTGCGATTGAGTCATTCGTATGAAGTTATTCATGCGTGTGGTCCATTCGCATGAGAACTTCATTAAGTTAAGTTTGAATGTTTTAATTAATATAACATAATGTGCAATCATTCAAACAATCATAAACCCAATCAATTCAATCACGACTCATTAATGAAATATTAAACATCACAAGTAACAACCAATTCATATCATTTCATTAATCGATACTATTACATCATAATCAGACAGACAAGATTCATTACATTACAACTCATGATATAGGGACATACATGCATCAACAGAGTTTGAGAGAATCACAAGTGTTTAAGTGACAAACCCGATCCTGCAATTGGTATCAGAGCTTTTTAGGCTCTTGATTGTGAGATCTTACCATCCTAATCAAACAGTTTTTCACTCCTCCTTATACCTCACTCAAAATGGCCCTCAACAAATCTGATGTTGAGATGGGAACGATGACCAAAGCTCCCATCATCACCCCCGAAAACTTCAGGTCTTGGAGCAGAAGATTGGAAGGCTTCATCAGGTACCAGGATTGCAAGATGTGGCAATCCATCGTTAATTGCCCGTATAAGCCAAAAGTAGCTGGTGGAAATGGTGCCATGATCGAGAAGGCCGTTGAAGATTATTCTGATGAAGACAGGAAGAAGCTTGACATAGACAGCAATGCTATGACTGTTCTTATGACTGCAATCCCAAACTCTATCATGGTGGGGTTTGAGCATTGTAAGTCTGCCAAAGAACTCTTTGATGCTCTTGCTCAAATGTACTCAAGCTCGAATGATTCAAAGAAGGACTCACTGAAGCAGCAGTTTGAGAACTTCACCTACGTTGCTGGAGAGACTCTTAGCCAGCAATATTTCAGGTACATGGATCTCATCTCTTCCCTTCAATCTGTAGGAATCACTCATGAACTCAGAGACCTTACTAGAAAGTTTATGAGTGCTCTACCCAATGTGTGGACATTCTACTGTGTCTCCATCAAGAGAACAGAGAATTTAAATACACTCACCATGACCGAACTCTATGGGATCCTTGATGGATACTGTTTGGAAATGGAAAGCAAGAGGGGTCACCAGACAAGCAGACCCTTGAGTCTTCCTGCTAGCAACGCTTTAATGGTTGCTGAAGGCTCAGGCATCTCCCAGTCTCAGCAGTACCTGACCTACACCCAGCAGCCATCTTGTTCCTTTGGGCCTTACATCACATTCCCTGAGACTCCAAGGTCTCAACAAGCTCAGCAAAACTCCTTTTAGGAGGGCTGTGCATTTGTCTCAGGGAGTGGACACTCAAATGATTATCAATACTGCTTTGATGATCTAGAGTGTTTTAGCCCGGATGACATAGAGTATGTGGACATAGTCCAACAAATGGCTCTTCTAACCTACAGAGTGAAGAAGTTCTTTAAAAGAAATGGAAGGCAATTCCCTTAGAACCCAATCACCAGCAAGTTTGGGTTTGACAAAAGCAAGGCCAAATGTTACAACTATAACCAACTTGGTCATTTTGCAAGGGAATGCAAGGCTCCCAAGTCCAACCCGGGAACCTCACAGGCCTCCACACATCCTTCTACACCAAAGCCCACCGGAAAGTCAACTGAAACTGCAGCAATGGCTCAAGAAGTTGACTGGAGCTTCATGGTTCAAGATGTGACTCCTGCTCAAGCACTCATGGCAGGAACAGATGAAAACAAGGTATATGAACATCTCTGTACCCCTGCTTGCATTGCTAAGGTTAAACTGTATCAGGACTATAATATGGAAATTAAATCTGATATTGAGTCTTTAAATGTTTTAAAATCTGACTTTAAAAGGGCCGAATCTGCCTATCAAAGAAAAATTGAGGAGTTAGAGAAAACTGTGTCCCTCTTAAAACATGAACACACAAACTACAAGACTCAAATCAAGGATTTAATATCCAAATTGACTGAGGCTCAAGCCCAGCTTGTCACTGCTGAGGCTCAAGCCAGGAAGTATGCTATTTCCGAGCAGAACTTCCAAGCCATTCTTGCATCATCCTCTCACTCAAAACTTTGTTATCAAAACAAAGGTGGGTTGGGAACCAATGATATTGCTCCACCACACTCTTATGAGTCTGTAAGACAACCAAGGTGTGGTACTAAAGAGCAAGAGGTTCCATCTGTTGACCCACCTTCTCAAGAGTCAAAGAGTGATGCAACTATGGAGACCATGACCATCACAGGGAAGGAACATGTAATTGTGCCCTCCCCATCCAATGATGATCAAACCCTGACCACCAAAGCCAGAAGAAGCAGAGCTATGGCAGCCAGAAAAACTGCCAAGAAGGTGGCTGAATCCAAGCTAAAGATAGACCCTAAGCAAAAGGGTGTATTCATATCAGCTGGATTCCAGGTGGTTGGACTTTCTGATTCAGGAAAAGAGTACAGTACCAGTACTCCTATCCTACCAAAGGATCAGAAGTTATAGGGAAAGCTTGCTGATGAGGAGAAAAAGAACAAGAAACAGCAACCCTCTCATTCCCAGAAAGTTAACATTGCATGCATAATGTGTGGTCTGCAAAACCACATGGCTAAAGATTGTTACTACAATCCTGCTAGCACACATTATGCAAATAATGTTAAAAGAGAAGGAGTCAGGGAAGGTTTCACAAAGTTAATTTTGTCAAACAGCTTGAACACAATCTGTTAAGTGTTTCTCAATTCTGTAATCAAAAGCATCAAATGCTTTTCACAGAACATGAGTGCATCATCCTCAAACCTGGGATGACAATTCCTTAGGAATTGGTGCTTCTTAGATCTCCCAAGAGAGGGGATATGCACAAGCTTGATATGAACAATGCTTCCCCAATGGGTGAAGTATCATGCTTTCTTTCCAAAGCTGATGGTGATGAGTCAACACTATGGCATAAACGAATGTGTCATGTCAATTTTAAGACAATGAATAAATTGGCTAAAAATAACTTGGTACATGGTTTGCCTAAAAAGGAATTTTTCTGCAAAGATAACTGTGTTGCTTGCCTGAAAGGGAAACAACACAGGTCTTCTCATAAATCCAAAGTTGTTAACTCTATCACCACTCCATTACACTTATTGCACATGGATCTATTTGGTCCCACAAGTATAATGAGCATTGGAAGGAAATCATATTGCCTTGTGGTAGTTGATGATTTTACTAGATTTACATGGGTATTCTTTTTAAGAACTAAAGATGAAACTGCTGAAACTTTAAAATCTTTTATTCTTAAAATAGAAAATCAAGTTGATCACAAGGTTAAAATAATTAGAAGTGATCAAGGGACTGAGTTTAAGAACTTTTTTCTTGACTCATTTTGTAACTCAAAAGGGATTGCCAGACAATACAGTGCTCCTAGAACTCCTCAACAAAATGGTGTTGCTGAGAGGAGAAATAGGACACTTATTGAGGCTACTCGGACTATGTTAGCTGATTCAAAGCTGCCTCTAACATTCTGGGCAGAGGCAGTCAACACTGCATGCTATGTGCAGAACAGAGTTCTTGTAGTAAAGCCACATGAAAAGACCCCTTATGAGTTATGGAACAAGAGGCCACCGTTCATTGGCTTTCTAAGGTCCTTTGGCAGCAGGTGTACCATACTTAACACAAAAGACAACTTGGCAAAATTTGCTGAAAAGTCAGATGATGCTATCTTTGTTGGATATTCCTCCTATTCTAAAGCATACAGAGTTTATAATATTAAAAACCAACAATTTGAGGAATCTTCCAACATTGTAGTTAATGAGCACACTCCTTGTGTTAGGGGGAATGACCTTGATCATATCTTTGATTTAGAATTGTTTCCAAACTATTCTAAACCATCTTGTGAGAATGTTTCAGCTGGAACAGGTGCTCAAAATAATTCTGATGAAGATCAACTGTTTGAGCTTCCCAGACCTACTCCAAGTTCTCCAAGAGCTGCAACAAATTAAGCTCCCACTATTGAAAGATCTGACAGCATAACCATTTCAAGAGATAGTGGAACTTCAACAAGGGATTCACCTGCTGATTTTCAAATCTCTTCAGGTGATCCTGCACAACACCAAGCTGATGGAAGCAGTATTTTGAAGGAACAGGAAACTGTTAATGATGCTTCACAGCAAAGAAATGATGATGTTTCTCTTTCATTCAATCAGTCCTCATTGAATGAGCTTGAAACAAGAGCTGGACCAAGTATTCAAGCTCCTGAGCAAAATATGTCCAACTTGGACTTATCTTTGCAACTGGAGGTGATTCCAAGACTCAGAATTCACAATACTCATCCAGCTGAAAACATCATAGGGGAAGTCTCTGAGGGTGTGAGAACAAGAGGACAAACTCATAATGGGAATGTCTGCTTATACTCATGCTTCTTATCCCAAATGAAACCCAAGAAGGTGGAAGATGCCTTGAAAGATAGTAGCTGGGTTGAATCAATGCAAGAGGAGCTGCTTCAATTCAAAAGACAAAAGGTTTGGAACCTATGTCCGCTGCCATCTGGTCAAGTACTTATAGGCAACAAATGGGTATTCAGGAACAAAAGAGATGATAGAGGCTTGATTATCAAGAACAAGGCAAGATTGGTGGTTCAAGGATACATTCAAGAGGAAGGAATCGATTATACTGATGTCTTTGCACCTGTTGCAAGACTTAAGGCAGTTAGGATCTTCCTTGCTTATGCTGCATCCAAGAATTTCACTGTCTACCAGCTTGATGTCAAGTGTGCCTTTCTATATGGGGATATAGATAGGGAAGTCTATGTATGCCAGCCTCCAGGATTTGAAGACCCACAACATCCAAACTATGTGTGCAAGTTGGATAAAGCTTTATATGGGCTGCACCAAGCACCTAGGCTGTGGTATGAGACATTGTGTCAATTTCTCCTGAAGAATGGTTATACTAGAGATACCATTGATAAGACTCTCTTCATTAGAAAGTCTGGGAAAGACATTTTGCTTGTTCAAGTCTATGTTGATGACATCATATTTGGTTCCTCAAATGACCAAATGTGCAAAGACTTTGAGAGCATTATGAAGAAGAAGTTTGAGATGAGTTCCATGGGAAAAATGGATTTTTTCCTTGGAATTCAGGTAAAGCAATTGAAGGAAGGGTTCTTCATCAATCAATTTAAGTATGTCAATGATATCTTAGAGAGATTTGATATGAAAGATTGCAAAGAAGCTAAGACACCTATACCCAGAAACCATGATCTCTGCCCTGATTCTGAGGGGTAGGATACTGATCAACATCAGTATAGAGCAATCATTGGTTCTCTGATGTATCTCACAACAAGTAGACCTGATATCATGTTTGAACTTCCATCTGTGCAAGATATCAGGCTGCTCCAAAGGTGTCTCACCTAATTGCTGCCAAGAGAATCCTCAGATACCTCAAAGGAGCACCTAAATTAGGTCTCTGGTATCCAAGAAATAGTGATTTTAATCTATATGGTTACTCTGATAGCGATTATGGTGGTTGCAACATCAACAAGAAATCAACATCAGGTGGATGTCAATTTCTTGGTGGAAGGATCGTCTCATGGCAATGCAAAAAGCAATCCTGTGTCTCTACATCAACTGCTGAAGCTGAATACATTGCTGCTGCTAGTTGCTGTGCTCAGCTGCATTGGATTCAAAACCAGATGATAGACTATGGATTCAACTTCATGAGCACTCCTATCCACATTGACAACAACAGTGCTATATCCATTACTGAAAATCCAGTAAAGCACTCCAAGACAAAGCACATTGATATCAGGTATCACTTCATTAGAGATATTCATGAGAAAAATCTTATCAAACTAATCAAAGTTGATTCAAATGAACAATATGCTGATTTGTTCACTAAAGCATTTGATGAACAGAGATTTATATATCCCATTACAGCTATTGGGATGATAAACATTGATTAGTTAATCTCAATTGAAAAACCTTTTAATGTGTAAAGTCTTATGTCACAACAATCTAAGCCCTGTTACAAAAGATCTTTTCTTAAACTTATCTAAGTATAAATTCTTCCGAAGAGAAATTAACCCTCGGAAGATATCTTGCATATCTTCCGAAGCAAATTTCTCACAGGATAATTTTCTTCTCGGAAGAGTGTTAAGTCTCGAAAGAAGCGATTGAGTTCATCTCAGATCTACTTCCGAAGCACTTAACACACTCCATCTGAAAGCAACATATACTCTCGGAAGTAAGCAATTTACCTTCGGATGTAAATTTGCCTTCGGAAGAACTTTACCTTCGGAAATGCTTTATACTCGGAAGAAAGATTTTACTGTGTAACGGAAATCTTTTGGGCCCCACACTGTAAAAAGTAAAGATTTTGTTAATGATGTCGGATTATTTAAATGGTCTAACCTTACCGCCCATGTCACATCATCCACTGAACCCTCACATCATCTTATCCAAACCACCCTTTAAACCGCCATTTCACCCATTTAAATACTTCCGGTTAATCACTTACACTCTTTTTACCCAAATTACTGCCCTAAAAGCTTTCTTCTTCTCCAATTTACCTTACTCCGAACTATTCTTCTGTCATCTTCCTCAATGGCCTTAAGCCCTCAGCACAACCAGGTCGCACTGCTTGACTCTTCAAGAGAGGCTGACTTCTCAAATATCATTTCTTTCCTAGCCCAATCTTCATACTACACTGCTTTGACTGTAAACCCTACCATCTACTCAAACCAAATGTCCGAATTTTGGGCAAATGGTGGGATTGAAACCCTAAACGGGGTTCGTGCTATAAGGTCAAGCATTTGTGGCCAAGAGTTGGTCATCTCTGAACTGATCATCAGGGAGCATCTTGAGCTCCATGATGAGGGTGCTCCGACGGAATTCCCCAAATCAGATTTAGATAGTTCTTATCTCCAAATGGGATACGGTGGAGATGTAAGCAGGTCAACGGTCTACAAATTCAACTTCTCCTACAAGTGGAAGTACCTGCTCAATGTGGTTCTTCACTGTCTATCTAAAAAATCTGGGGGATGGGATCAAATCTCGTATGAACTTGGGTGCTTAGTTCACGGGTTGGTACAAAGCCTCCGCTTCAACTATTCAAGGTTTGTGCTTACTAACCTTATAGGAAATCTGCAAAGGGACACATTCTTTATGTATCCCAGGTTTCTCCAGCACATCATCAACTGTGAGCTGGATCAAGGTAAGCTTGTCTGTGCAGCTGCTCTGTCTGCTCCCCAAATGAGGCCGACCATCTTCAAGATCTTGAAGAGAGTGTCTACCAACTACACTGGAAGAGATACCGCACTACTTCCAGGTATGATTGAGCCAATGGCTCCTGGTGACAACCCTGTTCACCCCACAGGTGATGAACCCACACCAGCAACTACCCTCACAATCCCAAATATACCTTCTCCACCCATTACTGTTACGTACCAGAGACGTCCCAAACGAACCCTTGTTCAATCTACTCTGGTTGAACAAGCCCCTCCTCTTCAATCCAAAAAGGCTAGAGTGGAACAAAGGGCTCCCACTCAGCTAGAGGTCCACCCATCCTTCACTATTGACCTCAATATGGGTCTTGAGTCTCCTCAGTCTTAGACCCATGAGCCCAAAACCCTAGCTGATAGCCCTCAGGGTGAGTCTCTATACTCCCCTGAGCAGCCTCAAAGGGACAACTCAATGCCTTTTGACATTGATCAAAGTCCCGGGTCATTAGGTCTTCACTCCTTTTCTTTTACTGACCTTTTCACCTGAGCTGGTGAAGAGATTATATCTCTTAAAGGCAATGAAGTTGATCCACAACACCCTCTCAAGGATCAACAGAGCCTAGAGAGACCCCTTATCTCTAGCCCACACCAGCAAAGCCCTACTGAGGTGAGTCCCACTGATGTGGAGGGAACTCATGTAGATTCAGCTGCCACTACTGAAGGAGCCTCAATGGATCCTCAGGACAGTGGTAACGACAGTCAGACTGAATCTACGGCAACCATGCCCTTTGATGCCTCTGAAAGAGACATCATTGTGCAAGGGAAACCAGGGTGCCAAGAAACCACATCTGCTGGTGAGGATGAACATACCAGGTATGTTACCTCATCTCCCCGTGATTCTTCAAAAGAAGATGAGGGAAGTATGCAACTCATCATTCAAGACCTGCTTTCTAAAGTCTCAAACCTTGAATCAAAGGTTAAGACTTTAGAGGATAGGTCTGCCACTCAGCAACTTGAGATTGAAACTCTCAAGGCCAAACTAGCTGAGAAACAGATTGAGAGATCTGTTAGGCATGTACCAGTTCAGGTCTCCTTGACCTCTTCCTCTAGCTCATCTAGCTCTCAGGATGATGCTACCAAAAAGGGGGAGAGTGCTGAGAGACAAAGCCAAAGACAGGAAACCCAAAGTCAAGCTCTTACTTCTTTGAGCTCAAAGTATCCAATGCAATAAGCTGCCATCTTCCCTGAGCCTCCTCCAGTTGTCTTTCAAGTGGATCAAAGGATGCTCCAGGATCTCAATAGGTTCTTCAACAAGTTCCTTTTGGAATCCCTCATAGAACAGCCCATCCCAGATATGTCTGTGATTTACTTCGGAGCTCAAGAGCTTCAGAGGTTGAATGCACCTCCTACCACTTTAGAGGAAGTTGGTCAACCTAAGGTCCAAGTCGAACCTGAGATTAACTTCGAAGGGGAAACTAGGACTGATGGACCAGCAACTGATACAATTGGGACAGAAAGTGCATTTTCACAGACTTCCGAAGCACAATTCAAAGCCTCGGAAGAACAAGCTCAAACTTCCGAAGCTGAGATTGCTGCTGCGGAAGGACTATTTTCTCTTTCCGATGATCTAATAGTCACAGATGCAATTCTGGAACTTGCATCTGAGGTTAATAGGGAGGACTTTCTCAGCCAACCATTGGCTCTAACATCTGCATTGACTCCAGCTCCCACCTCTACTACTCAACCTGGATCTTCTATCCAAGAACCCCCAAAGTCTAGCACTTCCGAAGACATAAAAGGCAAGAGGAAGATGACTTCGGAAGAGCTTCAGGAAGAAAAAGGTTGGAGAAGCTCAAAAGGAAAGGTAGACTACCAACTGGGAAACTGTTAGCTGCAAGTACCAAAGCAGCTGCAGCCAACCAGGAGGCAGTCAACAATCGAAGAAGGGTAGAGGTTATAGACAGACTTGTCGTCTAGGGGCTGCTTCTGAAGATGTACTCCTGCTACCATTAGAGGAGTTGATAGAGCTGGAAAAGGCAACCTTGCTGCTAAAACAGCAAAAAGAAGAGGCTGCAAGGTTGGCCTTAGAAGAGGAAAGGCAGAGAAAGGAAAGGGAAGCTGATCTGCAGCTCAGGAGAGAAAGGATCACTTTCCTACTCTCCAGAGGATTCTCTCAAGAGGAGTTGTCTCCACATAACAGTGATACGATCTTATGGCTCTTCAACAAAGAGCAAGATCAAATGGAGAAGGAGAGAAAGAAAGCTGCAAGGGAGAAGCTTGTGGAAAAGAAAGAAGAAAGAAGAAGAAGCTGGACTGTCTGCCGCCAAGAAGATAGGTGAGAAAGCCTGGATGAAGAGTTATCTCAAAGCTCACGGCTTCTCTGGCAGGCAGGTGGGTCCCATGTCTGAGAAGACTCTCCAGCGACATGTCAGTGACATCAAGGCTGACATTCGCGCAGGGAGAAGAAAGAGATGTATAGAAGGGGACAGGGGATGACCTTCAAAGCAACCTCTCAACCCAAAATCCAAACCCAACCTCAACCTAAACCTATACCCTTTCCCTTCCCAATCAAGACCGAACCCACTTTTGAACCATTCACCCCTGAACCTACACCATCACATCTACCAACCTCTTCACCTCAACCACCTAAACTACCCATCATCCAACCCAAAACCTTAGCCAGAACCCAAACTCCTAACCTACCCAACAACCAATCAAACCATCCCCTCAGCCTTCCAAACATCTCTCTATGGAGGAATTCAAGGCGGTCAAGACTAAGCTCATCAACTGTACAACTCTGAGCGACATCTCCTGTGAGGAGGATTCAGTCAACTTGACTTATGTTGATGGATCCTCAAGTTCCCTCACAAGAGATGAATTTCTTGATCTGCCCAGAGGAACTTTGGACCAAGCTGCAAAACTCCTTGGCCTCAATTCAGATACATTGAATGAGGAAGAAAAGAAGCTGAGGAGAAAGCTGGTGACTCTACTGGATACAAAGAAAGGAGACAGGGTACCAAGACAACACCCTCGTGCACCCAGAAAGAAGATAATCCAGTGGAGGTTCGAAGACTCTTCTCACAACTTTGTTGTTGAGAGAGAGAATGGAGAGCTCAACAGGCTGAGTGCCTCATCTCTGCTACACTTAAGCAGGTTTGACATTGCTGAGTTAGCAGAGAAACCATTCTCCAACCCTTCAAACTCCGATGTAGCTGCCCACATCAGAAATCATCTAGGCAGCCTTCATATGGCCGAGCTTACTGCTAGAAGCAAGGTTGAAGAGGAGTTGAAACTGAGAGAGGAGGAGGAAGGAAAGGAAGGATCAGCAACCAAAGGCAAAGCCTTCTTCAAATGGTTGAAGGTCCTGAACTTGAGACCATAGTTAGATGGGAGTATGACTATAACTCCCGTCAACTAACTCTCTTCAGGGGGTCACAACAACAAGGGTACATGTCATTCAAAGTGATAGACTGGATCTCCTATCCACGAATGACTTGTACAAGCTTCTCAGCACTACTTCCGGGGAAGAACAGAGAGACAGACAAAATATTTTGTCCCTGGTGCTGAAAGCTTTGAGAAGCAGAAATAAGTGAAGTTTTGGTAGCATCAGCCTAGGGGGAGTTTGTTGGATCTAGAGAGGCTGTTGCAACCAAAACTAAGTCACTTAGAAGATTTTGAGTACAACATACAAAGGACTTCCGAAGCTAAGTATGGAACTTCCGAAGGAAGAAGGAGCTCTTCCGAAGTCTAAGTGTAAAATGCACTTCCGAAGGAAAACTCCAACTTCCGAAGACAAAGAAGCTACTTCCGAAGATCAAGACTTAAAGACAAAGATCTGAAGTCAACTTCCGAAGTACAAGAAGTCCTCAAAGCCTCGGAAGCATAGAAGCATCTTCCGAAGTATAAGTGGCTTCGGAAGAACTTGTTCTTCCGAAGCCAGTTAACCTTCGGAAGACACTCCTATTATCCAGTGGACATAAGTATGGCCTGTCTGACACTCCGCTGCAAATCTCTGAGATACTGCATGGCGTTTTCTCAAAAGCCATGTAGTTGACCATACTTTAATCTACTGTTTACCTTTTTATGTTAAGTACAGTTGCCATCTTAGTTGGTGACAAAAGGTAAGTCATGGACATGTCATGACTACCATATCTTAGATAATACTTTATCTAAGATACCTTAACTATAGCATTGTAGTATATGCTTTAGTCTTAGGTTTCCAGCTGGTATCAAGTATAACCGGCTGTAGGATCTAGTATATATAGTTTCTCATTGTAACTCTTGTTTCATGCTTGTAAGTGTCTTGTAATCTTGAGTTGAGAAGTAATATATACAAGTACCTTGAAAAATATTTTCTGCTTGTTCCTTTGATACTTATTATATTATTATCAACTCTGTTAAAGGCATTGCTTATCTGATTTGAGTGTTATTAAAGCGAGTTTGAGAGAATCACAAGTGTTTAAGTGACAAACCCGATCCTGCAATGGTATCAGAGCTTTTTAGGCTCTTGATTGTGAGATCTTACCATCCTAATCAAATAGTTTTTCACTCCTCCTTATACCTCACTCAAAATGGCCCTCAACAAATCTGATGTTGAGATGGGAACGATGACCAAAGCTTCCATCATCGCCCCTGAAAACTTCAGGTCTTGGAACAGAAGAATGGAAGGCTTCATCAGGTACCAGGATAGCAAGATGTGGCAATCCATCGTTAATGGCCCGTATAAGCCAAAAGTAGCTGGTGGAAACGGTGCCATGATCGAGAAGGCCGTTGAAGATTATTCTGATGAAGACAAGAAGAAGCTTGACATAGACAGCAATGCTATGACTGTTCTTATGACTGCAATCCCCAACTCTATCATGGTGGGGTTTGAGCATTGTAAGTCTGCCAAAGAACTCTTTGATGCTCTTGCTCAAATGCACTCAAGCTCGAATGATTCAAAGAAGGACTCACTGAAGCAGCAGCTTGAGAACTTCACCTACGTTGCTGGAGAGACTCTTAGCCAGCAATATTCCAGGTACATGGATCTCATCTCTTCCTTCAATATGTGGGAATCACTCATGAACTCAGAGACCTACTAGAAAGTTTATGAGTGCTCTACCCAATGAGTGGACATTCTACTGTGTCTCCATCAAGAGAACAGAGAATTTAAATACACTCACCATGACCGAACTCTATGGGATCCTTGATGGATACCGTTTGGAAATGGAAAGCAAGAGGGGTCACCAGACAAGCAGACCCTTCAGTCCTGCTAGCAACGCTTTAATGGTTGCTGAAGGCTTAGGCATCTCCCAGTCTCAGCAGTACCTGACCTACACCCAGCAGCCATCTTGTTCTTGGGCCTTACATCACATTCCCTGAGACTCCAAGGTCTCAACAAGCTCAGCAAAGCTCCTTTCAGGAGGGCTGTGCATTTGTCTCAGGGAGTGGCACTCAAATGATTATCAATACTGCTTTGATGATCTAGAGTTTTAGCCCGGATGACATAGAGTATGTGGACATAGTCCAACAAATGGCTCTTCTAACCTACAGAGCGAAGAAGTTCTTTAAAAGAACTGGAAGGCAATTCCTCAAACCCAATCACCAGCAAGTTTGGGTTTGACAATAGCAAGGCCAAATGTTACAACTATAACCAACTTGGTCATTTTGCAAGGGAATGCAAGGCTCCCAAGTCCAACCCGGGAACCTGACAGGCCTCCACACATCCTTCTACACCAAAGCCCACCGGAAAGTCAACTAAAACTGCAGCAATGGCTCAAGAAGTTGACTGGAGCTTCATGGTTGAAGATGTGACTCCTGCTCAAGCACTCATGGCAGGAACAAATGAAAACAAGGTATATGAACATCTCTGTACCCCTGCTTGCATTGCTAAGGTTAAACTGTATCAGGACTACAATATGGAAATTAAATCTGATATTGAGTCTTTAAATGTTTTAAAATCTGACTTTAAAAGGGCTGAATCTGACTATCAAAGACAAATTGAGGAGTTAGAGAAAATTGTGTCCCTCTTAAAACATGAACACACAAACTACAAGACTCAAATCAAGGATTTAATATCCAAATTGACTGAGGCTCAAGCCCAGCTTGTCACTGCTGAGGCTCAAGCCAGGAAGTATGCTATTTCCGAGCAGAACTTCCAAGCCATTCTTGCATCATCCTCTTACTCAAAACTTTGTTATCAAAACAAAGGTGGGTTGGGAACCAATGAAATTGCTCCACCACACTCTTATGAGTCTGTAAGACAACCAAGGTGTTGTACTGAAGAGCAAGAGGTTCCATCTGTTGACCCACCTTCTCAAGAGTCAAAGAGTGATGCAACTATGGAGACCATGACCATCACAGGGAAGGAACAGGTAATTGTGCCCCCCCAGCCAATGATGATCAAACCCTGACCACTAAAGCCAGAAGAAGCAGAGCTAAGCCAGCCAGAAAAACTGCCAAGAAGGTGGCTGAATCCAAGCTAAAGATAGACCCTAAGCAAAATGGTGTATTCATATCAGCTGGATTCCAGGTGGTTGGACCTTCTGATTCAGGAAAAGAGTACAGTACCAGTACTCCTATCCTACCAAAGGATAAGAAGTTAAAGGGAAAGGTTGCTGATGAGGAGAAAAAGAACAAGAAACAGCAACCCTCTCATTCCCAGAAAGTTAACATTGCATGCATAATGTGTGGTCTGCAAAACCACATGGCTAAAGATTGTTACTACAATCCTGCTAGCACACATTATGCAAATAATGTTAAAAGAGAAGGAGTCAGGGAAGGTTTCACAGTTGGACCATATCAAATGGTTCAAGTGATGAAAAAGGGAAAGCTTGTTTCCGAAGCAAGGCTTCTCTCGGAAGAAAACTCTTATTCCGAAAGGAAAAAGGCTTCGGAAGTTAAAGCTGCAAAGACTTAAAAATAAAAGAGTCCCCTTGAAACCATCCCAGAAGAAGACTGCTTCGGAAGAAAAGGTGGTGAAGGTCTCTTCCGAAAAGAAAGAAGCTTCGGAAGAATGCCAAGCTACAAAAGCTTCAACAAGCTCATCTTCTATGATCAACCAAGGGATGGAATGGAAGATCAAGGAAGATGCTGTAGCCCAAACCTCTTCTTCAAAGACATCAATTGAACCCCCATGCATAAATTTTGGTTCAATTATGTCACTATCATTGGAAGAACCCAAGACCAATAAGGCTTGGGTTTCCAATCAAAACTCATTATCTCACCTTATGTGCAGGGACATCCATATGACAAGAATAACAACATTTGGATTGTAGATAGTGGATGCTCCAGGCACATGACAGGGAACAGATCTCTCCTTCAACAATTTCAACATTATGATGGAGGTCCTGTCCAGTTTGGAGGTGAGGCGGGAGGATATATTTCTTGCAGAGGGAGTATATCCAATGGAAAGTTAAAAGTTGACAAAATTAATTTTGTCAAATAGCTTGAACACAATCTGTTAAGTGTTTCTCAATTCTGTGATCAAAAGCATCAAATGCTTTTCACAGAACATGAGTGCATCATCCTCAAACCTGGGATGACAATTCCTCAGGAATTGGTGCTTCTTAGATCTCCCAAGAGAGGGGATATGTACAAGCTTGATATGAACAAAGCTTCCCCAATGGGTGAAGTATCATTGATAGGATCGGATCAACTAGGTTTGAATTATGCAGCGGAATATCACAAATTGAGATCGAATTCAAGCAAGAAAGGTAATGAATATGCAAGACAATCAATCACAATTATAGAGAGAATATTTCTGTTAATGGAATGTTTTCATTCACGCGTAATGCTTCGGTTAAAAATACAGCTAGGTCAACATCCCTTATATAGAGGAATGTGACGTCTGCTGATGTCACTTGACGTTGACATCTAACAGAATTAACAAAACAACTGAAATATGCAAACTACTGAAATGTTCTCAACAACTGATTACATCTCAGTGAATGCTAAGTAATTACATAAAACTACTGACTAATAACTACTGAAACAATAAACTACTGAAATATAAAGTTACAAGTACTGAAAAGTAAAACCATCACAACTACTGAAGTTAACTACTTCAGCTGTTGTGACAACTGCTGATCACTCTGGTCTTCAGTCTTTGTCTTCAGCACTTCTTCTTTAGACTTTGTCTTCAGTTCTTTGCTTTCAGACTTTGTCTTCAGTTCTTTGCTTTCATACTTTGTCTTCAGACCTTTGTAATCAGCTGATGTCTTCAGCTGATGTGATTATCTTCAGCAGTTGTAATGTCGGTGGGACTTAGAGGTTTTTCTGATCAGGCTCATTGGTTCTTTTGGTCCAACAAACTCTGAACCAATGCAGCCAAAACCTCTAACTTTATTGAAGATCCCACTTATTCTTTGGCAAAAGTACTCTCTTGATCAGCTTCAGAGGTAAACAAATAAGCACAGGCCAGAAAAAGGTTTCTAATCATTTGATTGGCTAAGTATGGAAGGGAACTCTGTCTTGGGGAGATTGGACACAGAGTCTTGTCCCAACCATGAAACCTATTTCCCATTTATGAGTCTGAAAGACTCCCTTGCATAGGCCTCAAGGAGAACAACTTGTTCCTCCTTAGTGAGTTCTTCTGCTTCTCCCTCAAAGAAGAACTCAGGCCCATAGTACTCAGACAGGTACCTCACTGTCTTCCCATTCTTTAGCTCAACAGTTGTTATCTCTCTATATGCGAATTCATCTGGATGAGAGCCTTCAAGTAACAACTGGAGTTCACTCTTCTGAAGATCTTCAAGTCTTTTGTACAGCAACCCCTTCTTGATCATTTTATTCTCAAGAATAGACATAGGGGTTGATTTGGATGTGTGAGCTCTCTTGAATTCTTCAATGATTTCCCAGGGTGAGACTACCATGGCCAGCATGATTGCAGCATTCAAAGTCTTTCTTACTTGGCCATGATATCTACTTGGTAAATTTTCTTGTGAATTCTAGAACTTCCCTGGGATCTGGCCAAATCCGCACTCTCTCTTTTGATGTTGAAAAATATGCCTGAGAGTGTACAGCCTTTGAGCTTGAATCTTCATAGCTTGAATGGATGAGGACTGAGGGAAGTCCTTGTCAACCATCTTAAGAAACTGCTCATCATGCTGCTTCTGCTGCTCTTCTTCTTCAATTTTGACCTTAACTGTCAGCCTTTGAGTTTCAGGAGTTATTGCTTGTGATTGACTCCTAGGTTTCAGTTTCTTCTTTTTCAAGAACAGCAGATATTGGCAAATTGTCTTCTTCATCCTCTTCTTCTTCTTCTTCCATCCTCAGCAACCTTCTTTTTCTTTTTGGTGCTTCACTGGTGGAATCTTGGATAGGTTTCTTGGGTGAAGGGATGGTTTAGATGGTTGTGAGGTTGATTGTTTGGAGGTTGAGAAGTTGGTTGTTTTGAAGGTTTTGATATTGGCTGTTTTGGTTGTGTGGTTGGCTTTGAGATTGTTTTGGTAAGGGAGATTTGAGGGCTGCTCTATCATTTTGTTGGTGAGGGTGGCTTTGGATAACTTGGCCATATCAGTTCTCTTCCCAGCACCAGCTTCATCCAGAGCATCAATGATTAAGCCTTTGTTGAAGCTTTCAGATGAGCATATCTTGGTAGTTATCTCCAAGATGCTATCTCTGGACCATGACTTAATCTCAATGATAGGCCTTCCCAAATGTTTAGAAAGAAATCTAATCACAGCCTCTAGTCTCTCCCTTTCTTCTTCATTGCAACTTGCCCATCGATCTTCAATTTCTTGAATCTCAAGTCTCCTGATCTCTGAGTCAAGTTTGGCAGTGTCAAATCCTTGCCTGAAGAGCTGATCAATGATCCTGTCCATGGATCTACTATGTTGGTCATCAGCTTCTTTGATCATCTCATCTAACCTCTTCTCATCTTCAGTTTGATCACCAATACTTTTCTTTCTTTGTAGGTGATGATCTCTTTGCCTTTATTCTTTCCTTATCTTCTTCCTCTTCAGCTCTTTTCCTTTATCATCCTTTGCTGACTTAGACTCCCCCTTTTGGTTGCATTGGGTTCAGAGGTTTGAATGTCAAAAAGGTGCTTGGACACAGCATCAGTCACAAGTGAGGTAATATTTGAGGAGAGCCTCTCATCAATGGTTTTATGAACAATGGATGTGATGATGGGTGTGATGAGAGGTAAGGAAGATTTAAATACAGCAACCATTTGCTCAGAGGGGTTCTCTCCCTGAGAAATAGTGCCTGAGCCAGAGGCTGGTGGTTTGGTTGATTTGAGTGGCTCAGTGTTTGGGAAAACTTCAACAGAAGCTGCCATCTGTGGGTTTATTGGGGCAGATGGTCTTGATTCCTGAGGCATGATGGGAAGCAGATCTTTCAATCTTCAAACCTCAGCCTCAAGAATAGTATTTTGGGCTAAGACTTCAAAGAAAAAGCCCAGGTCATCATCAGTATATACTGAATCACCTGACCTCCTGAGTGAATCAGGATGAACATGTGCTGAGTGTAAATCAGTGATCACATGTGCCCCTTTGTCTTGGAACTGGGGACTTCCTGTCTCAGGGGCATGTCCTTCATTGACAGTTGCCTCTGGTGAGGGCTTAGAGATGATACCAGCTTCATCCTGTTCATGTGCTGAAACAGGGGAAGAGGTAGCCTCACCAGATGTTCTAGTCTCCACATTTACACTAGGAGACTGAACTTGATAATCCCTATGCTGTTGGATATCAGCTACATTTTGATCCTCTCCCTCAGCTGTTGAGGTTTTCCCAGTAGTAACAGGTTTCTAGGGAGGGGTAGAGGAATGTAGCTGAGTCAGCACTTGTGCAATGACTGCAGTTGGGCTTGTAGGGGTGGTATCAGTGGGAGATGGGTTGAAAGGTTTGCACCTGGGGAGAGTGGTGCTCTTCAATGGCAATCTTCTCAAGTGAGATAGATTCCAGCAATGTGGTTTCCCAATATTGGTTGCATCAGGATCCTGTTGAGAGGATACCTGAGCGGTTTCAGCTGGTGGAGTCATTGAAACTACAAGGGGATTAAGCTTGTAGTCTCATCTGCGTTTGTGCTGCAGGGGCATCATCAGGGGACTCAACTCCCTGAGTAGCCTTTTTGGTTTTCTTTGGTTTGGGTTTGGAGGGGACTTTAGATTTGGAGGTGGAGGCTGTGGGTTCCCTCTGCTTGGGTTTGAGCAGTTTGGCAGCCTGTTTGAGTTGTGGGTTTGAGTTGTGCCTGGAGTATACCTCTGGTAAAACCAACAGAGCAGGGACTCCAAGGCCAACAAGGCCATCAGATTTTAATTGATTCAAAAATGATTGCCATAAGAAACCTTGGATATAATATCCATCTATTTGCCACAGGTTTCAATGCCAAATCTTTAAGTTCCAAAAAGATAATATCAGAAAAATTTAGATTTTGGTGCTCAAGGGATAGAATATAATACCTGTTGCCATCTGGATGTCATTTGATCCCAAGAGGATGTTTTGGGAGCCAGGCAAACATTGATCATGTGAAATATGAGTCGCTCAGCATCATGGAAGTGCTTCTTCTGGATGGTAGTAGCACTTAGGTCATCTTCATAACCATGATTGGCAAAAGAAAGATCAATGGTGCCTTTTGGGTACTTGGTGGGATAGGTTGCATCATTAGGTCTAGGGTTTGACGAATGATCTCAGGAGTGATGATCACCCGTTTCTGGTTAACAAAAGACTGGAGAGTGATGGTGGCATCATTCTCATCAGTATGAACGGTAACGTTCGTCCAGAACTGGCACAGGGTATCTGGGTAGATGGTTGGATTGAGGAGAAAGGCTGTATGGTATTGGGAATCAACCATCAAGTCGATAGCAGCATCAAACTTGTTCAAGAAAGGTGATTTGGTAAGATGAGCAACACAGTTGTGTCGAGGTTTGATTTGCATGGTCGCCATTAATGGAAGATGAACGTTTGGAAAGTGGGTTATGAAAAGGTTGAAGTTAGGGTTAGGTATATATAGGTTATGAAACGGCTGAGGGAAAACAACTGAAAGTGTTGGTGTTGGTCATCAGGTGTTAGAAAACGACTGAAGACATGGTTTTAACTTTCAGATGTTGTAAACAACTGAAGACTTGGTGTTGGTCATCAGTAGTTTTACAACTACCGAAGACTTGGTTTTGGCTTCAGTTGTTTGGAAATGAAACAGTAGTTGTCGTCAATTCACAAGGTTCAGCTGTTTTAATGACCTTGACACTTACTCATCAGATCATCTGATTTTCAGATGTTTCATTGGTCATCAGTACTTATTTATTACAAAAGACATCAGTAGTTTGAACTACATCAGTATTTTTGAACAAATAAGATACTTCAGTACTTTTAAGTGATTAAGTCTTCAGTAATTGTAAAACTACTGAAGATAAAATGACTTATCAGCACTTATTTTTGACAAAAGTATACTAATGCTCATCAGTATTTATGAACTAAGAGCATCAGTAGTTGTAAAATTATTCTAGTTGCAGCATACCAAGCCTGAGTACAAGATTATGAAATGTTGCACTATCCAAAGGCTTAGTAAATATATCTGCAAGCTCATCAGCACTAGGCACAAACTTTGGATCAATCAGACCTTTTTCATAGCAATCCCTAATGAAATGATGTCTGATCTCAATATGTTTGGTCCTAGAATGCTGGACAGGATTCTTAACAATACAAAGAGCTGAAGAACTATCCATTAATAATGGAGTCTTAGTCTCAGTAATGTCATAATTCAATAACTGATTTTGAAGCCATAGTACCTGAGATGTACAGCTTGCAGCTGCAATGTACTCTGCTTCAGCTGTTGATGTAGCAACTGATGTTTGTTTCTTACTCTGCCAAGAAACCAAACAATTGCCTAGAAATTGTCATCCACCAGAAGTTGATTTTCTGGTTAACTTACACCCTGCATAGTCACTATCAGAAAAAGCAACCAATTTACAAGAGTGTCCAGTGGAATACCATAGTCCTAGTGATTTAGTTCCCTGCAAATATCTAAAGATCCTCTTGACTGCAATCATATGGGAATCCTTAGGAGCAGCCTGAAATCTAGCACAGACACAAGTTGCAAACATAATATCTGGTCTAGAAGCTGTTAGGTACATCAAGGAACCAATCATACATCTGTAAAGAGTTTCATCAACTGCTTTACCTTTTTGATCAGCAGCTAGTTGTGTGTTGCTGCACATGGGAGTAGAACAGGATTTACAGTTTTGTAAATCAAACTTGGTTAACAAATCTTTTGTGTATTTTGACTGATGAATGAAAGTTCCATCAGTCAGTTGTTTGATTTGTAAACCCAGAAAGAACTGTAATTCTCCCATTGCACTCATTTCAAACTTTTGTTGCATCAATTTTGTGAATGCATCACACAACTGTGGATCAGATGATGCAAAAATGATATCATCAACATAAATTTGAACAAGGAGCTTATGCATGCCAGCTTTCTTTATGAACAAAGTTTTAACTATGGAGCCTCTAGTGAAATTATTTTGAAGAAGAAAATTAGATAATGTTTCATACCAGGCTCTGGGTGCTTGTTTCAACCCATAAAGAGCCTTATCAAGCTTATACACCCAATCAGGGTGTTTATGATCTTCAAAACCTGGTGGTTGACACACATAAACTTCTTCTTTTATTTTACCATATAAAAATGCACTTTTGACATCCATTTGAAAAACTTTAAGGTTATGAAAAGCAGCATAAGCTAAAAACAAACGAATTGCCTCCAGTCTGGCTACAGGGGCAAAGGTTTCATCATAATCAATACCTTCTTCTTGTGAAAACCCCTGTACAACCAGTCTGGCCTTGTTCTTGACAATTTGGCCTTTTTCATCAGTTTTATTCCTAAACACCCATTTAGTGCCTATTGCACACTTACTCTGGGGGTAGAGGAACCTGTTCCCACACTTGCTGTTTTTGAAATTGAAGAAGCTCAAGCTGCATGGCTTCAACCCATCCATTGTCCCTTAAAGCAACATGATAATTCTTTGGCTCTTGCTGACTGATGAAGAGAGCATAGAGGCAAAATTTAGACAATTGACTTCTTGTTGAAACACCAGCAGTTATGTCACCAATGATCTGGGACACAGGATGATTCTTCAATTCTTGATATGCAATAATATCTGTGCAAGTGTGTTGTAGAAGATTCAGCAGCAGATGTTGATGTAGACTCTTGAAACCTAGACTGAGATGGCAGTTCAAATGAAGTAGAGGATTAGAGATTCAGATTTCATCAGCATTTGTTGTGGATGGAGCTGCTGAGGCTACAGGAACATCAAGTGTAGTAGAACCAGGCAGATGATCACTACAACTTGCATTTGTATCTTCAGTTGGAGATGATGGAACTTCAGAGACCATAACAGGTGGAGGCTGATATGGAACATATTGCAGTATGTCCAAGTCAAACATCTCAACAGGGTTTTGAGGAATCTTGTCTTTTGGGGATTCATTGAACTTGACATGCAAAGTCTCTTCAACAATCTTTGTTCTGCAGTTGAACACTCTGTATGCCTTGCAAGTAGATGAATACCCAACAAAATACCCTGCATCCACCTTGGAATCAAACTTCTGAAGGATACTTTTTGTGTTAAGAATATAACAAGGACACCCAAAAGCTCTAAAGAATGAAATCAAAGGAGCCAAATGATGTAAGAGCTCATAAGGAGTCTTCATCAACCTTTGATTCACTAATACTCTATTCTGAACATAGCAAGCTGTATTGACAGCTTCAGCCCAAAAGGTTAGTGGCAGACCAGAGTCAGCCAACATTGTCCTTGCAGCTTCAATCAGGGTCCTGTTCTTCTCTCCACCACTCCATTTTGCTCTGGAGTTCTTTGAATACTATATTGTCTTTTGATTTTCTTAGACAAATAGAATTCATCAAGAGTGTGATTCCTAAACTCTGTCCCATTATCACTTCTCACACACTTAACAGGAAGTGAATGCTGCTTCTCCACATGTAACACAAAATAGATGATACTTTGAGCTGCTTCATCCTTGGAGTGCAAGAAGAAAGTCCATACATATCTTGAGTAATCATCCACAATTACTAGACAGTACTTTTTCTTTGCCATGCTCATTACTCTCACAGGACCAAAAAGATCCATGTGCAGTAAATGCAAGCAGGCTGTGGACATAGGTTCTTCTATAGAAGGGAATGAAGCTTTGTGTTGCTTTCCTTTTATGCAAGCTGGGCAGGTATCATCACACTTGAACTCTTTCAATGGCAAGCCTCTCACTAATCCATGATGAATGAGCTGATTCATGTTCTTGAAATTCACATGACCCAGCCTTCTATGCCATAGTTCAGATTCTTGAGGAGAGGCTTTGGAGAACAAACATGGATGGCCTTTTAGATCAATTTTCTTTGATAGATCTAAAGCATATACTCTTCCAATCCTGTTGGCTTTCAGGAGAGTATACTCATCCAATATTTTGTCAATCTTGTGCAAAACTGTGGAAGACAAAATCCGACAGTTTTGACTTGTGAAAAGAGCAACATGCCCTTTATCACACATTTGACTGACACTCAAAAGATTGTATTTGAGGTTCTCCACATGGTTGACATCATCAAATCTTATCTCCCCATTTGAGACAAAACCCTTCCCAATGATGTAACCTTTGGCATCATTTCCAAAAGAAACAAACCCCTTCTTCCTTTGGGAATAGTCATGAAGAAGAGAGCTGCTCCCTGTCATATGCATGGATCCTCCACTGTCCACATACCAGATGCTTCTTTGGCATGATGAAGAACCCTGCATTTAACACAAACATTAGTTACCTTTTTGGTTTTGGGTCTGTTTTCATCAACAGATGTTAAACTAACAGGTTGTGCATGATTAACAGCTTTTGAAGATGTAGATGATGTTGAAAAGGATTCCTTGGATTTTTGCTTGGGTATCCTTTTCAGTGGTTTAGTCACAGAAACATCTAATTGGTTAACTCTCCCCAATAGATGTTGAACCATCATCACAAGTTGTGTCTGATTTGTTGACAGAGTTTTCAACTCAGTTGACACATTAGTACTTGTGGATGATTTGTTCTTGTTATTCTCTACACCCTTCTTTTGAAAAGACACAGACTTAGTTTGAGTTTTCAATATTACCTGAGGAATCTTTTCAGCTGTTGTTTGAAAAACCCCTTCTTTCTTAGTGACATTTTGAGAAAGCTTAGGTTTATCAGAATGAGATGATTGAGGTACAAACTTGGTTTGAAATTCATTTTTCATTTTATGCATTTCCTGCTTAATGATTTTCTTTTATTGAATTTTAAACCCTTGTTATACCAGCATTCATCAGTTAGATGATTGAACAAACCACATATTTCACATGGTTTTCTTTTCATCTTTTCTTGATCAACTGCTGAAGTTGAGGAAACTACTGAAGATTTGTTCTTCAGTACTTTCTTCCTTCAGTACTTTTGGGAAGTACTGAAGGATTTTCAACAACTGAAGATTTCTTCTTCAGTGGTTTGCTATCAGTATTTTTAAAATCCTGATAGATTCTTCAGTAGTTGTCAAGGATTGCTTATTTTCTTCTGATTTAAATGCTCTTCAGGTGTTGTGTTTTGCTCTTCAGTACTTTGAGTACCTTGTGGAACAACACCTGAATTTCTCAGCCTCTTCTTGATCAAGTGTTTCGAAAGTAGTGGGATCATCAGTTATTTGATTAACTGAGATACTCACACTATCTTCATCCTCAGATTTTGAATTTTCAATAGAGGATGAAACACCTGATGATGTGGTTTGGGAATGACTCTCAACCTCAGATTGTACTTCTGACTTAGGAGTAAAATCTGTGAGAGGTATGGTATGATTATACCCAATCCCAAACTTCACATTGGAAGCAGTTTGCTTACTGAGAAGCATTTCAAACCCCTTGCAGGATGTTACCCATCGTTCACAATCAACTTGGGTAGCTGCAAGTGTTTCCTTGAGATTCTTGTGATTTTCTAGAATGACCTCTACCTTAGCCTTTTCATCAGTAATTTGACATTTAAGCTTATAAATCTCTTCATCCTTTTCTTTTAAAACCGACTCAAACTCAGATTTTCTTTTGGAAATTGCCTTTTCTAGGTCAAGATTTTGATTAATTAAAGCTACATTTGCTTCCCTAATAGAAACAAAAGCAGCTATGCATGATTCAGAACAAATCTTGGCCTTAGCCTCAGAAGATACCTGTGGTACCTGTGATGATGAAGGATTTTCATCAGTAGATTCCAGGGCCATTAAAGCAAGGTTTCCAAAAGGATTGTCACCACCATGTTGACCAGCACCAGCAAATTGCTCAGAATAACCAGAGACATCATCTGGTAGGCTGCTCCAGTCAACAACCTCAGGGGTGAAAAAGCTCTGATGAGATTGAGGTTGAGATTGCTGATTTGATTGAGAAGGCTGAGGATCAGGTAGAGCATGTGGTTGTTGAGCCATTGGTACTGAAACTTGACCAGACTGAGGCATGTAAAAACATGGATAAGGATATGGCATGGGACTTTGAGGGACAAAGTATGCAGGAGATGATTGATGTTGTGAATGATGATCAGAACTAGTAGGATGTTGCCCTTTGGATTGTGAATTATTACTTGGAAAGGTCACAAAGGGTGCAGATGAGTTAGATCCAGATGATCTACACTCTCTAGCAAAATGTCCAAGTCTGTGGCACTTGTGACATCTCAACTTACTCTTGTCAAAACCAACCTTGGTTTTGCCAGAGAGACCAGGAAATTTCCTACCTGTTCTCTTATAAAACTTTTGAGATCTGATATTAATCAATGCCATTTGGCTCAAAATATCCATCTCTTCAAGATCATCATCAGCAATTCCTTTCAAATCATCCATCATCATAAAACACAAATTATCAGCATTAAAACTTGAGTTTCCCTCAACTCCAACAAAAGCATGATTTCCACTGCTTGAAGAGAAATCAATATGCTCATCATATGAACTTTCAGATGAAGCATATTCAGACTCATGACCAACCAGAGCAGTAGTATTACCTGGTACAAAGTCATCAGTGAGCTTTCCAGATGAAGATAGTTTCCTTTTCTGTTCTATCTCTCTCTCAAATGTTAAGAGTTCCCATGAAGTTGGGTGAGAGATAGAGTATCCAGATTTGCACTGGAGCGTAGGACAATGGTGTAAGTGTCCCATCTCTCAGGCAGGGATCTGAGGAATCTATTATTCATCTGGTGTTTGTGTATTCATGTTGAACCATTTTAAGCTCAGAAATTAAACATGAAAACCGCTCAAACTGTTGAGTCAGTGTCTCACCCTTCTATGAGAGAATGTCTCATATTGCTGGGCAAGGATTCTCTGTTGTTTGCTAAGACCTCATCAGTTCCTCCAAATTGTTCCTTTAGAGCAACCCAGAGATCATAAGCAGTTTCATGATGCATGAGCCCAGAATAGATTTCATTAGGCAGTGCCATGGCCAGAATTCCATGGGCTTTAGCATCAATCTCAAACAGTTTTAAATCCTCATCAAAATATTGTTCCTTCTTTTTAGGAACCATCTCCTTGGTTTCAGGATTACTCACCATAGGCTTGTATGGTCCATGAACCACAGACTTCCAACAACCTGAACTGTTAACAGACAGAGGTGATGGAGCATTCGGCGTTGCCATATGTTATACTCACTCCTAACAAGCATAGGAGGCTTAGTTGAGGAGCCAGTATTGTGAGGATCATTCATTGAAGTAGTCATTTTCACTAATTCAATTGAAGTCAAGGAGATTAAAATCGGTCTAGTTTGAAAACTCAACAATCATGCTTTCTTTCCAAAGCTGATGGTGATGAGTCAACACTATGGCATAAACGAATGTGTCATGTCAATTTTAAGACAATGAATAAATTGGCTAGAAATAACTTGGTACATGGTTTGCCTAAAAAGGAATTTTTCTGCAAAGATAACTGTGTTGCTTGCCTGAAAGGGAAACAACACATGTCTTCTCATAAATCCAAAGTTGTTAACTCTATCACCACTCCATTACACTTATTGCACCTGGATCTATTTGGTCCCACAAGTATAATGAGCATTGGAAGGAAATCATATTGCCTTGTGGTAGTTGATGATTTTACTAGATTTACATGGGTATTATTTTTAAGAACTAAAGATGAAACTGCTAAAACTTTAAAATCTTTTATTCTTAAAATAGAAAATCAAGTTGATCACAAGGTTAAAATAATTAGAAGTGATCAAGGGACTGAGTTTAAGAACTTTGTTCTTGACTCATTTTGTAACTCAAAAGGGATTGCCAGACAATACAGTGCTCCTAGAACTCCTCAACAAAATGGGTGTTGCTGAGAGGAGAAATAGGACACTTATTGAGGCTACTCGGACTATGTTAGCTGATTCAAAGCTGCCTCTAACATTCTGGGCAGAGGCAGTCAGCACTGCATGCTATGTGCAGAACAAAGTTCTTGTAGTAAAGCCACATGGAAAGACCCCTTATGAGTTATGGAACAAGAGGCCACCGTTCATTGGCTTTCTAAGGTCCTTTGGCAGCAGGTGTACCATACTTAACACAAAAGACAACTTGGCAAAATTTGCTGAAAAGTCAGATGATGCTATCTTTGTTGGATATTCCTCCTATTCTAAAGCATACAGAGTTATAATATTAAAAACCAACAATTTGAGGAATCTTCCAACATTGTAGTTAATGAGCACACTCCTTGTGTTAGAGGGAATGGCCCTGATCATATCTTTGATTTAGAATTGTTTCCAAACTATTCTAAACCATCTTGTGAGAATGTTTCAGCTGGAACAGGTGCTCAAAATAATTCTGATGAAGATCAACTGTTTGAGCTTCCCAGACCTACTCCAAGTTCTCCAAGAGCTGCAACAAATTAAGCTCCCACTATTGAAAGATCTGACAGCATAACCATTTCAAGAGATAGTGGAACTTCAACAAGGGATTCACCTGCTGATTTTCAAATCTCTTCAGGTGATCCTGCACAACACCAAGCTGATGGAAGCAGTATTTTGAAGGAACAGGAAACTGTTAATGATGCTTCACAGCAAAGAAATGATGATGTTTCTCTTTCATTCAATCAGTCCTCATTGAATGAGCTTGAAACAAGAGCTGGACCAAGTATTCAAGCTCCTGAGCAAAATATGTCCAACTTGGACTTATCTTTGCAACTGGAGGTGATTCCAAGACTCAGAATTCACAATACTCATCCAGCTGAAAACATCATAGGGGAAGTCTCTGAGGGTGTGAGAACAAGAGGACAAACTCATAAGGAATGTCTGCTTATACTCATGCTTCTTATCCCAAATGGAACCCAAGAAGGTGGAAGATGCCTTGAAAGATAGTAGCTGGTTTGAATCAATGCAAGAGGAGCTGCTTCAATTCAAAAGACAAAAGGTTTGGAACCTACGTCCGCTGCCATCTGGTCAAGTACCTATAGGCAATAAATGGGTATTCAGGAACAAAGAGATGATAGAGGCTTGATTATCAAGAACAAGGCAAGATTGTGGTTCAAGGATACATTCAAGAGGAAGGAATCGATTATACTGATGTCTTTGCACCTGTTGCAAGACTTGAGGCAGTTAGGATCTTCCTTGCTTATGCTGCATCCAAGAATTTCACTGTCTACCAGCTTGATGTCAAGTGTGCCTTTCTATATGGGGATATAGATAGGGAAGTCTATGTATGCCAGCCTCCAGGATTTGAAGACCCACAACATCCAAACATTGTCTCAATTTCTCTTGAAGAATGGTTATACTAGAGATACCATTGATAAGACTCTCTTCATTAGAAAGTCTGGGAAAGACATTTTGCTTGTTCAAGTCTATGTTGATGACATCATATTTGGTTCCTCAAATGACCAAATGTGCAAAGACTTTGAGAGCATTATGAAGAAGAAGTTTGAGATGAGTTCCATGGGAAAAATGGATTTTTTCCTTGGAATTCAGGTAAAGCAATTGAAGGAAGGGTTCTTCATCAATCAATCTAAGTATGTCAATGATATCTTAGAGAGATTTGATATGAAGGATTGCAAAGCAGCTAAGACACCTATACCAAGAAACCATGATCTCTGCCCTGATTCTGAGGGGTAGGATACTGATCAACATCAGTATAGAGCAATCATTGGTTCTCTGATGTATCTCACAGCAAGTAGACCTGATATCATGTTTGCAACTTGCATCTGTGCAAGATATCAGGCTGCTCCAAGGTGTCTCACCTAATTGCTGCCAAGAGAATCCTCAGATACCTCAAAGGAGCACCTAAATTAGGTCTCTGGTATCCAAGAAATAGTGATTTTAATCTCTATGGTTACTCTGATAGCGATTATGGTGGTTGCAACATCAACAAGAAATCAACATCAGGTGGATGTCAATTTCTTGGTGGAAGGATCGTCTCATGGCAATGCAAAAAGCAATCCTGTGTCTCTACATCAACTGCTGAAGCTGTGAATACATTGCTGCTGCTAGTTGCTGTGCTGCTGCTGTGGATTCAAAACCAGATGATAGACTATGGATTCAACTTCATGAGCACTCCTATCCACATTGACAACAACAGTGCTATATCCATTATTGAAAATCCAGTAAAGCACTCCAAGACAAAGCACATTGATATCAGGTATCACTCATTAGAGATATTAATGAGAAAAATCTTATCAAACTAATCAAAGTGATTCAAATGAACAATATGCTGATTTGTTCACTAAAGCATTTGATGAACAGAGATTTAAATATCCCATTACAGCTATTGGGATGATAAACATTGATTAGTTAATCTCAATTGAAAAACCTTTTAATGTGTAAAGTCTTATGTCACAACAATCTAAGCCCTTTACAAAAGATCTTTTCTTAAACTTATCTAAGTATAAATTCTTCCGAAGAGAAATTAACCCTCGGAAGATATCTTGCATATCTTCCGAAGCAAAATTTCTCACAGGATAATTTTCTTCTCGGAAGAGTGTTAAGTCTCGGAAGAAGCGATTGAGTTCATCTCAGATCTACTTCCGAAGCACTTAACACACTCCATCTGAAAGCAACATATACTCTCGGAAGTAAGCAATTTACCTTCGGAAGAACTTTACCTTCGGAAAATGCTTTATACTCGGAAGAAAGATTTTACTGTGTAACGGAAATCTTTTGGGCCCCACACTGTAAAAAGTAAAGATTTTGTTAATGATGTCGGATTATTTAAATGGTCTAACCTTACCGCCCATGTCACATCATCCACTGAACCCTCACTCATCTTATTCAAACCACCCTTTAAACCGCTATTTCACCCATTTAAATACTTCCGGTTAATCACTTACACTCTTTTACCCAAATTACTGCCCTAAAAGCTTTCTTCTTCTCCAATTTACCTTACTCCGAACTATTCTTCTGTCATCTTCCTCAATGGCCTTAAACCCTCAGCACAACCAGGTCGCACTCCTTGACTCTTCAAGAGATGCTGACTTCTCAAATATCATTTCTTTCCTAGCCCAATCTTCATACTACACTGCTTTGATCATAAACCCTACCATCTACTCAAACCAAATGTCCTAATTTTGGGCAAATGGTCGGATTGAAACCCTAAACGGGGTTCGTGCTATAAGGTCAAGCATTTGTGGCCCAAGAGTTGGTCATCTTTGAACAGATCATCAGGGAGCATCTTGAGCTCCATGATGAGGGCGCTCCGACGGAATTCCCCAAATCAGATTTAGATAGTTCTTATCTCCAAATGTGATACGGTGGAGATGTAAGCAGGTTAACGGTCTACAAATTCAACTTCTCTACAAGTGGAAGTTCCTTCCACATGTGGTTCTTCACTGTCTATCTAAAAAATCTGGGGGATGGGATCAACTCTCGTATGAACTTGGGTGCTTAGTTCACGGGTTGGTACAAGCCTCCGCTTCAACTATTCAAGGTTTGTGCTGACTAACCTTATGGGAAATCTGCAAAGGGACACATTCTTATGTATCCCAGGTTTCTCCAGCACATCATCAACTGTGAGCTGGATCAGGTAAGCTTGTCTGTGCAGCTGCTCTGTCTGCTCCCCAAATGAGGCCGACCATCTTCAAGATCTTGAAGAGAGTGTCTACCAACTACACTGGAAGAGATACCACACTACTTCCAGGTATGATTGAGCTAATGGCTCCTGGTGACATCCCTGTTCACCCCACAGGTGATGAAACCACACCAACAACTACCCTCACAATCCCAAATATACCTTCTCCACCCATTACTGTTACATACCAGAGACGTGCCAAACGAACCCTTGTTCAATCTATTCTGGTTGAACAAGCCCCTCCTCTTCAATCCAAAAAGGCTAGAGTGGAACAAAGGGCTCCCACTCAGCCAGAGGTCCATCCATCCTTCACTATTGACTTAAATATGGGTCTTGAGTCTCCTCAGTCTCAGACCCATGAGCCCAAAACCCTAGCTGATAGCCCTCAGGGTGAGTCTCTATACTCCCTGAGCAGCCTCAAAGGGACAGCTCAATGCCTTTTGACATTGATCAAAGTCCCGGGTCATTAGGTCTTCACTCCTTTTCTTTTACTGACCTTTTGACCAGAGCTGGTGAAGAGATTATATCTCTTAAAGGCAATGAAGTTGATCCACAACACCCTCTCAAGGATCAACAGAGCCTAGAGAGACCCCTTATCTCTAGCCCACACCAGCAAAGCCCTACTGAGGTGAGTCCCACTGATGTGGAGGGGACTCATGTAGATTCAGCTGCCACTACTGAAGAAGCCTCAATGGATCCTCAGGACAGTGGTAACGACAGTCAGACTGAATCTACGGCAACCATGCCCGTTGATGCCTCTGAAAGAGACATCATTGTGCAAGGGAAACTAGGGTGCCAAGAAACCACATCTGCTGGTGAGGATGAACATACCAGGTATGTTACCTCATCTCCCCGTGGTTCTTCAAAAGAAGATGAGGGAAGTATGCAACTCATCATTCAAGACCTGCTTTCTAAAGTCTCAAACCTTGAATCAAAGGTTAAGACTTTAGAGGATAGGTCTGCCACTCAGCAACTTGAGATTGAAACTCTCAAGGCCAAACTAGCTGAGAAACAGATTGAGAGATCTTAGGCATGTACCAGTTCAGGTCTCCTTGACCTCTTCCTCTAGCTCATCTAGCTCTCAGGATGATGCTACCAAAAATGGGGAGAGTGTTGAGAGACAAAGCCAAAGACAGGAAACCCAAAGTCAAGCTCTTACTTCTTTGAGCTTAAAGTATCCAATGCAACAAGCTGCCATCTTCCCTGAGCCTCCTCCATTTGTCTTTCAAGTGGATCAAAGGATGCTCCAGGATCTCAATAGGTTCTTCAACAAGTTCCTTTTGGAATCCCTCATAGAACAGCCCAGCCCAGATATGTCTGTGATTTACTGCGGAGCTCAAGAGCTTCACAGGTTGAATGCACCTCCTACCACTTTAGAGGAAGTTGGTCAACCTAAGGTCCAAGTGGAACCTGAGATTAACTTCGAAGGGGAAACTAGGACTGATGGCCCAGCAACTGATACAGTTGGGACAAAAAGTGCATTTTCACAGACTTCCTAAGCACAATTCAAAGCCTCAGAAGAACAAGCTCAAACTTCCAAAGCTGAGATTGTTGCTGCGGAAGGACTATTTTCTCTTTCTGATGATCTAATAGTCACAGATGCAATTCTGGAACTTGCATCTGAGGTTAATAAGGAGGACTTCTCAGCCAACCATTGGCTCTAACATCTGCATTGACTCCAGCTCCCACCTCTACTACTCAACCTGGATCTTCTATCCAAGAACCCCTAAAGTCTAGCACTTCCGAAGACATAAAAGGCAAGAGGAAGATGACTTCGGAAGAGCTTCAGGAAGAAAAAGGTTGGAGAAGCTCAAAAGGAAAGGTAGACTACCAACTGGGAAACTGTTAGCTGCAAGTACCAAAGCAGCTGCAGCCAACCAGGAGGGCAGTCAACAATCGAAGAAGGGTAGAGGTTATAGACAGACTTGTCAGTCTAGGGGCTGCTTCTAAAGATGTACTCCTGCTACCATTAGAGGAGTTGATATAGCTGGAAAGGCAACCTTGCTGCTAAAACAGCAAAAAGAAGAGGCAGCAAGGTTGGCCTTAGAAGAGAGGAAAGGCAGAGAAAGGAAAGGGAAGCTGATCTGCAGCCAGGAGAGAAAGGATCACTTTCCTACTCTCCAGAGGATTCTCTCAAGAGGAGTTGTCTCCACAACCAGTGATACGATCTTATGGCTGTCAACAAATAGCAAGATCAAATGGAGAAGGAGAGAAAGAAAGGTGCAAGGGAGAAGATTGGGGGAAAAGAGGAAGAAAGAAGAAGAAAGCTGGACTGTCTGCCGCAAGAAGATAGGTGAGAAAGCCTGGATGAAGAGTTATCTCAAAGCTCACGAACTTCTCTGGCAGGCAGTGGGGTCCATGTCTGAAGGACTCTCCAGCGACATGTCAGTGACATCAAGGCTGACATTCGGAAGGGAGGAGAAGGAAAGAGATGTATAGAAGGGGACAGGGATGACCTTCAAAACAACCTCTCAACCAAAATCCAAACCCAACCTCAACCTGAACCTACCCTTTCCCTCCCAATCAAAACCGAACCCACTATGAACCATTCACCCCTGAACCATACCCATCACATCTACCAACCTCTTCACCTCAACCACCTAAACTACCCATCATCCAACCCAAAACCTTAGCCAGAACCCAAACTCCTCAACCTACCCAACAACCAATCAAACCATCCCCTCAGCCTTCCAAACATCTCTCTATGGAGGAATTCAAGGCGGTCAAGACTAAGCTCATCAACTGTACAACTCTGAGCGACATCTCCTGTGAGGAGGATACAGACAACTTGACTTATGTTGATGGATCCTCAAGTTCCCTCACAAGAGATGAATTTCTTGATCTGCCCAGAGGAACTTTGGACCAAGCTGTAAAACTCCTTGGCCTCAATTTAGATACATTGAATGAGGAAGAAAAGAAGCTGAGGAGAAAGCTGGTGACTCTACTGGATACAAAGAAAGGAGATAGGGTACCAAGACAACCTCTTGCACCCAGAAAGAAGATAATCCAGTGGAGGTTCGAAGACTCTTCTCACAACTTTGTTGTTGAGAGAGAGAATGGAGAGCTCAACAGGCTGAATGCCTCATCTCTGCTACACTTAAGCAGGTTCGACATTGCTGAGTTAGCAGAGAAACCATTCTCCAACCCTTCAAACTCCGATGTAGCTGCCCACATCAGAAATCATCTAGGCAGCCTTCATATGGCCGAGCTTACTGCTAGAAGCAAGGTTGAAGAGGAGTTGAAACTGAGAGAGGAGGAGGAAAGGAAAGGATCAGCAACCAAAGGCAAAGCCTTTCTTCAAATGGTTGAAGGTCCTGAACTTGAGACCATAGTTAGATGGGAGTATGACTATAACTCCCGTCAACTAACTCTCTTCAGGGGGTCACAACAAAGGGTACATGTCATTCAAAGTGATAGACTGGATCTCCTATCCACGAATGACTTGTACAAGCTTCTCAGCACTACTTCCGGGAAGAACAGAGAGCAGACAAATATTTTTTGTCCCTGGTGCTGAAAGCTTTGAGAAGCAGAAATAAGTGAAGTTTTGGTAGCATCAGCCTAGGGGGAGTTTGTTGGATCTAGAGAGGCTGTTGCAACCAAAACTAAGTCACTTAGAAGATTTTGAGTACAACATACAAAGGACTTCCGAAGCCAAGTATGGAACTTCCGAAGGAAGAAGGAGCTCTTCCGAAGTCTAAGTGTAAAATGCACTTCCGAAGGAAAACTCCAACTTCCGAAGACAAAGAAGCTATTTCCGAAGATCAAGACTTAAAGACAAAGATCTGAAGTCAACTTCCGAAGTACAAGAAGTCCTCAAAGCCTGGAAGCATAGAAGCATCTTCCGAAGTATAAGTGGCTTCGGAAGAACTTGTTCTTCCGAAGCCAGTTAACCTTCGGAAGACACTCCTATTATCCAGTGGACATAAGTATGGCCTGTCTGACACTCCGCTGCAAATCTCTGAGATACTGCATGGCGTTTTCTCAAAAGCCATGTAGTTGACCATACTTTAATCTACTGTTTACCTTTTTATGTTAAGTACAGTTGCCATCTTTAGTTGGTGACAAAAGGTAAGTCATGGACATGTCATGACTACCATATCTTAGATAATACTTTATCTAAGATACCTTAACTATAGCATTGTAGTATATGCTTTAGTCTTAGGTTTCCAGCTGGTATCAAGTATAACCGGCTGTAGGATCTAGTATATATAGTTTCTCATTGTAACTTTTGTTTCATGCTTGTAAGTGTCTTGTAATCTTGAGTTGAGAAGTAATATATACAAGTACCTTGAAAATATATTTCTGCTTGTTCCTTTGATTACTTATTATATTATTATCAACTCTTGTTAAAGGCATTGCTTCATCTCATTTGAGTGTTATTATAAGCGAGTTTGAGAGAATCACAAGTGTTTAAGTGACAAACCCGATCCTGCAAATACGTACGACGCAAAAAGTATATTCCGACAAGTTGTTCTTGAAAACTAAAAATATATTATATTTGATTCGTACGCACTTATAATAATATCATCACTATGGTATATTCTAAAATTAAAAGTTAAAAAATGTATATATCTGAATCGGTTGATCTCAAGTGAAATTTATATCGAGACTAAGCTAAAAATAAAAACATCACAAAAATGTACGAAAGTGAATTCAAAAGTAAAAAAAAGAAAAAATACATGATATTCAACATGCCTTCATTTTGAGTGAAACTTAGGTCGAAACATAAATTTAGAATGTCGTAACGATATATTTAAAATTAAGAAAATAATATATCTTAAAAGATATAAAAGGAAAATAAAATATAAGTAAGAGTAATTCTAAATTTTAAATAATATTAAAAAATTTAACTTGCAAATATAATTAACACTAAAAGGCACACTGAAACAAAAACAAGGGTTCTCTAACTTTATGAACAATTACAATTTAAAATTGTAACATGTTTTTTAATTGTATAATATTTCATCCTGTCACGCCATGAAGTGAAGATATACTTAGCCACTTTAGTTGCTCCCTGTCGGATGATTCAATGAAAGGTAATGGAGAAGAGTGAAGAAGGATACGCTGATAATACGTTAATTCGATATTGAAACACTTGGAATAGTCAATTAAAAAGGGGGCAAAAATGAAAGAAAATGTTAGAGAAGAAGGAATTTAGGCATTGACTATGTGTATTACGTAAATTTATTGTTAAAATGACAACTCTAATATAATGTTATGTATTATATAGTAGTAGAGATAAAGATATATATAGTGTTTTATATAAACGAATGATATAACGTAATTAATAGTGTCCAATCAAATCCGTAAAATTAAATGAATTAAAATAATATATTTAGCACTGTTGATTATTTATATAGCATATTGTACATTAACAATTCAATTTTCTATATAACTAGAGTAAACTCTTTATGACTTTCACTTATTTAAATATTTTTGTACAGCAACTTTTAATTTAGTGGAGTATATATTTTTCATCTAATTCTTATGGTAGTGTTATGCAGGATCGGTTTTTGTCATTTAACACTTTGTTTTGTTCTTTAAATTACTTGAATCACACTCGGTACAGATGATGATGTAAAATCTCTTTTAAGAGTTGATAATAATATACTAAGTAACAAAGAACACAAGGAAATAATTTTCAAGGTACTTGTATATATTACTTATCAACTCAAATTATTACAAGACTTTTACAAGCATGTTACATGAGTTACAATGAGAAACTATATATACTAGATCCTACAGCCGGATATACCTTAATACCAGCCGGAAACCTATGACTAAAGCATATACTACAATGCTAAAGTTAAGATATCTTAGATAAATTATTATCTAAGATAAGATAGTCATGACATGTCCACGACTTACCTTTTGTCACCAACTAAAGTTGGTAACTGTACTAACTGATAAAAGGTAAAAAGTGGAATAAAGTATGGTCAACTACAGGGGCGTGGGAAAGCACCATGCAGTATATCAGAGACTTACAGCGGAGTGTCAGAAGGACCATACTTATATCCACTGGTTCATAGTAGTGTCTTCTAAAAGTTAACTGGCTTCGGAAGAACTTGTTCTTCTGAAGCCACTTATACTTCGGAAGAGGCTACTTCTTCCGAGGCTTGAGGACTTCTTCATATCTTTATACTTCGGAAGTTGATGTCTTGAATATTTCTAAGTCTTGAACTTCGGAAGAGCCAATACTTTGTCTTCGAAAGCTGGAGTCTTCCTTCGGAAGATGATCTTCAGAAGTTCTTGTTCTTTGACTTCGAAAGAACTCCATTTGCCTTCGGAAGTTTTGTACTTAGCTCCGGAAGACCTTTATAAGTTGTAGCAAAATTTTCTTAGTGTTTTGGTTTTGGTTGCACCAACCTTTCTAGATCTAACAAACTCCCCCTAGGATGATGCTACCGAAGCCTCACTTATTCCTTCTTCTCAAAACCTTCAGCACCAGGGACAGAAGATGCTTATATGTTTCTTTGTTCTTCCTTGAAGTGGTGCTGAGAAGTTTGTACAAGTCATTCGTGGATAGGAGATCCAGTCTATCACTCTGAACGACATGCACCCTTTGTTGTGCCCCCTCAAGAGAGTTAGTTGACGGGAGTTATAGTTATACTCCCATCTAACTATGGATTCAAGTACCTTCAACCATATAAAGAAAGGCTTTGCCTTTGGTTGCTCATCCCTTCCTTTCCTCCTCCTCTCTCAGTTTCAACTCTTCTTCAATCTTGGTCCTAGCAGTTAGCTCAGCCAGATAACGACTGCTCAGATGATTTCTGATGTGAGCAGCTATCTCAGAGTTGGAGGGATTGGAGAATGGCTTCTCTGCTAACTCAGCAATTTCAAATCTGCTTAAGTGTAGCAAAGATGAGACATAGAGCCTGTTTAGCACTGTCTCAACAACAAAGTTGTGAGAAGAGTCTTCGAACCTCCACTAAATAATCTTCTTTCTATGCACAAGGGGTTGACTTGGCACTTTGTCCCCTTTCTTTGTATCCAGCAGAGTCACCAACCTTCTTCTTATCTTTTTCTCTTCTTCATTTAGTGAGTCCGAATTGAGGCCAAAGAGTTTAGCGGCTTGGTCCAATGTTCCCCTAGGCAGATCAAGGAATTGATCTCTAGTGAGGGAACATGAGGAGCCATCAACATAGGTTAGTTTGACTGACTCGTCCTCACAAGAGATGTTTCTCAAGGTTGTACAATTAATGAGCTTCATCTTGATCTCCTTAACCTCCTCTAAGGAGAGATGTTTGGAAGGCTGAGGGGATGGTTTGGGTGGTTGTTGGGTAGGTAGTGGTGTTTGGGTTTTGGGAAGTGTTTTGGGTTTGAGGATGGGTAGTTTAGGTGGTTGTGGTGAGGTGGCAGGTAAGGATGATGGTGTAGGTTTAGGGGTGTAAGGCTCAGATGTTGGTTTACTTTTAATGGGGAATGGGAAATGGATTGGTTCAGGTTGTGGTTGGGGTTGAGGTCGAGGTTGAGGTTGAGATTTTGGTTTGAAGATCATCCCCTATCCCCTTCTATACATATCCTTCCTTCTCCCTGAGCGAATGTCAGCCTTGATGTCACTGACATATTGTTGTAGGGTCTTCTCAGACATTAGAGCCACCTGCCTACGAGAGAAGCTATGAGCCCGGAGATAGTCCTTCATCCAGGCTTTATCACCTATCTTCCTGGCAGTAGCGAGTTCTGCTTCTTCCTCCTTCTTTTTCTTCTTTTCCCTTAGCTTCTCCTTTGCAGCTTTATTTCTCTCTTTCTCCATTTGATCTTGCTCTTTCTTGAGAAACCACAAGATTGTATCATTGTTATGAGGAGTCAATTCCTCTAGAGAGAAGCCTCTGGAGTTTAGGAAAGTTATCCTTTCACTCCTAAGCTGTTGATCAACCTTTCTTTTCTTTCTATCCCTTTCTTCCTCTAATGCCAACCTTGCTGCTTCTTCCTTTTGCTGAATCTGCAACAAAGTTGCCTTTTCTAACTCAATTAACTCCTCTAATTATAGCAGGAGCACATCTTCATGAACAGCTCCCAGCTTGACAAGCCTGTCAATGATCTCCACCCTCTTCTTGTTGTTGATAGCCTCCTGGTTGGCTGCAGCTGCTTTGCTACTTGCATCTAGCAACTTCCCAGTTAGGGAACTGGAGTTAGTGATGATGTTTGAGCAAGGGGTTGGGTGAGAAAATCCTCCCTATGAACCTCATATGGTAGTTCTAGGATTGCATCTGTGACAACTAGATCATCGGATAGAGAAAATAGTCCTTCCGCAGCTTTAATCTCAGCTTCGGAAGTTTGAAATGGTTCTTTCGAGGCTTTGATTTCTGCTTCAGAAGTCAGTGGGAATGCACTCTTTGTCCCAACTATTTCAGTTTTTGGGCCATCAGTCCTTGTTTCCCCTTCGAAATCAATCTCAGGTTCCACTTGGATGTTAGGTTGACCAACTTATTGGATAGTGGTAGAGGGTGCATTCAACCTCTGAAGCTCTTGAGCTCTAAAGTATATCATAGACATATTAGGGCATGGGTGTTCAGTGAAAGATTCCATCAGGAACTTGGAAAATAACCTATTGTAAGGATTCCTATAAGTCTGATGCAGCCAAAACATCCAAAGTCTCTCTGCATGCATGCATTGAAGAACATAAGTAGAAATGCTTTGGAAGTTTTACACCCTGCATCAGAAATTCTCTAAGTGTAAAATATTCCGAAGCCAATACCAACATCTTCCGAAGCCAAAAGTGAAGTCTTCCGAAGCTTCAAATACAAAGTCTTCCAAAGCCAAAGAGTGAAGACAGATTTCTTCCGAAGACTTTTAGAGACGTGCTTTTATCTGATGTACTTTACCATAAAGCTGGACCACCTTTCCGCTACAACTCTGTAAAGTCACCAACTTACATGAGTTGGTGAAAAGGTCCATGCTTTTAGTAACTGTACATTGAGGTCTTGAGTCTGTGCTTTCTACTTTATGTACTTTTATCCTTTTTGTAATATATTAAGATGTGAGTTCTGACATGTCAATGCCATAGTCACTAGTCAAAAGGCAATCTGCCTTTTGACTCTAGATTTGATTTTGTTTGTTGTCTAGTCTTATGTATCTAGCTGGCCTTCAAAGTATGGCCGGTTGTAGTATGTAGTATATGTATCTCAAGTACTTGTAACTTTCTAAGTATGCTTTGTAACATTTGTAATAGAACTTGAGAAGCAATATACAACATTCTTGAAAACCAATTACTTGTGTTGTTTGCTATCTTGTTCTGTCTCATTATTACTTGTGTTCTTAGCATCTTCCACTTAAGTTAACCAGTTCCCTATTTGATATGTAAAGTGTTCTAAGTAACTCTCCTCATTGTGTTGTTGTGTTGTAAGTGCATACCCTTCAACGGTCCTGCATTTGGTATCAGACATTTCAGGCTCTTGATATAAGATCTCACCATCTTAAGATCCCTCACACACACAAAATACTTAACAACTCAAATGGAAGCTATTACCAAACTGATATGGAAACTGAAACTATGACAAAGTCTCCACTGATCACTCCTGAAGACTTTGATACTTGGTGTCAAAGAATGGAAGGCTTCATCAAGTCACAAGACTCCAGGGTGTGGGACTCTGTTGTTGAAGGAACTTACATACCAAGCACCACTTCTGCTACTGGTGGTGGTATGATTTAAAAGGCTATGGCTGATTACTCTGAAAAAGACAAGAAGAGAATAGAGATTGATCAGAAAGCCATGACAGCCCTTTAAACTGCTCTTCCACACTCCATCTATAGAGGCTTAAAGAAGTGCAAAACTGCCAAGTAACTATGGGAAGCACTAAAGCTGATGTATGAGGGGTCCATTGAAGAAAAGGAGAACAAGAAGGATCTCCTGAAGCAACAGTTTGAAAACTTCACCTTCAAGATAGGTGAAACCATGACTCAACAATACTTCAGGTATGTTGAGGTTGTGGATACTCTAATGGATGTTGGAGTAACTCTTGAGAATAGGGACATTGTAAGGAAGTTTATGTCCTCTCTTCCTAGACAATGGACACATTATTGTGTTGTTATCAAGAGGACTGAGAACCTTAAGACTCTTACTCTTACAGAGTTGTATGGTATTCTTAGTGGCTACCAGATGGAGATGAACATGCAAAACTCATCTGGTAACTCCAACAATCAACCGAGTTTAGCCCTCCATGTGGTTGAAAGGGAAAGCATTGAACCACAACATCATCTTATATGCTATCCTGACAACTTACAAAAGGGCCCTTTCGTCACCTTCCCCAGAGACTCCAAGGGAAAGCTACACTCAAGGAAGTCCTTTCCAAGAGACAAGTTCTTCCCATGCTTTTGTCTCTGCTGATGAAACCACAGGAAACTTTCTCTTCACCCTTGAAGATTTGGACTGTATCCATCCAGATGATCTGGAGTATATGGAGATAGTCCAGCAGATGGCTCTTCTCACTCACAGAGCCAAGAAGTTCTATAAGAGGACAAAGAGAAAGTTTCCAAGCAATGCAGCCAGTGGAAAGTTTGGGCTGGATAAAAGCAAAGTAAAGTGTTACAACTGTAACTAGATGGGACACTTTGCAAGGATGTGTAAGGCACCAAGGAAAAATGGTGGCCAAACACAAAACAGACCAAACTACACTGAGAAAGCCCCCCAAAATGAGAAGGCAAAGCAGCAAGCTGCAGTTACTGTTGAAGAAGGAGGCTTTGACTGGAGCTTTCAGGTAGAAGATGCATCTCCAAACCAAGCACTCATGACAGACCACAATGAAGCCAAGGTATTGGAACATCTTTGTTCTCCTGAATGAATTGCTAAAGTCCATAGATACAGGTTTTATAACTTAGAAATGAGATCTGATCTTGAGTCCTTAAATATCTTAAAAGCTAATTTAAAAGAGCTGAAAATGATTATAAACTAAAGATAAAGGACTTAGAGAAAACCATTTCAACTCTTAAACATGAGCACACAAACTACAGGACTCAAATCAAAAACCTCATTACTAAGTTAACTGAATGCCATGCTGAGCTTGTGATCAGCAAAGCCAAGGCAAAAAAATGTGTTCTTGAAGAAGAGACCTTCAAGAATATAATATCCTCATCCTTGCATGCAAAAGTTTGTTATCAAAATAAGCAGGGACTGAGATCTTGTGAGATAGCTCCTCCACACACAATCTTGTCTGTAAGATCTCCTAGGTGTGGAACTTGTGAAGATGAGCTTCCCCTCATAGATCCTGTGAATGAAGAGGATGAAGAAGAGATAGTGGAGAATGGCTCTGAGAAGAGTGAAGAGGAGCATTCTAAGAAGGGTCACCATCCCTCTGAGGAGAGCAAAGCTGTTCGGATGACCAAGTCAAAGAGAAAGAACTTGATGAGAAAGGCTAAAAGAAAATCCAAGAAGGCTCAAGAGATCAAGGCCACCTTCAACTCTACACAGAAACAAGTCTTCATCTCTGCGAAATTTGAAGTGGTGAAGGCTGAAGACACCAACTTGAACTCAATCAACAAGAGTTCTGGTTCATATCCAAATCATCCCATCATTAAGAAGAAGGCTGATCAGTTGTGCATCATTGCTGTACAACCTGAACCATCCAGCTCCAAAGGTAGTTCTATCCCCACAAGAATTGGCACAACATCTGCAAAGATGAAGATGGAGAAAGAAAGTGATCAAGTTCAGTCTTGTTCACAAAGTAAAACTCCTAGAAGGAAGGAAATGGACTATGTTATGTGTGAGAGCACCTCTCATCTTGCTAAATATTGTGTCTACAATCCAAAGAGTACTCTCCACGTGACCAAGAAAGAAACTTCTAAGAGTTAGGAAAAGAAGAAGCAAGCTTCGGAAGGAAGATCTGTTTCCTTCGGAAGCTCCAAAATGAAGAAGAAGACAAGTGGAAACTTGCCTTCCGAAGAAAATTTGGTCTCAGAAGAAAGGAATACTTCTGAAACACTAAAGCCTGCTGCAGTGAAAGCAAGATCTTCCAAAGGTTACGAAGGTGGTGTGGAAGTCAAAGAAAGACCAAGTGGCTGAAAGTTCTTCATCAACATCCACAAATGATCCATCTAGCATAACTATAGAATCAATTACTGGTGCATTGTCTTCAACTTCTTTTGATGAGCCCAAGACCAATAAGGCTTGGGTTTCCAAATGTAATTAACCATCTCATTTGTGCAAGAACAGCTCAAGACAAACAGAAATGTATGGATCATTGACAGTTGTTGTTCTAGGCACATGACAGGCAATAGGTCACACTCCAAAAGTTTAAAAGAATTGATGAAGGACCAGTTGCTTTTGGAGGAGATGCAGGAGGTTATATTACTAGAAGGGGTAATGTCACAACTGGTAAGCTCAACATTGAGAAGGTAAACTTTGTCAAGGAGCTTGGGTACAATCTTCTGAGTGTATCTCAATTTTATGATCAGAGTCATAACATACTCTTCACTGAGCTTGAGTGCATTGTTCTCAGACCTGGATTGGTCATTCCTCATGAGCGCATCCTGCTCAGAGCCCCCAGGAAAGGGAACATGTACAAGATGGATTTGCAAGAAACATCTCCCTCGGGAGAAGTTTCATGCTTTCTGTATAAAGCAAATAATGGTGAGTCTTTCCTCTGGCATAAAAGAATGTGCCATGTAAACTTTAAAAACATGAATAAACTAATTAAGAATGATTTGTTAACAGGAATACCAAAGAAAGAGTTTACAAGTGATGACCACTGTGTTGCATGCCTGAAGGGGAAGCAACACAAGGTATCTCACAAGCCAAAGGAAGAAACTCCATCATTAATCCCCTACACTTTTACATATGGATCTCTTTGGCCCCACCAGTGTAATAAGTCTAGGAAGGACCTCTTATTGTTTGGTAATCACAGGTGACTTTACAAGATTCACTTGGGTCTTCTTTCTTAGAACTAAGGATGAGACCCTTGAGATTCTAAAGAATTTCATCTTAAAGATTGAGAATCAATGTGATCACAAGGTCAAAACCATAAGATGTGATCAAGGAACTAAATTCAAGAATCAAATCCTTGATACATTTTGTGATGAAAAAGGTATTACAAGACAATATATTGCTCCTAGGACTCCTCAGCAAAATGGTGTTGCTGAGAGGAGAAACAGGACACTAATTGGAGCTGCAAGAACTATGTTGTCTGACTCTAAACTGCCTATCACCTTCTAGGCAGAGGTAGTGAACACTGCCTGCTATATGCAAAACAGAGTTTTTGTGGTTAAGACACATGGTAAGACTCCTTATGAACTTTGGCACAAGAGAAAACCTTTCATTGGTTTTCTCAGGTCATTTGGATGTCCTTACACCATCTTGAATACCAAGGATCAAATTGCCAAGTTTGCTGAGAAATCAGATGATGGACACTTTATTGGATACTCTTCTCAAGCTAAAGCTTATAGAGTATACAATCTCAGAACTAGAGTAGTTAAGTAAGGAGTCAGCCAATGTGACTTTCAAAGAGCACACTCCCAGTGTGAAAGGTTCTGGTCTGGATTGGCTATTTGATCTTGATTTAGTTACCAACTGTATTAACAAATCTTGTGAGAATGTTTCAGGATCTACAGATATATTACCAACAGGTGATCCTGACCCAAGATTTGAGCTCAGAAGACCTTCAAGTTACACATCTTCAGCTCCAATGGTAACTATTCACGCAAATGAAGCTTCTAACAGCACATCGATGACAAATCCTGCTGATGCTTCTGGGGTGCCTTCAGATTCCAGCTTAGAGGCACAAAACTCAGAAGAAGGAGCTTCAAATGTAGAGAAAATGGGTGGTGGTGAAAGTGATCAAGTTCTTGATGCTGATAACCACTACATTGAAGAAACATCAATGATGTCACACACTCATTGGATCAAGTCCATCTTGATAAGTGTGCTGATGTGGAGGATGAATCTTCTTTGCCAGATCAAAATATTTCAAATCTAGATCTGTCTAAGCAACTTGATGTGATCCCTCAGCTAAGGATCCACAAGTCTCATCCTACCACAAACATCATTGGAGAGGTTGATTCAGGGGGTGAGAACAAGAGGACAAACCCATGAAGCAAATGTTTGTCTTCACTCTTGTTTCTTGTCCCAGATAGAGCCAAAGAAAATTAATGAGGCTCTAAAGGATGGAATTGGGTTGAAGCTATGCAAGAGGAGCTGCTTCAACTCAAAAGCAAAAGGTTTGGAACCTATGTTCTCTTCCTCAAGGGAAAAGACTACCATAGGAACCAATGGGTTTTTAGGAACAAGAAGGAAGATAGAGGACTTGTCATCAAAAACAAGGCAAGACTAGTTGTTCAAGAATATACTCAAGAAGAAGGAAATGACTAACAGATGTTTTTGCTCCTGTGGCAAGACTTGTAGCTGTTTAGAAATTTCCTAGCTTTTGCTGCATCCAAGAATTCAAGGTCTACCAACTTGATGTCAAGTGTGATTTTCTTTATGGGGTGATTGATGAAGGGTTGTATGTCAGACAACCACCTGGGTTTGCAGATCCTGATCATCCTGTATGTCTGAGCTTGATAAGCTCTTATATGGGGCTGCACCAAGCACCAAAGAAGTGGTATGAGACTCTATATTAGTATCTCTGTCAGCATGGCTACAAAAGGGGTACTATTGATGGAACTCTCTTCATCAAAGGAACTGGAAATTACATAATGCTAGTTCAAGTATATGTAAATGACATTATCTTTGGGTCAACTAATCCAAAGCTCTGCAAAGACTTGAGAAGCTAATGAGGACAGGTTGAAATGAGTGCCATGGGGGAACTCAATTTCTTTCTAGGAATTCAAGTGAAGCAAGTTGACAGTGGCATCTTCATAAGTCAGTCAAAGTATGTACAAGACATACTTAAAAAGGTTCAGAATGACTGATTGTAAGGTTGCTAAGATACCCATATCTAGAAACCACTCCCTTGGACCTGATCTTGAGGGGAGTGTGTTGATGAACATCTCTACATGGCAATGATTGGGTCTCTTATGTACCTCACAGCTAGCAGGCCAGATATCATGTTTGCTACATGTATTTGTGCAAGATATCAAGCGAACCCCAAGATGTCACAACTGGTTCACTGTCAAAGAATTTAAGATATCTCAAAGGTGCTCCATCACTTGGCCTTTGGTATCCAAAGAATTTTGACTTTAATCTGTATGCTTATACAGATAGTGACTATGGTGGTTGCAACATGACTGCAAAGTCTACATCAGGGGGATGTCAATTTCTTGGTGGAAGAGTAGTCTCTTGGTAATGTAAGAAACAATCATGTGTGTCTGCATCAACTGCTGAGGCTGAATACATTGCTGCTGCAAGCTGCTATGCTCAAGTGCTTTGGATTCAAAATCAGATGCTGGACTATGGATTCAATTTCGAGGACACCCCCATCCACATAGACAACAACAATGCTATCTCAATCACAGAAAATCCTGTGCAGCACTCAAGGACAAAGCATATTAATATCAGGTATCATTTGATTAGAGATAATTTTGAAAAGGAATTAATCAAACTAGTCAAAGTTAACACAAATGAACAATATGTTGATATGTTCACCAGAGCTTTTGATGAGCAGAGATTTAAACATCTTGTATCAGCTATTGGGATGATTAACTTTGAATAGCTTTTCTTAAAACTTAATCATATTATTTCTAAAACCTGTGTGTCCTAAGTTATCTATTTCATCACCTTCATAAGCCCTTGTTTTCTTTGGAAGAAAATCTTTTCAAAATACATTTCTTAGATTTTTGAAAATTTTGATCTCTTTTCTTTTCGGAAGATTTAAAATTACCTTCGGAAGAAATTTATTTCTTAGTAAACAAATAACTACTTCAGTAATTTTACCTTCGGAAGAAATTTCTGAAATATCTTCCGAAGCTTAAAATCAACTTAAGTACTTTTATGTTTTAAAAGAACAAGTTTCTTCCAAAAGCAATTTACCTTCGGAAGTTTTCATTCTCTTTAGAATAAAAACTCTGTCAAAATTCTCAAAAACCTTTGAAATATCTTCCGAAGCCAATTTGCCTTCGGAAGCTTTTTCCTTCAGAACTTCCGAAGCAAATAACCTTTGGAAGATTTCTCGACTTCCAAGAAAACTACTTTTGGGCAAAAGTAAACTACATCCGGATTTCAAAATTTATCCTCTTTCATTAACTTTGTCTCAAATCCTTTTCACATAAATACCCAACGGTTCCCCCCTCTTTCACTATCTTCTTTAATTACACTATTCCTTAAACCTAAATTCTCCCAAACCACCTTTGTTCTTCATCTTCCTTCACCCTTAAGCTTCTCAAAATGGCCAACCTAAACCGCAGAAACAACCCAGATTTCTCCATGCAACTTCATAGGCAACACAACCAGGTTGCTCTGTTGAGCTTTGAGAAAGATGAAAGTTTCTCAAAGGTTTGCCGTTTCTTGGCTCCATCCAACTACTTCACCTCCCTAACCATTGATCCTACTCTTTATGAGGATCATCTGCTTAAATTCTAGAAGACCTGCCAAGAGGTCAATATGGATGGGGAGAAGGCAGTGTCTGCCATAGTGCAGGGGAGGATAATCTTTATCACTCTGGCCATCATCAACACTCACTTGCAGCTGGATGATGAAGAAAGTGAGTTGTCCTTCTTAAAGGAAGCTGTAAATCATTCATTTGAGCAGATAGACTATGAGGGAGATTTCTCTGTAAAGACCTTCAGGAAAGGGAGGGTCTCATCCCAGTGGAAATACCTGCTTTATGTGGTTATCCACAGCTTGTCAAACAAGCATGGAGGGTGGGACCAGATTCCTAAGGATCTCTCTTTTATAGTGCATGGAATGGTTCAAGGGGTCAAGTTCAGGTACTCTCAGTTTGTTTATACAAATTTGCTTGCTAACTTGGACTCCTTAGAGTATTATATGTTTTCTACATATGTTCAACACATTCTCAACTGTGAACTGGGCTCACAGTTGAGGGAAACATATAATATTCTTAAATTGGAACAGATGAAGCCCGCCATCTTTAAAATTATGAAGAAGCCAACTGTAGGCTTCTCAGGGGTAGAAACAGCCCTTATCCGAAAAATGTTAGAGCTCAATGCTCAAGGTGACAACCTAGCAACACAAGCTAGTGTTGAACCCACACCTTCTACCTCCCAACCACCAACAAGACCACAAATCACCCTCATATACCAAAGAAAATCCAAACGAACCCCTGCTCAAGCTATTGAGCTTGTGCAGGCCCCCATACACTCACCCATACAAGAGGAAGTGGATACTAGAGCTCCCACTTCCCCTGAGGAGCAAACCACTCCCATCTCTTCAAGAATTAGTGGTAAGGTTCCTCATGCTCACCCTGATGAGCTCACAAGCCCAACTGCCTTAAGCCTTCACTTTGAGTCTCAACACTCAAGTGATCAACCTTTAGGGGACAGTTACCATCCCCAGCCTTTAGACTTAAATCAACCCATTCCCAACCTCTCATTCTATACTGATGAAGACTTAGATTTCAGTGAGTATCATGAGTCTCTCTACTCTTCCTCTACTCAAAAAGAGATGAGTACTACTGAGTCTCCTTTGTCTAGCCCACATCAGTCACCTATCACTGAGGTGGATCTCCCTGAACCTGTTCAGGAATTCCATATGGAAGAGGCTCTCACTTGTGCACGTGATTATATCATTAAGACCTCAACCATGGCAACTCAACCCATTAACACTTCAACTGAGGCTGTCAATATGCAGAGGAAATCCAGCAGCCAAGAACCTGAAGCTGGTGGTGAGAGAGAGGACTTTGGTCCAACCATCTCATCCCCCAATAATTCTTCTGATGAAGATGAGGGGAATTTGAGACTAAAAGTGCAAAAATTATCAAAAACATGCTCCTATTTAGTCTCTAAGTTTAGTCACCTTGAATCTCAAGTGACTACCCTACACAACAGGGTCAATGATCAGCAACTTGAGATATCTTATCTCAAGGAAAAACTAGCTGGGAGACCATTAAAGAGAGCTCAACCAGGAACACAAGAACCTGTGAATGTGATTGACCTAACTCCTTGCTCACCTATGCAAGTGGGTGATGCTACCAAAAGGGGGAGAATGTCATTACAGTCATAGAACCTGAAAGTTCTTCAATGAGTATGGACATTGAGGACTCACCATCCTCACTTTCAATTGTGCATACTCAGCAACTTCCTCAAGTTCACATTGATGTGGACACTATAGACTCTTTCATTAGGAGTCTCTTTGAGGAAGGAATTCCAAGGGCTATATCATCCCCAGCTCAAGGAACTTCAAACTACATTTATTGGGTGGAGGTATGATGCTAATAGAAGAGCCCTCAATCTTCAAAGAGTTCAAGGGCAGCAAGAGGTGTTCAATTTTCAGATCTTGAACTACTATGAAGGGCTTGATCTAATCAACATGCCACTTGTCAACCCAAGTCAATCTAAACAAGGTGACAGGTTGACACAAAGGATTCAAGACAGAATTACTGAAGAGTTTAGTCTAAGAAGGAGACAAGGCAATCAGGTAATGTCATTGATCAACTGGATGTTAAGGCAGACCCTGAGATTAGCTTCAAAGGGAAAACCTTGGCTGAAGGCCCAGTGATAGAGCCTGAGAGCCCTTTCACACCAACAACTACTTCAGAAATTCATCCCCTCAGTGAAACACTTGCTGGAGAAGGTCTCTATAGAGCCTGAGAGCCCTGTCACACCAACAAACACTTCAGAAATTCATCCCTCAGAGCTTGGATGCTACACCAAGCAATGAAGGCCAAAGCTCTCTCCTCCCTATGTCACAAAGGTCTGTGGGTGACAAATAGAAAATGAATCTAACTCCTGAGGAGATTGAGGATGAGGAGAGAGGGAGAAGAAGAGGAAGCTAAGGGGAGAAAGTTTCTCTGGGTCTTCAGGTTTTATGCAAGCTGCAATCACGACTGCCCCTGACCAAATACTCAAAATGATGAGTTGACATGTGTTCTTTTATTGTTTTTTTACGGGGTGGATATTTTGTCAATATGTTAATTACAACAAGTCATTATATTTAATACGTCATGTGATTGTGTCAAATATTTTTTATCGTTTATAGTATGTATTTATTATTGTATTTTATATATGAGATCATTTCGTGTTATTTTTGTTACTATTTTTTATATATTATATAGATTTGTTGTTATTTTACCACTGTGTTTTATAATAAAAGTACACAAGTATGTTATTTCACCGTGTTTTTCAAAAATCATAGTGTTAAAAAACACAATGATGAGTAAAAAAACACAATGAGACATGTCATTTTTGTATTCATCATTTTATATTATTTTGTGTTATTTTATTATTGATTCAATGTATTATATTAATTAGCTATTAGTTTATTAGTGTGTTTTACATACTAGAAATACAAAATATTGTTATTTTACCATATGTTTTATAAAATTTATCATTTTATGAAAACACAATAGTGTCTGAAAAACACAATAATGATCGAAAAGACATAATGAATTTTATTAAATACAATGTTGAGTATAAATCAAATGAACTACAAAATGTATTTATATAGTGATATTGTACTCGTTTTAAACATAAAACTGATCATTTTTATGGTGTACCTTTTATTAAAAGAATATTTTTATATAAAAGTTATGAACATTTAAAATAAAAAAAAAACTTTACAAAAACTCAATTAAAATGATCATGCTTAAAATACTATTTTCACAAACTTTTTTTTTTACAATTTGATCTCAATCATTTATTAAAAAGATTGATGATTAAGATTTGTTTGTGCACTTTTTTAGATTTAAAAACACTTCTTATTTGAAACTTTACCTGATTTGTATTTTCGTCTCTATTTTTAATCATTTTTCGTTCAATAATATCATAAACTATATCTCTGACTCCTTCATGGTGTTCATAAAATATATCTTTGATTCTTTTATGGTGTCTTGCCTCTTCTAGAAAAATGTAATAATCTTCCTACTTTTAAGTGGACATACAATCACAACAATATCACAACATAAGTTTAGCTTGAACATACAATCCGGACTTGATTTATTTTAGCATGTTCTACTTTTATTTTATGCACAACTTGTAGTATATGTAAAGTACAATGAATGTTCGTAAGTAGTTGTATAAACAGTAAATTAGTTAAATGAAATTAAGTTAGAGGGACCGGTCATAGAACAATCATATATATTTACGAAAAAGTATAAAATTAAAATAAATATATTTGTGTAGGATCATCGTTTGGTAAGAATAAAAGAATATTATTTAATTCAAATACTTTGTATTACAAGATGAAATACATATGATAAGAGTATGTAATACAGAGAAATGAACTATACTAAAGAAAACCAAATCATAAACAAAGGAGTGGCTAAACATTTTTGTTCAATAAAGTTACATTAAAACATATTTCAAGCCACCCAGGTGAATCCTGTTTATCTCCTATGGTACAATAGCCAAAGCTGATTGTATTGTCGGGATTAGCCAAGCGCTTGATACCATACCTGAAACGAGTGCTTCAAGTGTAGAGAAAGCTGGAAATTATTTTTGTTGTGGTGTTTGAAACATGTAAATGTGTATCTTTTTACAAGGTACATACACTGATATATGCAAACACTTGAGATTTTGTAAGGCTCTGTTTCCGAAAATCCTTACAGTTGGTCAATCATAGCATAGCACATTTCATAAAATATTACTGAATAGAAGATTTTGGTGGAAAATTGTTAGGACCTGGTATTTGAACGAAATACATAGTGATTGCGTGTTAAACCAACTCAAATAGTGCGGAATCCTATTTGATTGGCGATCCAATCAGTGAGAACACACGATGAATCAATAAAGAATTGAAATCAACGTCAGAAATCGATTAGGAACCGATCTGATGTGTTCTGTGAACTTGGAGAACGATTTGGGAGGCTTCTGGACGGCTAGGGTACGTGTGGAATTGTAATGGGATGAATCCTTACGTTTTCCCACGAATTGGGTCTATTTATAGGTTAGTATTGTTCAATCGTGCGACTGGGCCATAAGTATGGTTCAGTCGTGCGATTGAACCATGTGGTTGATTCATCCGCACGACTGAGTGTTCAGTCGTGCGATTGAGTCAATCTTATGTGTCAATCATACGACTGATCCAGTCTCTTGGTTCAGTCGTGCGATTTAGTCAATCGTATGAAGTTATTCATGCGTGTGGTCCATTCGCATGGGCCATTCGCATGAGAACTTCATTAAGTTAAGTTTGAATGTTTTAAGTTATATAACATAATGTGCAATCATTCAAACATTCATAAACCCAATCAATTCAATCACAACTTATTAATGAAATATTAAACATCACAAATAACAACCAATTCATATCATTTCATTAATTGATACAATTACATCATAAACAGACAGACAAGATTTATTACATTACAGCTCATGATCTAGGGACATACATGCATCAACAAACTCCCCCTTGGACCTAGATCTATCTAATCTCTTGTCTTCTGCATCACCTCCTTATACTTCTTGTACTTCTCATCTTTAGTGACTCCTGCGTGTATCTCAAACGCAAAGCAAAGTCGTATAACATTTTGGAACTGGAGGGCTTGTACAATGTCTTGTGTGTCATAGAACAGTGGCCACTTGTATAATGTATAGACATCATTTGCAGACAAGTTGGTTAGCCACATTGGGTCGAATACCCTGATAGTATCCATTTGGCCCTCTTTATTCAATACTATGACAGCTTCAGCGGTTCTCCAATCATAGTACCACCATTTGAAGTGTGGAGTGAAGTCCTGTGGCATTTCCCTGAGAGGGATTCTCGACATAGTGCGCGGGGGACTCCACTTCAGCACAATCTTGGGTTTGCCAGTAATGGCATCAACCTCAGACCTTCTTATATACCTCGTAGGCTGTTGTGGTCTGAAGTTAACCCATCAGGTGTGGTACTCCTTTTTCAGGGCAGCCTCAAACCAGCCTGACATCTTCCTTGGGTCAGCATACAGTAGCTTTAGTTTAGCCAGATGGTTGAGCTCAAAACCAGGTAGAGTCTTCAGATCATGTGGAAACCTGAAGTACTCTATGCCCTGCTCCCTCTTAACTGCATACGCGTTAAGGTCATCAAAATAAGCCCATGAGATAATCCTGCCTGACACCTTATGGTGTTTCTTGACTCTGTAGAGCTTGGTGTAGGCATCTCTCTTTGGTGCAGTACGCTGGGCTCTTACTTCTTCAAAACAGGCAGCCCACTCAGCCTTGCGAATGTCTACATCATCGTTGGAGGCTTGGGCTGTTCCTTCATCCTTTTCAGTTTCCTGCTCCATCTTGTCTAGTACCTCAAAAGTATCACTGACTAGGGATTCACCCAGATTGGGGACCACATTTCCCTCGGCGTCAGCATACTGAGGGTACTCTTCTGCAGTAATGTCTTCAACCTCAACTTCATCAATGTCATTAAGTTCCTCATCACTGGTTGAATCAACTGTTGGAGCGTCCTTGACTATTTCATCGGGATTGAGTCTGAACATCTCTGCCAGTTGCTCATCAGACAGGTCATGAATTATTTCCCCTTCTTCAGGGGTATAACTCAAAGACCGTCTCACTATCCCTTGTAGGTCAAGAATCATGGTTAATTGAGTCTTGACCATTTGAAGGGGAGCAAAGTCAAACTCATCCCTTTGAAAGTTTGGATCTGTTTGATATACACATTCAACACATAAACCATTAGTAATTAATCAAACAGACTTATATTAACTTAATATATAAACATTTAATACACTTGTTTTTCATTACATGATTCAAGTACAAAATAAATAAATACATAAGACATCTAATCAGTACTTTTGTCTTGAATCTGGGGCGTGTCGCTCGGAGGAGAAGAAGTAGTGGATGACTGGTCCTGTCGATGCTTAGATCTCCGCTCTTGACCTGAAGCAGAGGCCGATGCAGCCGCATCCCCTCCTTCTGCTTCGTCATCATCATCACGTCCTTCTGTCCTGTCTTCTTCAGTCTCCTCATCATCATCATCTTCCTCATCATCATCATCATCTTCATCATCACCATCTCCATCATCCCCGTCACCTTCCTTTAGCTTCAGGGGCTCATCCTTCGACCCCTTTAGCCTCAGCATAATCGTCTTGTTGGTCGTCTCCAACTCCTCTATACGTTTGACGGACTGAGCCTGCAGGTCCTGGAGTTGGGACACCTCGACTCTCTGCTGGTCGATCACCCGAGCCTGCTCTGCCATTTGCTGAGACTGGGCAGCAGTCAGGTCGGTCAGCTGGCGGATCTGCGCCGCCTTCTCCTCATCTGCAGCAAGCAGACGCATCACCATACGGTTAAGCGCTGAGAGCTGCTCCTCTACCCCGATGTGAGGTAGAGTAAATCCATAAGCATGTGAAGGCTGGGCTGAGGGTCCAGCATGATGTGTGGTGGTGGTGGCAGTGGCAGTGGTGAATCTGGGTCGGTGGGCTGATGCTGGTGAAGTAGGTGTGAATGGTCTGGTGGTGGATGGGAAGGATACAGTGGTGGTAGGTAAGGTGGTGGATGTGGTAGTGGGAGTAGTGGATGTGGTGGCTGTGGTGATGGGAGTAGTAGTGACGAAGGTCAGGCGACGCTTCTTCTTCTTCAATCCATGGGGTTGAGCCATCCGCTTCCTCCTAGTCCCGGTGGAAGTGGATGCTCCCCCTGCTGCTCTGCTCACTGAACCCGGAACATAGTTCGGGTCAGTCTCTCTCTCTGAGGAGTCCCGAGGGTGTTCACCAACCACCCTAAGCCCGTGGTCTGTGGGAACAACTTTACTTCCCACAGTCCTGGTGAGGGGCTCCTCATCTGACTCCTCCTCCTCTAGATCACCAGCCACAAACTCTTGATGGAAACCGGCCATCTCAGCGACCTCTCCGGCAGTGGCTGACCCCGGGGGAATAACGTCTGAATCAGTGCCTCTAGATGGAGCAGGCATATCATCCCCGGCGTCGCCGCTATCATCATCATCAGAGTCAGTATCTGGTATAGCAATATGCTCAACATCCGAATCACTGTCATCGTGGCGCCACTTTCTCTTGGCTGGCGCCACATAATCAGCACGGGCCAGATGCCCAAACAACCTCCTGACAGGGGGCTTCACCTGCTTTCCCCTGTATACCTTCATCCGGCCGAGTGTAGTGTCGTCCATAACCTCAAGAACAACAGCATCCTCCTTCTCCTTCGGCAGGGAGGGAAGCTTCTGGTCAATGATCATCTGCAGAAATCTGGGGTACATACAGAAGCCTTCCTTCCCTTTCCCCTCGATGTCTCCACCAGGTAGGTGAATATCATCTTGGAGAAGCTGAACGAGTGGTTCAGCACCAACGCAGCATACGCGTTCTGGATCTGGTCGGAAAGCTCATCAAAACCTCCCTTCCTGGATGCTATACACTTTAGCAGCACGTGCGCAAGGTACTTAAACTGGGGACAGAGGTTACTCTTGTTGAGTACCCCAGCATTGATGTCCCCAGAGTACTTGGCTCTCATGAAACATCCTCTAACAGTGAGGGGGTGTAGACGAGTAGGACAATCAGCATCGTCCCCAAGCTGTAGAACAATCCTCAGATCCTCCTCAGATACAGTGATAGCCTCACCAAAAATCGAACTTCTGATGCAATGAGGCTCAGAGGATCTATCAACAGTCGCGCCTTCCCAGAAGGCCTGCTGCACTGATCTGTATGGTATGCATGGAGTAGATATAGCATGAGCGATCCTGGATCTCAGCAAAAATGTAATAATGCCTGCGAAGTCAGCTGCGTTCCTGGAAGTCAAGTCCAGATGAGCACATATGTTGTGCTTGGTGCTCATGTTCCATCGACTCGCCATCTGTAACACATAACAATATAAACATTAGTTCCGTTGGCTAAGAGTATAATGCAACACTTAGACTTTGAATGAAAACTATCTGTCATGCGATTGAGGTTGTACGACTGAAGACAGTCGTGCGACTGAACCGTGCGATTGAACTTCAGACGTGCGAATGACCTCATGCGCACGACTGAGTGTGCGACTGGACTCATGCGCATGTACTCTTATGCGGTTATCCCAGTCGTGCGACTGAGTCTCATTCGCATAGTTCAGTCGTGCGGTTAAGTGAATCGCTCCCTTCAGTCGTGCGACTGAAGTTCATCCGCTTGTCCAGTCGTATGTCTCAGGTGTTCAGTCGTCAATCGTTCGAAACTTCACAAACTAGAACAATCCGGTCATTAGAGTCGCATTCTCGTTACTAATAACCTATTTAACTTAATTTTAACATTTTGCTTGGTTTAAATAGGTCTCGGACATTTCACAGTCGAACAACCCAATTAGGGTTCCAATCTTTCTGTTTTTGATGAGAGAAGACTTCAAAATACCTGTATGATGATTAGCGAACGTCAGTAACACACAATCAACGATAAAACTAAGACAAATCAAATTTTGGCAGAGTAACGGTAGGGAGTGCGATTTAGGGCGATTTGAGGGTGATGAGTCTCTGCGACCGACTCCACCTCTATTTATACCAACCCTAGATCCAATCGTGCGACTGAGTTCATACGCACCTTTCAGTCGTGCGAGTGGGACTCAGTCGTGCGATTGGGTCAGTCGCCCTTCTCCAGTCGTCCGACTGAAGTTCAGTCGTGCGACTGACTCACTCGTTCGCACTTAAGCCTCCGACTGGACTAATCGTATGTCCATTCGGTTGGATGGTCCATACTCATAGTTCATTCGTGCGAATGGACTTCATTCGTATGGTTAGCCCATACGTATGGTCCATTCGTGCGAATGGGTCATACTTAGTTAATTTCTGCCATTTTTACCAATTTACATTTAAACTCTTTTTGATTAATTAAATTAACATTATGAGCCTTTGATCATCTCAGACATGATCCTTTTATCTTGAAAACACTTTGATCACCTCAGACGTGATCCTTTTAACCACTTTGGTCACCTCAGACGTGACCCTTTTAAAACACTTTGTCACCTCAGACGTGACTAATTTAACCTTTCAAAGCACATATGGTCATCTCAGACATGACCCTTTTAGTGAGTTGATTCCTTCTGATTTTCCTGATGTAGCCCGACACTTGACTCAAATTAAAACTTAAAACGACTAACTAATTTAAGACTTTAAACTAATTACATAAACAGACATATTTTTGGCTTTTGTGAGAGATAAATCCAGAGATTGATATCTACGGGATTTGGTTCGGGAATAGATAGCTTCAACTTAGATTGATCATATCTGGACCAATTCAATTTTTGGAATCATACAGGCAATTCAAATCATTTGGGACTAGTTATTAAACCTTTTGATGCTCAAGTTCTCGGTGTTCATCCAGAGTCGTTAGCAACATAAGGAAATCATACTGAAACTCTTAGATTTTCACATTGATTTGAACCTTTGAGAATGTAGCCACAATGATTGTCAGTATGTTTGTCCACTTAAATCCATACACAGACTTTGACACAGACTGGTGACTTATTTAGGTTTAATTATTTCAACTAACATTTGTGGATCCCACACTTATATGGTAATCAACATTCCTCAGGAGCTTTTGAGCGGTCTACGGGTATTATTACAAGAAGAGACTATTCTTAGAGCTTTCAAAGAGAAGCCTGTCCTCAGGTCAGTGCCATCGCACAGCAGAGAGGCGGCAAACAACAATGAATTCTAGAATATCTAGGTTATGCTTATCCTCAGGTCAGTGCCATCGCACAGCAGAGAGGCACACACCTATCTCCTTGTTAGAGCAGCTTATTTTATTTTGCACAAAATGCACCAACAACATAAGTCATTAGCTTTATTGCATTTGTCTTTCATTTTTTTCTTGCTTTGCTCTAATTATGGTCATCCGCACACATTTGGGCGTTAATTGCTCATTACCCCTTATTGGAATATTGTTGATTGTGTTAACCAGTGATAAGATGGAAGCCCACAGTCAGTTGAACAACTTAGTTTTATCTTGAGATCACCAATCAGGTCTATTTGTCTATTGTGTTGAATCTACCAACATATCATATATGGTCTAGCAGCCTCTAAGTCTACTTTCTTTGTGTCACCTTAGGAGTTGCCAGTTTTCTATCATCTTCCCTTTTTGTATTGCTTAGACTACACAGATTTATACTTTGAACTTTTGCATCTTCCAAACCTTAAATTTTAAAGTCCCTCTTGATTTGTTCCTGTGTACTATCATTTTCCAAAGGTATTGAATCGGTATCACAGACACAATCTACCTTATTTCAGCTAGCTACTCCTTCTCCCTCATTTTTTTTTTTTTTTTTTTAATGTTAACTTGCTGACATATTCTCCCCTAAAATACTAAAATCATTTCTGGTTTAATTATTTTAGGATTTTAATAAACAGCAAAATAACATGAGTTTAAATAAAAAAAAATCAAATAGACAAATCAATTAAATAAAATAAATTTAACTAAACTACATCGGACTACACATTTCATCATCAGGAATTACCTCACTTTTCTTTTTAACGCCGTTGACCTCTAATAAATATTGAAAACGTGGTTTATCAAAGGCTTTAGTATAGAGGTCAGCGCGTTGAAAATCAGTATTAATTTTAACCACATCAATTAAGTTCTTTTCAAAGCAATCTCTTATGAAATGGTATTTAATACCGATGTGTTTGGTCTTAGGATGTTGGACCGGATTTTTAGTTACTGCAATTGCAGCAGAGTTATCAACAAAAAGGAGTAGATGAGAATTTTAAACCGTAATCCCGCATTTGCTGTTGAATCCAGATGATTTGTGAACAGCAACTTGCAGCAGCAACATATTCGGCTTCACAGGTTGACAATGCAACCGATGTCTGCTTCTTACACTGCCAGGTAACTAATCTTCTCCCAAAGAATTGACACCCCGCTGATGTAGACTTGTAGTTCATCTTGCAGCCCCCGTAATCCGAGTCACTATACGCGGTAAGCTCAAAGTCATCATCATGAGGATACCACAATCCAAGTGTGGGTGTACCCTTCAGATAACGAAAAATCCTCTTGACCCCGATCAGATGGTTGACCTTTGGTTTAGCCTGATATCTTGAACATAGACATGTAGCATACATAATATCAGGTCTTGAGGCAGTGAGATACATGAGGGATCCGATCATTCCTCGGTACATAGTGGCATCTACTAGATCTCCATTCTCATCAGGTGCTATATCATGATTGTAGCAAGTGGAGTCCCAGCAGCAGAAGCATTCTCCATGTCAAAGCGACTGAGAATGTCTCCTACATACTTGGTCTGATGTAGAAAGATTCCATTAGGTGTTTGATCCACCTGTAACCCGAGAAAGAACTTCATCTCCCCCATAGCACTCATCTCAAACTCTTTCTTCATTACTGCTTCAAACTCTTTACATAACTCTTCGTTCTTTGACCCGAAGATTATGTCATCAACATATATCTGTACAAGCAGTAGGTCGCCATCCTTTTCTTTAATAAACAGTGTACAGTCAATTACTCCCCTGCGAAAGCCGTGTTTCACAAGATGAGTTGAGAGTTTCTCATACCAAGCTCGAGGAGCTTGATGAAGCCCATATAAAGCTTTGTCGAGCTTGTAAACTCTATCCCGATGATAAGGATCCTCAAAACCCTCGGGTTGACTTACATAGACTGTTTCCCTGATTTCCCCATGAAGGAATGCACTCTTTACATCTAATTGGTAGACTTTGATCTTCATGTACGATGCATAGGCAAGGAAGATACGAATAGCTTCCATCCTTGCCACGGGTGCAAACACCTCATTATAGTCAATTCCCTCGACTTGGCGAAAACCTTGAACACCAGTCGAGCTTTGTTCCTGATAATGACCCCTTGGTCATCCTTCTTGCATTTTAGTACCCATTTAGTGCCAATGACTTTAGCACCTTTAGGTCTATCAACCAGAGTCCATACACCTAACTTCTTAAACTGCAGAAGTTCTTCTTGCATGGCACTCACCCACGCCTCATCATTTAGTGCCTCACTGACATATTTTGGCTCAACCTGCGAGACAAAACATCGATAAGCACCATCATGAATGTATCCTTTCTCCATAACCGAGGCGTAATCAGCTGAGTATAACTGATTTCGGGTTTGTACTCCTGATCTGACATCCCCAATAACATTGTCAAGGGGATGATAGACGTTTAGTCGTGATCCTGGAGTAGTAGGAACAGCCACCTCAGAACCGAGATTATGAACATTTTGTTCTGCATCTGAGGTAGTTGGAGTTTGAGGTTCCGAAGTCGAAGGTGCATCACTCGTAGATGCTTGTGGACTTTCAGGAACTGGAACCTGTTCCTCCTGACTGTTCTGGTCATCTGCTTCAGTTTCATCTTCAGAGGGAGTCACTGTCATCGACTACTCCCCCTGACTGAGTAGATGATTCTCCCTGTGTGCTAGATGGTGTATTCAGAATATCATACATCATCCTAGTAGCTAACTCATCATCCGAGGGAGAGAGAGGTATGTTGAAGGACTTGAAGAATCCATCATAATCGAAGAAGTATGCAGGTCCTTTGCCTGTAGGTGGTGTGGTATATCTCTGAACGTCGACATTACACCACACTTCTACAAGACCCGTTGAGTTATTGTAAACTCGCTTATTCGGTATGTTGTATCCTAGAAAGATTCCTTCATCTGCCTTCTCGCTGAATTTTCCTTCTTGTGTCTTCTTCAGAAGTGTACACGGCGCCCAAAAGGTTCAAGATACTCCAAATTCGGTTTGCGTCTTTGTAGCTCATAACATGTCTTTCCGTGGCGCTTGACTATTAGGACTCGATTCAGTGTATAACATGCTTTTACTACTGCCTCATTCCAGAATTGGATAGGCAGTTTCGAGTCAGCCAGCATAGTCCGTGCAGTCTCTATCAAGCTTCTATTTTTCCTCTCAGCAACACCATTCATCTGAGGCGTGTAGGCTGAAGTGAATTGATGAACAATTCCTTTTCCTTGCAGTATGCCTCCATCCATTGATTCTTGAATTCTGTCCCGTTGTCTGAGCGTACTTGTCTAACCTTTAGCTTGTAGAGAGATTCCAGAGTGGTGACTAATTCCTTGAATGACTCAAATGTTTCTGATTTGGATTTCAGAAACATTACCCAAGTGAACCTTGAGTAGTCATCAGTGACCACAAAACAGTACAAATCGCCTGCAATGCTCCTTGTACTGACTGGACCAAACAGATCCATGTGAAGAAGTTCAAGAGGAAGTTCTATTGAATGAACTTTCTTTCCTTATGAGACTTCTTTGTCTGTTTGCCTTTCTTGCAAGCTACACAAAAGTCAGGAAGTTGGAAGTTCTTGACATTTACTCCTCTCACTAATCCTTCTGAATCAAATGATTCATCTTCCTTTGACTAATGTGTCCCATTCTCCTATGCCAGGAGATTGAGTCCTTCTCAGTAGCTTTAGATAAAACTGAACCTGACTCATGATCCGTTGTAGCAGCTGTTGACAGATCCAAGACATAAAGGTCTTTATATCTTGAAGCAGTCATCAGAACTTGGTCCTCTGGGATCATGTAGTCTTTCTTCAGCACGTAACACTTCTTGTTGTCGAAGATGACTTTAAATCCTTTATCGCAGATTTGGGAAACAGAAAGTAAGTTATTCTGAAGTTGTTGAACGTAGTTCACCTTATCAAACTTAACTTTCTGATTTCCCACTTCTCCCTGTGCTGTGATGTATCCTCCCTTGTTTCCTGCAAAGGAAACATGCCCTCCTTTTTTGTTTGACGTTTGATAAAAGGGCTCTATTTCCTGTCATGTGCCTGGATGCTCCGCTGTCTATAATCCACGTGTTAGTCTCAGCGCTATATCGAACACCCTGCACATATCAAGTAAATGTATTAGTTTAGGTTAGGAACCCAAGCCTTTACTGTCTTGGGTTTCCCAGAGGCATCACACATCATAAACTCTACCCATTGACCCTTAGAGGGTGAGGGTAGCTCAGATTCCTTCTTGTCATCAGTATCAGACACGCAGGATGACTTCTCTTTCCATAAGCCAGATTTGTGCAATGCCTGTTTATGATAAACAGTCGTCTGGCTTACAGGTTGGACTTTAGGTTCACTAGATCTTCTAGGTGGAGTTAGAGAGACTCCTCTTAGAAGACCTAGGTCTAGAGTCCTGAAGATCAATCTTCTTCCTAGGTGTCTGATAGAAAGGACAATAGGAAGCAATGTGTCCACATTCTCCACAGTTGTAGCATGATCTGCTATCAACTTTATGAGTAGACTTTCTTTGTGGAGAAATGCGTGACACTCTAGTAACATCAATCACTTTAGGTTTTGACTCTTGCATGTTTGATGTTTTCTCTGGTTTAACAAATTTAACTGTTTTAACCTGTTTAAACTGTGTTCCAACTTTTTGTTAACTGGTTTTTGACTTGTAGCATGTGAAAATTAACGTTGAAGTCCTTTTAGGTTCTGATTTGACTCTGTTTGACCCTGACTTTAAGTTAACTTTTTCAAATTCATTTTCCAGATTAACACAAGGCAATTTACCCTTTGCCTTTGAAGTGGCCTCCTTTTGTTTCTGTCCAGATTCAGTAGATGACATGATGTGTCTGGATCAGTAACAAGAGGAGTGGTCACCACATGATCCTTGATGGGGTTTGTTGTTTACTGGTTAGACTTGGTGTTCATCAAGGTCTCAGGTGTGGTGGAACCACTTTGTAGCCTAATCCCTCCCCGTTATTTCTCTTTCTCTCACTAAGTGTTGAACTATGTGTGAAGAACCTAGTCCAACTATGCAGTTTCTGTTTTAAGGATTTACTTCTACTTCTAGAACTGCTTTTGCTTCTTAGTGTCCTCTAGGGAGTTTGATAGTACCTAATGTCATTTGCTTGGTTAAAAGGCAACTACTTCGGTTTCCCTAAGTTGTTTAGTCATAGGTCTATCTTTTCTTATAAACTATGCTCATTTTGTTTTAAACTCTATGGCCTCAGTGCATGTTTAAATATCTTTTACTAAGTTATCATTGTGATCTAATAACCTACGCAATTTTTTCATCAATGCTATTCCTAAAGTATCACAGTTAGAACAAGCATGATATTAAACATTTGGTCAGTTGTACCTTACCTGTGTTGGTTCAGAAGAGTTAGCCATCAACGCAGCATCAGATGTCTCTGGTTCTGGTGATTCTGACTTTTCTGTCTCTGACGTGGAAGTCTCTCCTTTGTGCTTGTAACTGACCTCAGCTGCAGTTGTTTCTTCACTATGTGACAGCTATCTCAACATGCCTCGATCAACCTTCACTACTCAAACTCCAGAATCACATCAATCCATCTTCAACACAGCAATGGGTCAATATTAGATTCCTTGTGAGAAAACCTAAAACTCCAATCCTGTCCTTTCATCATCATGATCAGTCAAGGCTTTTGGGTCCTCTTGTTTGATGAAGTAGAACTGGAAGCTTGCTTGTCTTGGCGATTAAAGGATGAGAACGAGTTTCCCATTCACGTCTTCTTTGGCTTGACACTTCTGCTCCTTGAAGTGCCCCTTCTCCACTCCAGCAGTGAAGCAGTTCACTCTTTGGCTCTTGTCAAAGCCAAATGTAGTGTCCTTAGTAGCTATCAAATTCTGTCCTGTCTTTTTAACAAACTTCTTCGCCCTTCGGACAGCGCTAGCTAAGGCCCACATTATATCCATTCTTTCAAGCTCCATTTCATCTACCTGCTCGTAGTCTTCATCTGCCAGATGGCAGTTTCCAATCTTCCCAGCAACAAGTCCATCATATGAATGAACTACTGCGGCTTGAAGATCCATATGTTCTCGTGCTACTTCTACGGTCACATTACCGAGGTTCTCGGTCTTCAATTTGGCAGCACTTGCTTCTGATCCAATATAGTGGGTACAAGATGACCCTGACGTGTCTGATCCAGAAGGAGAAGCATGTGAAGGACCTGACGAGCTAGACACAAATGCTGTCTGGAGAGGTGCTCCAGATGTCTTAGCTTGAGGCGTGGCGTTGTATAAAGTTGGATTCTGTGTGTACGCAGACTTCTGAGCTCTATACTTCATCCTAAGAGCTTCTTCACGCAACTTGAGAATGAAGTCATTTATATCCAACTTTATAAGCATTTCATTCTGTCTAAGGTTCGACACGAATGAAGCCCACTTATCAGGCAATCCGTCTGCGAAGTTGCTTACTTTCTCTTCCATAGTCGTTTCCACTCCATGTGTATGCAACTCGCTCATCAAGTGGTAGAATCTGTCTATGACTTCATCTAAACTCTCATTACCAATGGATGAGAAGTTATCGAACTCCTTCTTTAACTCCTTTGCCTTGATTGCCTTCAATGATGCATTCCTATCATATCTCTTCTCTAGCTCATCCCACAGTTTCTTGGACTGCTTGTTCTCTGAGTACTGGTGGAATATGTCTTTGGGGATAGACTGAGTGATCAATGCATAAACCCTTTTCTCTGCATTGTACTTTACTTTCTGTGCGTCTGTCATCCCACTTAACGTTAATTTAACTCCATCTGCTCCCACCGGTGTACTATAACCAACCTCGATAGCTTCCCACAGATTAGGATCTACTCCATTGAGGTAGATCTCAAAACGTTGTTTCCAGTGGGGAAACTCATCTAAAGTCAAGAGCTTTGGTGGTTTATTGTGATTACCCACCTCACTCTCAAGCAACAGCAGGTTCTAAATCCTTGAGTCCTTCCCAGCAGTAAAGGCTGACATCTGATCTTCCATGGCTAATAAACTTAGTATCTAATCAAAAAAACTTTAACTGATGCGACTGAAGGATGCGAATGGTCTAATCGTGCGTATGAACTCTGCGATTGGTTCAACCGTGCGACTGAACAGGGCGAATGGTTCAGTCGTGCGAATGAATCTGGTGCGTATGAGCTATGCGAATGAACGGTTCAGTCGGCCGAATGAAGGTGCGACTAGGTCCAATCGTGCGAATGAGCAATGCGAATGGAGTCCAGTCGTGCGAATGGGTCACTCGTGCGACTGAAGCTGCTGTTTTGCGAAAATTTCTAGGTTTGACGGGTTTCAGCCGTAAAAATTCGAAATTTCGCAAGCCCAAATCGCCTAAGTCCGTAGAAACTGAACTCCGATGAGCAGGGAACGTCCAAGATCACTATTGATGCCAAAGATTGCGTTTTTCGTGCAAAAACACAAACTTTTATGCAATCTTGATTGAATCAACACGAAATCAAGAGCCAAAGCTCTGATACCACTTGTTAGGACCTGGTATTTGAACGAAATACCTAGTGATTGCGTGTAAACCAACTCAAATAGTGCGGAATCCTATTTGATTGGCGATCCAATTAGTGAGAACACACGATGAATCAATAAAGAATTGAAATCAACGTCAGAAATCGATTAGGAACCGATTGATGTGTTCTGTGAACTTGGAGAACGATTTGGGAGGCTTCTGGACGGCTAGGGTACGTCTGGAATCGTAATGGGATGAATCCTTACGTTTTCCCACGAATTGGGTCTATTTATAGGTTAGTATTGTTCAATCGTGCGACTGGGCCATAAGTATGGTTCAGTCGTGCGATTGAACCATGCGGTTGATTCATCCTCACGACTGAGTGTTCAGTCGTGCGATTGAGTCAATTTTATGTGTCAATCATACGACTGATCCAGTCTCTTGGTTCAGTCGTGCGATTTAGTCAATCGTATGAAGTTATTCATGCGTGTGGTCCATTCGCATGGGCCATTCGCATGAGAACTTCATTAAGTTAAGTTTGAATGTTTTAAGTTATATAACATAATGTGCAATCATTCAAACATTCATAAACCCAATCAATTCAATCACAACTTATTAATGAAATATTAAACATCACAAGTAACAACCAATTCATATCATTTCATTAATTGATACAATTACATCATAAACAGACAGACAAGATTTATTACATTACAGCTCATGATCTAGGGACATACATGCATCAACAAAAATAAACTTAAAACATTCATCAAATATATAAATTTGATTGAAATAAACTTCTTTTCAAAACTTATATTAAACATTTGTCCTTAAACCAAAAACATTAAATTGTTTATATCAAGTAAATCATCGGTTCGTAAACATGGATACCAGTCTCTTGATGCCAAGTAGTCTTGTTTACTCTGTCATCCTTAGCTTCTGTTATATCCAGTCAACTAATATGCATACAAAGACGTATTTGAGTGAGTTGTAGATTTATATAGAGTGTATATTTTCATTTCCTTTAATGAACACACAATTATTATACATATCTGTCATCATGAATATCAAATCATCTTTTTTCGTGTTCCTTATCTTTCTTTTGTTATATATATTTTCTTTTTCGTAAAATTGAAATCATGGTTAACTCAAGCTCTCATCTTAAATGTTACCCGAAGGAAACAAAGATTTCGTTGTGTATTCAGACGCCTCATATTCTAGTTTGAGATGTGTTTTGATGCAAATAGAGAAGGTTATCTCCTATGCTTTTAGGTATTTGAAGATTCATGAAGATAATTACCCTATGCATGACTTGAAACTAGCAGCCATGGTCTTTGCATTAAAGATTTAAATGCATTACCTGTATGGAACGAAGTGTGCGATCTTCACAAATCATATGAGCTCAAATATTTCATTGAGTAGAAGGAACTTAATATGAGACAAAGAATATGGTAGAAGTTGAATAGAGATTATTATTGTGAGATTCATTACCGTCCGGACAAGGTCAACATGGTCGCCGACACCCTAAGCCATAAAGAGAGACCCGAGCGTATACGAGTAAAAGCTTATCAGTTTATAGTAACATCGGAACTTATGCAACAACTTAAAGAGTTTCAGGATGAAGCGGGATGATCAAACCAATTCAGAAAGGATTAAAAGAGCAACTTACCGACTTTGTTGAAAACACCCTTGGTGTTAAACTATATTCCAAAAAATGTGGTTTCCTCGTTATGGGGATTTGAGAGGAAAAAAATTTGGATGAAGCTCATAAGAAATTATATTCTATTCTACTGGGTGCCACCAAAATGTATCATGATTTGAAGTAAGATTACTAGAGGCTGGGATTAAAGCGAGATGTAGTTGAATACGTAAGTAAGTGTCTGACTTGCTTACAAGTGAAGGCTAAACATAAGAAACAATAATATAGTGGACTATTTGATGAAGAGTCCTTATTTTCTACACATCCGAGAGACATTCTTATCTGAAAGGTTGGCAAAATTGTTTATCAAAAAGATTATGGCACGACATGGTATGCCGGTGTCTATTGTTTCCGATAGAAACACTCGGTTTATATTTGAGTTTAGACAAGATTTCATAGAGCAAAGGGAATAATATTGCATATTAGTACAGCTTACCACCCTTAAACTAATGGGCCATAGCAAAGAACCAACCAGACATTGGGAGACATACTTCAAGTGTGTACTATTGATTTTGGTGGAAGTTGGGATGATGACCTACCTTTAATAGAATTATCTTATAACAAAATCTATCATGCTAGTATCGGCATGCTACCACTCGAGAAGGTATATGGTAGAAGGTGCACAACCCCGGTATGTTGGGGCGATATTGGACATAAAAGTTGGGTAGAGCCAAAATTGTAGAGGATATGTCAGAGAAATTAGAAAAGATTAAGGCTTTCATGAAGGCAAATAAATACAAACAAAAATCTTATATTAATAAATAATAAAGGCAAATTGAGTTTCAATTCGACAACAGGGTTATGTTAAAGGTATCCCCACAGAAGGGGATAATTCGTTTTCACAAAAGAGGAAAGTTAAGCCAAAGGTACATCGGGCCTTTCAAAAATTTTATAAGGTGGGGGAATAAAGTATAGATTGGAACATCCTGACGAGTTACGTGGAATTCATCCTACATTCCATGTATCATACTTACGAAAGTGTTTGGCGGAAGGCAAAGTTGTATTTCCTCTTACTGACATCGAAGTAGATGAGAGGTTGAATTAAGTGGAACAACCGGTGGCTATCCTAGATCTAAAAGAGAAGCAATTACGGAATAAGATGATTAGCCAAATTAAAGTACAGTGCAAACATAGAACGGGATCAAAAGCAACTTAGGAATCAGAAGAAGAAATGAGATAACACTACCCATATATCTTTAAGGAATAACAGGTTTTGAGGAAGAAACCTGAATGATAGGGGTGGACGAAATCTTAAAAGGGCGATTTAACTAAAGTTGAGGGGCCAAAGGTGAAGAAATGAAAAAATACCCATGTGTGGGTATAAGAAAGGAGGGTCGCCCCTACCTTCATTCTCATTGAATCAACAACTTTCCAAGATAGAGAGAAAGAGCCTTGTGATGAATGACATGTTCTAGTGATGAACCCTACCTATGTGAGGTTTAGAGATATGCATTAGAACCATGAACTACTTGATTATGGAATAGAAATACTAAGAATAAAATTAGACATAAGGCTTTACTCATCCACATTAAAGTATTATCACCCATATTTGTTCTATCTTAACCATCCACATTGGGTCCATAGCAACCAAATTCACTACTATTACCCGTATTAACCAAGTGATGGTCATTCACGTCACACCCTAACTGATGACGGAATCATTAGGGCAGATGAGGGTGAATCAATTGTTTATAGCACATGGTCATAAATGAGTTGAAATGATATTAAATGTCATTGTTTTTTATAAATACTAATTAAATGATTCATTACATCCAAACATAAATGAAATAACACAAAATAAAAATTTTATTAATTTCTAGGTCCAACATCCTAAATGTTTGCCTATAAGCCAACTAAACAACATTTCCTAAAATCATATGAAAAATAACGAGTCAGCTAAATAATTACCCGATAGGTTAATGTAGGTTTTACATACATGTATAGATTGATTAAAAAAATTGAAACAATTCAATTCACATGGCAATATCAAGACTTATAATACAACAGTGTAGCATAAAAGACAAAGCAAACAAAATCAAAGCTAATGATTGAATTGACTCGGTTGCAAGCGTTATGATTGACTGTATGAATCCGATTCCAATCACCAATCGAATAATCATATGTGGTGGGCTTGTTAAACCAATATGTCTATCATTGTTGTCATGGTTGTGTTAGTATCTAGTTTATCCAACTATGAACATATCATTGCAAGTAATAACATAGCAAGATTTGAATTGAATTTTGAAATAGAATAACAATGAATAAAAATGATTAAATATTGATTCATGATTTTTCTCAAATATAAAAAATATAAAAATGAGCTATGAATACACACTTGGTAATTAAATATGATTCAAATAATAACAATGCTATATTAGACACTAATGGTTTTACTCATAGTTAACCTAAGAATTGTCTTAAATTGACATAATAAGGATAGAATTAAATTGAGATTTGAGGTTAATAAATAGTAAATTAAATAATATAACTTAATTATTATATATCTTGAATAAATAAGGATAGAAAAAATTGATTAAATAATTGAAATTGAAAAAAAATAATGTATAATTAGTGAAATAGAATTTTTAAATGTAGTTAAATATTTAATTTATAATATATAAGCTTGAATGTTAAATGTATTATTCAATAACTTAATCAAAATAAATAATTGGATAACTAATTCTTTAAATGATTTTCATTATATAGAGATTTAAAATGATTTGGAAGATTGTTTTTTAATTTAAAGTAATTTTTAAATTTAAAAGTTGTAGATGAATTAATAGTGTTTCATAATAGTTGTACTCTTTTAAAAATGAAAATATCTTTAAGTGAAACCAGTTATGAAACTTTTGAAACTAAATTGTTGTTTATAATCTTTCGAAAGAAATAGTTATTTTTATCAAACCTTAGGGAGAAAAACCGACCTTAACTCTAAAATGTTTAATATTTTCCTAAAGTAAATAAATAATTTTAGAATTAATATTAATTAATAATAAAAGTTTTATATTAACATTATAATATATGTTAATTTCTATAATTTAATTTTTGATTAAAAATGAATTTTAAAAAAAATATATGCAAGTGTCCGGGTCTACCCTGGGTGGCCTGTGTGTAAGTAAGGTTTGTCAACTAGTAGGCTAAAGGTCCACATCTGGTTTAAATGTAAAGTCAAAGTAATAAAACCAATAAATAATTAAATCCCTATTCATCGTAAACCCTAATTTATATCCAATCAAATCGAACATGAATTCGAGGTTGTTAACCGTAATAAGCATGGGGCTTTGATTCCCCATGAAAAATCAAGTGTGTGTGCATGATTAATTACTTGTTTGGTGATTGAATCAATGAGAATTAGAAAATAAGATTGTCGCATCAGAGGTGGTAATGATTCTTGATGATGATGATGATGATGATATTAACCAAATTATGGTTTATGAAGCTTCTAAGGTTCAAAAATAAGTAGAAATTCTTAATCAATTGCAATTGAGAAAACCCAGGTGGTAGAATTTGATTGGGTTTCATGTTGTGATGAAAGTGGCGGTCGAATTTTTTTTATGTGTGTGTATTCTAAGAGAAATTACATGTTTGATTAGGTTAATTCAAAAGTAGTATTCTCCTTCTGTTATATAGGTTCAATTTAGTCTATTTAATATTGACTAATTTATGGAATTGATTTGGGTGTTTTGATTTATATTGTTAATGATTTGAATGTTTATGGTCAGTTGATGTTGATATCCCTGCTACCACGTTTCGATTTGTGTTTTGAATCAATGTTTCGAACCAATTGATTGGATTTTGAGTTGAAACCTCTTGAATTTGAATGGGAGTTCCGTTTCTATAAGGAACTAGCTTTTATGAATTTTGCAGGACCGGTGAAGGGTACGCACTTACTGTAGGATTCTATGTGCCCAAGACACTTAGAATATTGATGTGGTTAGTACGTTATGATCCAAGTCGGGTTATACCCAATAACAAGCTTAGCAAACACCAATTAATATTTAATTGATGATATTATCATGCAATTAAATATTTACACCAAATTTAGAAAATGGGTTTTCTAAATAAGTTGCATATGAGATGGAACAAATTATAAGGATAATTTGTTAATGAGTTTATTGTTATTTTTTTGTCATTTAAAAGGGTTTAAATTACATTAATAACACATGAGTGTACTTTAATTAAATTGTTTAATTAAAGAAGACATATGTCACATTTTAAATAAGTCTAGTAGATGACTTATTAATGTGTGACAAAAGACTAGTTTGAATATTGTGTGTGTTCAAGTTTTAAGGTGGGAAACCTTGTATTTTAAAAATATTGGCCGCCCCCCCCCCCCCCTTAATTGTGATTGGACCTTTGTTGACTTGAAAACACACACAAGTTTAACTAGTCTTGCACTCCTCATTCTCTTCTCTCCATACATGCAAGAACATCAAAATAAACTCTCTCTTTTTCTCTAAAAGCTACGGCCAAAGGCAGCAGCATTAAGGGTTTTGGAGAGCAATTTGTGGTGTTCTTTGGTGTTGAGTCTCCCTAACAAGAGGTGCTTGAAAGGAGGCTTGGGGTATACAAGCTTGAGGGCTCCTCTTCTTGGAGTCTAGGCTGCATATTCGACATCATCATCACCTTCATCTCATCCCCTTTCATCCACGTTTTTGAGCTGCTGAAAGGTAGATATGGCAGCCCTTTGTGGCTGTCATACTATGTTGTTTTATGTTTCCATAGCATGCTTATTCACATATAATGATCCTTTGATATATGGGTTTGTTTCCTACATAAATATGGTCACTTAAGAACATGTTTTTCAGCTTTATAATCAAGTTTATAAAGTAATTATTCCGCTGCGTTTTCAGTAAGTTTAAGAGGTTAAACTATGTTTTGTGTTCTTACAAACCCATCAATGGCATCTAGAGCCGGTTATGTGGATAGCATGCTTGTTTGTATCCTTTAAAAATTTGTTTTATGGGATTTTATAACCCTTTTAAGGGATGAAATGTTCTTGAATGTTGAACCCCCAAGCTTTCAAGGTTATATCACACATGCTTGTGATTAAACCTTGAAAGATATGTATGATGATATGTATATTGTTTGGACAATGTTTGAAACCCTAATTTTCAGTTTATGTTGGCTGAAAATCGTGGGTTTTAATGGGGATTCTTAGTTATATTTGGATGATATGATGAATGTTCATATTGGTGCATAACCTAGCTTTTGGCCTTGTGTTGTTTGGATGTTTGGTTTTGGTTTATTCAATAGGGTTGTATATTTATTTGTGCTTTCTTTAAAAATGTAATTTGTCTATTTATTCATTGGGATGTAATAATAGATTAGGAGTAATTTTCTTTTACTAGAAAATATGTATTAGGATATATATTTTGTAAAAGAAGATGCTCGGGAAGGAAGCACAAGAGGAAGATACAAAGAAAAGGACTTAAAGCATATGGATGCAAGTTCAAGTGGGAGTCTATGTTGATCTCAATTTGGTGTCATATTCAACCCTTAAGAAAGACCTAACGACCACACTTGTGATGGCAAACAAGTGTGGTCACAATAGTAGCTATGGTTATGCACATTGTGGTTGTTTATATTATGCTTGTTTGATTGTGATTTTATGAATGATTGTATGATATTTGGATATGATGGACAATCTTAATATAAATGATCTTACAAGCTAATACAAAATGGTTCTTAATCACTAAGTGTTAATAAATGGTTATTAAAAGGATTAATGATTTCGTAATAAAATGGGTTTTATTAAAAGGACCATAGGGTATCTTGTATTTGAAAGCATGCAAATACAAGTACATAGAGTTTTCTAACTAGAATTATGGAATCTCAATACTTTTGTCAAACAAGTTTAACACCGTCCTTTTGCACAACACTTGAGTCATTTGGAAACTCTTAATGGGATAAAGGTCACCTAACCATTTAGAGGGAACCTGTGATTTAAGGTGGGGATACCACATTGGTGGGATAAAGGTCACCTAACCACTTATGTGGGTAAACTCACACGTGTGTGCAAGTAGGGTAACTTGATTTGCAAACCATGTTAAATGGATCACCTAAATATGGTTTCCAAATGGTGTTGATGGGATTAACGTGCCGACTTTACATTTGATGTTTAAAGTCGATCCCATACCTCTAGAAGTTGCAAATGGTTGCAACCGTCAATCGTTGACCACCTTATTAATTTAAATCGTGGGATAAAGGTCACCTAACCACAATTTAAATGTAATGTTGGGTTCTAGATTTTAATATAAAAATGACCTTAAAAGGCATTAATTATTAAAAATAGCAATATCGAAAATACTAAATAGATCTTTGTTAAATTTTGTAGATGGCCACCAATAATGACAATCATGATAACTCATCCGCGTCCACCCAATCATTACGAGCGATCCTCCAAAAGGAACGTCTAAATCATAACAACTTTATTGATTGGTATCAAAACTTGAGAATCGTTCTCAAGCAAGAGAGAAGATCATATGTTTTAGACGACCCTATCCCCGATCAACCTACTGAGGATGATGAGGAGGCCTATAACGATTGGCTGAAATACACTGAGGACTCAGTCCAAGTGTCTTGTCTCATGCTAGCGAGCATGACTCCGGATCTCCAAAAGGAGTATGAACATCACGGAGCTTATGACATGATAACCCAGCTGAAGGAAACGTTCCAACAGCAAGCAAGGGTTGAGCGCTTCGAAACGGTTCGAGCACTCCATGCATGTCGTATGGACGACAACCAATCGGTTTCATCTTATGTACTTAAGATGAAAAGTCATATTAACCGCCTTGAGAGGCTTAATTGTCCCGTCTCAAAGGAATTGGCCACGGATTTGATCCTTAATGGCCTTACCAAGAAGTTCGAGACATTTGTGTTGAATTACAACATGAATGCATGGGACAAGAGCATTGGTGAGCTTCACTCAATGCTTAAAACGGCCGAGGCGGCCATGGGTAAAAGGGTTTTACCCGTTCTCACCATCAATGAAGGTGGGAACAAGAAAAGGCCTCATCCCGCACCCAAGGCAAAGGTTGCCAAGGGTAAGGGACCCGTATGGGGAAAAGGGAAAGGGGTGGCAAGTGTGCCACCCAAACCACAAGAGAAGAAGCAAAAGGTTGCTACCAATGACCCATGCTTCAAGTGTGGGGAGATTGGACATTGGGCAAGAAATTGTCCTGTCCATCTCCAAGAGTTGAAAGCAAAGAGGGATGCCAGGCAGACCTCAGGTACAATATACATGATTCATATTGATCTTAATGTTACATCTTCTAACACATGGGTATTTGATACCAGATGGGGAACTCATATTTGCAATTTGTTGCAGGGGTTCACAAGAAGTAGGGACTTCAATCAAGGGGATGTTAGTCTCTTCATGGGCAATGGAACCAAATTCCAAGTTGAAGCTCGTGGGGACTACATCCTAAAACTTCCAAGTGGCTTGGATGTTATTTTGAAGAATGTTTTGTATGCTCCTAGTTTGACTAGGAACATTATTTCTGTATCCCAATTAAGACATTATGATTATGTATTATCTTTTGTTGAAAATGATATTCATGTTTCTTTAAATGATATGTTCTATTTTAAAGCTATTCCAATTAATGGTATTTATGAATTGGTTCATGAAAATGCTTTAAATAGTTCATTGTACAAAACTAACACCAAGAAACTCAAGTTGGATTTGAGTGATACCTATCTTTGGCATTGTCGTCTTGGTCATATAAACAAGAAACGTATACAAACACTTCAAAAGAATGGTCTTTTAAAAACGAATGAATGTGATTCATTTGATGTATGTGAATCTTGTTTACAAGGTAAAATGACTAAGCCACCCTTTAGTGGAACTAACGAAAGGGCAAAAGATTTATTAGGAATCATACATTCGGATGTATGTGGTCCTTTTAAGCCAATGACTAGGAATGGTGAAAGATACTTCATTACCTTTATCGACGATTATAGTCGCTATGGGTATGTGTACTTATTAAGGCACAAAGATGAAGCTTTTGAAATGTTCAAAATCTTCAAGAATGAAGTGGAAAATCAACTCAACAAGTCAATTAAAGTTCTCCGTACCGATAGAGGAGGTGAATACCTAAGTGATGCTTTTCAAGATCATCTTAGAAGTTGTGGGATTGTCTCACAACTCACTCCACCTGGAACACCACAACACAATGGTGTGTCTGAGAGGAGGAATCGAACCTTATTGGATATGGTCCGATCTATGATGGCTAGAAGCACATTGCCTCTATCATTTTGGGGTTTCGCTTTGCTCTCCGCGGCCCGTATTCTAAATATGGCCCCAACCAAAAAGGTGGAAAGGACACCTTTTGAGATATGGCATGGAAGAGTTCCATCCCTATCATACTTAAGATCTGGGGTTGTGAGGCTTACGTTAAGACTCCCACCCCAAACAAATTGGAAGTCCGATCAACCAAGTGTATCTTTATTGGATATCCTAGAGATTCTATGGGATATTATTTCTATGATCCACTGGAACAAAAGGTGTTTGTTGCCAGAAAGGGTGAGTTCTTAGAAGCAAAGTTCCTTATGGAAGGAACTAGCAGTAGAACATTGGATCTTGAGGAGGATCAAGAACCACGACCCGATGCACGTTTGGTTGAAACTGGCACTCAACATGAGGATGTTGAGAATGATCAAACGGTTGATCAATACACACAAAACGTTCGCAGAAGTGGTAGAACCAGTAATCCACCTGAAAGATACGGATTTTTCATGGATGGATGCTATGTGGTAGATTCAGATGAACCAACCACATATCATAATGCAGTGTCCAATTCGGATTGTGACAAATGGCTTGAAGCCATGAACGTTGAGATGCAATCCATGTATGCAATCAAGTTTGGGAACTTGTTGAACCACCTCTTAACTCCAAGATAGTTGGAAGTAAGTGGGTTTTCAAGAAGAAAACCGATATGCATGGAAACTTGGATACTTATAAAGCTAGACTTGTAGCAAAGGGTTTCACTCAAACTCAAGGGGTTGACTATGATGAAACTTTCTCACCTGTTGCGATGCTAAAGTCTATAAGGATATTGTTTGCCATAGCTGCTCATTATGATTATGAGATTTGGCAAATGGATATCAAAACCGCTTTCCTAAATGGATATCTTGAGGAAGATGTCTATATGGTTCAGCCTGAAGGTTTTGTCGATCCAAAACATCCTAATAAAGTATGCAAGTTAAAGAAATCAATCTATGGATTGAAACAAGCATCGAGAAGCTGGAATCATCGTTTTGATGAGGAGGTAAAGAAATTTGGCTTCATCAAAAACGCTGATGAGGCTTGTGTGTATAAGAAGGCTAGTGGGAGCACAATAACTTTCCTAGTATTATATGTTGATGACATACTACTATTTGGAAATGACATTCCAACCTTGGAAGGTGTAAAAACCTGGCTTGGAAGTTGTTTTTCCATTAAGGATCTTGGAGAAGCCGCCTATATTCTGGGAATAAAGATCTATAGGGATAGATCAAGGCGGTTGATTGGTTTGAATCAAAGTGCATACATTGATAAGATCTTGAAAAGGTTCAAGATGGAGAACTCTAAGAAAGGTACCGTACCTATTCAAAGAGGAACGATATTGAGTACGACTCAGTGTCCTAGCTCAAAGGATGAGCAAGATAAAATGAAGGCAGTCCCATACGCATCTGCTATTGGATCCATCATGTATGCAATGATATGCACTCGACCGGACGTGTCATGCGCCTTAAGCATGACAAGTCGTTACCAGCAAAATCCTGGAAACAGTCATTGGATGGCTGTTAAGAACATACTTAAGTACCTAAGGAGGACAAGAGATATGTTCCTAATCAATGGATCTGGTGATGAGGAACTCGTTGTAAAAGGTTACACGGATGCGAGTTTCCAAACCGATCGTGATGATTCTCGGTCACAATCGGGATATATTTTCATTCTGAATGGAGGAGCGGTCTCATGGAAGAGCTCCAAACAGGATGTGGTGGCTCTATCAACTAGAGAATCAGAATATGTCGCCGCCTCATTGGCAGCTCAAGAAGCTGCATGGTTGAAGAAATTCATTGTCGATCTAGGGGTTGTCCCTTCCATTCAGGACCCCCTAGAGATCTTTTGTGATAACGAGGGTGCGATTGCTCAAATCAAGGAACCTCGTGCTCATCAAAAGACTAGGCACATTGAGCGGAGATTCAACTACATACGAGATGAAGTTGAAAAGGGAAAGATATGTATTCGCAAAGTTCACACGGATCAAAACATTGCGGATCCTCTTACGAAGCTCCTTGAAAAGGCAAAGCATGAAGGTCATACTTGTGCCATGGGACTTTGATATTCTAGTGATTGGATTTGATCTGTAAATTTTGTATTTGGATATGTGGAACTCTTTATTATTTGAATAAAATTATTTGGATATAATGTTTCAATTAATGTTCCAATTTCGCATGTTTAATCCATGAGTAAATTGTTTACTCTAAATGTCCGTAGTCGTTCATACTTGTGGGAACAAGTGTGAGGGTAAGATTATTATGAACTTGGATTGGTTGATATTCATAAGGATGAATATAGAGCAATGGGTTGCTACCAAGGTTCATAGATATTTGTGGGATACAAATATTGGACTAACCCGCATCTCAAATTTTACTACATGGAATCTCATTGATTGATCATAAGTAATTTTGAGTAAAGGCGAATATCATTTGGTATCCTCTGACCTGAGATACATATTGGGTTTTGATATTCACCAAATGTTATACCTTGAGTTTGTTCTTCACTGTTCTGAAATAGTGGACAGCACATAAGGGTATGTTCAGGTATGACACGAGGTGTTTGTGAGAAACGTATGTAGTCAAGATGGAATTTGTTCCTCTTATTCGTTGAGAGTTAGATGTCTAAGGCCTGATAAGTTAAATCAACAAGGAATGATCATTCTGTGTTCTTGGATTTAACATGACATCTGTAACAAAAGGATAGATGATTGATTCACCTAAATCATTTCAAGTAGGGTACTTGAAAGGGATGATGTTATTGAATGGCTATAAGTCATGCGTATTAAGGGTAGTAAACCGTTGTTAGGCGGTATTTACTGCTTGCATCAATCTTCTATGAATCTTGGGCAAGTGGGAGATTGTAGGATTCTATGTGCCCAAGACACTTAGAATATTGATGTGGTTAGTACGTTATGATCCAAGTCGGGTTATACCCAATAACAAGCTTAGCAAACACCAATTAATATTTAATTGATGATATTATCATGCAATTAAATATTTACACCAAATTTAGAAAATGGGTTTTCTAAATAAGTTGCATATGAGATGGAACAAATTATAAGGATAATTTGTTAATGAGTTTATTGTTATTTTTTTGTCATTTAAAAGGGTTTAAATTACATTAATAACACATGAGTGTACTTTAATTAAATTGTTTAATTAAAGAAGACATATGTCACATTTTAAATAAGTCTAGTAGATGACTTATTAATGTGTGACAAAAGACTAGTTTGAATATTGTGTGTGTTCAAGTTTTAAGGTGGGAAACCTTGTATTTTAAAAATATTGGCCGCCCCCCCCCCCCTTAATTGTGATTGGACCTTTGTTGCCTTGAAAACACACACAAGTTTAACTAGTCTTGCACTCCTCATTCTCTTCTCTCCATACATGCAAGAACATCAAAATAAACTCTCTCTTTTTCTCTAAAAGCTACGGCCAAAGGCAGCAGCATTAAGGGTTTTGGAGAGCAATTTGTGGTGTTCTTTGGTGTTGAATCTCCCTAACAAGAGGTGCTTGCAAGGAGGCTTGGGGTATACAAGCTTGAGGGCTCCTCTTCTTGGAGTCTAGGCTGCATATTCGACATCATCATCACCTTCATCTCATCCCCTTTCATCCACGTTTTTGAGCTGCTGAAAGGTAGATATGGCAGCCCTTTGTGGCTGTCATACTATGTTGTTTTATGTTTCCATAGCATGCTTATTCACATATAATGATCCTTTGATATATGGGTTTGTTTCCTACATAAATATGGTCACTTAAGAACATGTTTTTCAGCTTTATAATCAAGTTTATAAAGTAATTATTCCGCTGCGTTTTCAGTAAGTTTAAGAGGTTAAACTATGTTTTGTGTTCTTACAAACCCATCACTTACAACGTATCAACAAAATTTGGAGAGTTCCTTAGAACACTTAACAGATCAAATAGGGAATTAGTAACTTATGTGAAAGATGCTAAGAACACAAGTAAAATGTGAGACATAACAAGATAGCTACCAACACAAGTATATGGTTTTCAAGAATGTTGTATATTGCTTCTCAAGTTCTTTTACAAATGTTACAAATCATAGATAGAAAGTTACAAGTACTTGAGATACTTTATTCTACATCCTACAGTCGGCCATACTTTGAAGACCAGCTGGATACATAAGACTTGAAAACAACAAAATAAAATGTAGAGTCAAAAGACAGATTGCCTTGTGACTAGTGACTATAACATGCCATAGCTCACATCCTAATATATTACAAAAAGGATATAAGTACATAAAGTAGAAAGCTCAGACTCAAGACCTTAATGTATAGTTACCAAAAGCATGGACCTTTTCACCAACTCATGTAAGTTGGTGACTGAACAGAGTTGCAGCGGAAAGGTGGTCCAGCTTTATGGTAAAGTACATCAGATAAAAGCATGTTCATAAAAGTCTTCGGAAGAAATCTATCTTCACTATTTGGTTTCGAAAGACTTTGTCTTTAAAGCTTCGGAAGACTTCACTTTTGGCTTCGGAAGATGTTGGTCTTGGCTTCGGAAGATTTTACACTTAGAATATTTTTCTAGTGCAAGGTCTAAAACTTCCGAAGCATTTCTACTTCTGTTCTTCAGTGCATGCATGCGGAGAGACTTTGAATGTTTTCGACTGCATAATACTTATAGGAATCCTTACAAACTCCCCCTAGGCTGATGCTACCAAAACATTTGAGGATCTTTAGCTTTTGACAGTCCTCATTATAATGATAACCATGCCCTGCTTCATTAGATGGTCAGGATCACTAAGACACTCAAAGTATCTTCTCATCTCAAAGAGATGATGCAGAGGTAGGTAGAATAGGTCTTGCCATGTGTAGACATCTTCACCACTTTGATCTTCCATCACATGCCATCTCTCTGGACTAGTTGTGAAGGTCTAGGATAAGATGGGTCTCTCAGATGCAAGAGGTGCCACTTGGGTTGGAGTTGATTGGGCTGCCTCTTCATGCACTTCCTCAAGTTGATCTGACTCACCCTAGGGTATAGAGGTGGATGATTCAAACTTCTTCTTCTTCTTTGACTTTGGTTTAGAAGCCATCCTCTTCCTCCTCTTTGAGGACTTAAACAGAGAAGACTGGTTTGCAGCACCTTGTTAATCAGTCTTGTCTCAGTTGGGTGTTTCTCCCTCACAGGTTCAGAAGGAGAGGGAGTTTGACCCTGCTATGGATCAGAAGATGAAGCTTGCTGAGATTCTGCGGGAGGTCCATGTTGTGTTGTCTCAGTTTGTTCAACCTTAACCTCCACTTCAGGAGGAGGTTGACTTGGAGCGGAGTGTAAGTCAATTAGCTCTCCATTATTTATCTTCTGCTTGATTACCCTGATGTGCTCATCCATTATGGATAGAGACATAGGGCCAAGTTGTTGGTCCATGTGATCGATGAACAGTACAATTGATAGAATAGTTTGATCAATATCACATACATAAACCAAATAACAAACAATTGAGAGATGAATATGATGAATCAAGACATAATTGATATTCAAATGAATAAACTCACTCAATAACAATAAGCACAATTGTATTTCAATGAAGTAACTGCTTGAGAATGATAGTTTGCAACAGAATTCCACGTTTAGGGTTTTGCAAACTTATCATGCAAAATGAAATGACAATAGTATATATAGCAGTCATAGTTTCGCTGACAGTTTCGCTACAAGCGAAACAGTCATGCCGAAACTATAGTTTCGCCCGGCAGAATACAAGTTCGCCGGGTGAACCAAAACAGCAAACTGTGAGCGAAACTATAGATTCGCTCACAGTTTCGCTGGACTGCCAAAACTGCTAATAACTATCAAAATACAAAATGAAACTAACACAAGTCCTATTACAATGTAAAGTAAACATCTATACTAAAGTGAGTCCAACCTAACATGATCTTCAATACTCCCCCTAGGTTGGACCTCACTGTCTTCACTGCTCTTGGTTTGGCTCTTCAGCTCCCGTTTCCTCAGCTGCTGTTGATCTGTCTTCATCCCCTCCTGCAGCAATGTCTTGAGAAGCTTCAGCTACTGATTCTCCAAGATTAGTTCCTGCATCATCAGCTTCATTCGAATGACCACTAGCTCTAGCAAACTGCCTTGTTAAGTCTTGAACATCCATAGCAAAGTCATCTTGTGCTCTCACCTTTTCAGCCAAACTCTTTACCTCTGCCCGTACTCCCCTTATTTTGTTCGCCACATTCATAAACAAGCTTGCCTCCTTTCTTGTTTCCTCACCTGCCCCCGCCTTTATATGATTTTCACAGAGAATCAAGAGATCTTCATCACAAAAGCTGAATAACTCCATTGGGTCAAACACCTAAATTCTTTTCCTTGTTTGGCTCTAATCACAGCCTCACCAGTGTTATTATCATAGAACCACTTCTCAAAGTCCTGTAAACGAGGAGGAAGAGGATCAGCCAGTCTTACTCTGTTTACAGTCTTAGGCGGTTTGACTCTCAAAACAATTCTCCCTTTCCCAGTCTCCCAGTCTTTGTCTTTCTTAGATCTCTTTCGTTCAGCCTTCATAAATCCAAATGATTCAAAATTATCATTAAGACCATTTTTAATCTCCTTCTCCAGAAATACTGCCCTTTCACTTAAATGAGCATTAATCAAAGGCAAGGTAGCCAACCGTCTCAGATCCCATTTAGGCAAGGTCTTAAACGCCTTCCTCTTGAGCATGTAACTGATATTACCTCCTCTTCTTTTAATCAAAAACATCTTTAAGAAAGGATTATAACACCAGCTGATTATCTTCTTGTCTGCCTCTTTTCTGCTCAAACCCTCCATATTTTGAAACAGAGGAGTGAGTTCTTCAGCCTCCTTCTCCTTTACCAACCAATCACTCTTATCCATCTCAAACACGTCATTCTCATCATCTCCCTTCTTAGCCACATACACTAAAGGTCTCTCATCTACTTCATAGAATTCCGGTTCAGAATCATAATCAACCAACTGCTCATCCTCCTCTTCTTCATCAATCAACCCTTTACCTTTATCTGATGCTTCCTCATGAGTAGCTGTAACAATCACTTCTTCTCCCAAAATATCCTTATCAAAGTCAAACTGTAGATTAACAAACTCAGCCTCAATAATCTCATCTTCATCATTTCTGCCAGCCTCTTCTCTTGGAATCTCTTGTTCTCTTGTTTCAGTATCAGCTGCTCCAGAGGTGCCCTCTCCTACCTTGGATGAGGTACCAACATTCAAGAATGGGTACTTAGATATATCAGTCATATCATCTAACTCAGATTGAGTTAGTTGACTGGGTAGGCCAGCAGCAGCTTTCATCTGTGAAATTTCTTCAAATAACCTCTTAATCAAACTGTTCTGATCAATCAACATCTTTTTCATTCCATCAATGACCTCATCTTTCTGTTGCTCCCGAATCTCTTGATTCATCAGTTTAGTCTTTATCATACTTAACTCATTTGCCAATGAAGTATTTAGACCACGAATCACATCCTCATCAAGACCAGCACTTGCTTCTTTCCCAGCTGTGAAACCCTCATGTCTATGTTTTGTTCTTCGTTCAGGCTCAACAAAGTCAGTCCTCTTTTTAGACCTTCGTTCTTTCTCCACCCTTATCTCTTCTGCTTGTGTATCTATATCTTCTTCAAAATCGTAATCTTTCTCTTTTGCATATCTTTTCTTTTCTTAGCTGCATCAGCTTGTTTCACCCGTGTTTCCTCAGCTCTTTTGTTTTCAGACTCATCGACCCGTCTGATATAATTCCATCGCTCTGGTGGGTACATGTTCTCCCAGAGATGGGTTATTTTACCACTGAAATCATGGCGTATAGCACAGCAATCTGCAAATATCCGAGGGTTCATCTGAACCAATCTCTTAACTTCACCATGTTTAGGAACATCAGGAATCAAATCATCAATAATCATCTGAATAAAACGAGGATATAATAACCATTTATCCTTTTTCACCGCCATCACATTTTCTGCCATACACGCGAAGATCAATCTAGCAATGTTTGCCTTCTCTCCTTTGCAACATATCACCATAGCTTTGGCCCAGTCAAGGTTAAGTCCATCTGATCCACCCTTACGGTGATCTAAGCACATAATAAACACGTGAGCTATATATCTCCATTCTTTAGATAAAAAGGACTTTTTAATCTCTTTCCTCGAACCAAAGACTGGTCCCTCATATCCCATTTGCCTGAAAGCTTGGAATACTTCAGATTCCGTCATATCAACTTCATCACCAGTATCATCGTCCAGTCTAAGAATCCTCGACACGTTCTCAGCAGTAATAGATATATCATGATCAAGCACTCTAGCTGTGATCCTCTGAACATCTCCTCCGGTGTTGTATTCAGCTGATCTCCAAAAGTCTCTAATGTGAAGATCATAGATAGTGGGAGAGTGAGAGATAGCATATGCAATGGGTGATCTTTGGAGCCATCTAATACAATCCCGAAATCCGGCCGCCTTTGGCAAAGTATCATCTAATATGGCAGTAATGTTATTCCTCTCGTCAAACTTGAGATTCGCCATAATAACCTGAAAAGATCAACAAATAAATTTGAATAAGAAATACTGAAAATAAGAAAAATAAGATACAAACAAAAGAAACAATCAATTTCGGCAAGCGAAACAATAGTTTCGCTCACTAAGACATGATAAATTCGCTGAATCAAAGACAGTTTCGTCAAGAAAACAAACAGTTTCGACGAGCGAAACTATAGTTTCGCTCATAGAAACTTGTTAATTTCGCAGAACAAAAAGCACTTTCGACAAGATTAGAATGATTCAAAGTAGTTTCGCAATTAGTTTCACCAAAAATTAATTTAGTTTCGCTATTACAAATTAGTTTCGCTGACTTAGGAAAATATAGACGAAACTGTGAAATAAGGATTAGTCCTTGCGAAATTAGATAAGATATGGCGAAACTGTTAAGTTCGCTCGGACAGCATAACTTTACAGTTTCGCTGAAAGACAGTGAACTTTCGTTCAATTTCGCTGAAACTTCAGTAGTTTCGCTGAACGAACAGCGAAACCACCGAAGCGACAAATCCAAATCGCTTATGGATACGTGATGTAATCCAGATTAAGGAGTCAATCTAAGTTCGAAACTCACATACGAAATGAAAAGCACTCAAAATCAGTCCAAAACTCAATCTCAAATCAAAATCGCCGTTTATGAAACTAAAAACCCTAAAAGACGACCTGAACAAATTCGCGAAGTTATGAAGGAAATTTCGCAAAATTGACTTATATAGCCAACAGTTTCGCTGGCAGCGAAACTATAAATTCGTCAAGCGAATTTACAGTTTCGCTCAGTGAAACTGTAATTTCGCTAAAAGATAACTGGTTAACAACTTATAAGCTAACCTAGCGAAATTGCAGTTTCGCTTAGCGAAGCTATCAGCGAAAAAATAATTTCGCACCAAATTTTTTATTTATTTATTTATTTTTATTTTATTTTTTTTTTTTTTTTATATTATTATTTTTTTTATTTTTTTTATTTTTTTAATTAACAATAATACTCAAAGGAAGCACATCACATAATGAGATCTAAAATAATCAGAGATCACATTCTCTAAATATTTTAGAACATAATGATGATTAAAAATCATCTACCAGTCATGAGATCATACTGAATACAAGATCTGATCACAATCTGCACAGAAACCACAGAAATTAGAACAAATCAATAACGATTGCTGATATAATTGTCCACTTAAACTCATGCCTTATCCTTTTTCAAACAACAGCTTATGATTCATTTAAGGTTCGATTAGATGCTTTAGAATGCTAAGACCCCACAATCATTTGGTAAAAACCCTCACCCAACCTCAGGATTTATTGAATTATGAATCAATCTTCATGAAACAAGATTTGTGGATAAGTGTACAAATGATTATACACAGAATATTTCATTCTGAGAGAAATTCATCGATAAGATGATTTGACATAATTATATCAAAATGGTAAGAGCTCCAGATCTATACTCACGTATAACAGAGGAGATAACCATTTGAACATGTGCTGATGAGAGCTCCAGGTCAGTACTATCGTACAGCAGAGGAGATCATCACTCCAGGTCAGTACTTCCGTACAGCAAAGGAGATAAGCACAGACACAAGACATCTTAACACAAAATAAACCAGCAGAGAATGATGACATAACAAAGCAAAATGAACGAAAGATTCATTCTCAATCCAATTTTTGTCAGGACTCAGTTTTTGTGCAATCCAAAATGAATGAGTAAATCCAGGCATTCTTAAGCATAAAGTTTAATTTAATCATAAAGCTGCTGTCTACTTCATTCATCAGGCTGAGTCTATCAAGCATATCGTCAAAGAATCTGATCCATTTCTTTTTATTTTTTTTATTATGAAACAGAATCTAGTAACAGTTACTATCATTTCTCATAGAATTACTGGTCATGTAAATAAGAAATATTTAGAGAATATACAATCATTTCTCATCATGTTAAATCCGATCTCAGAATACTGATATTACTCCCCCAAATTTTTATTTTCATTTGTCTATAATTATAAAAAAAATTGTAACTTGATTTTTTTTTTATTGGTTTTTGTTTTTATTTTTTTTAATTATTACCAAAGAAATAGAAAATGAAAATTTAAAAAGATATTAACCCAAGCATAGAAATCAATTCATAAAAACGAGGTTTATCAAACGTTTTTGTGAAAAGATCAGCTTTTTGATTTTTTGTATCGATGGGAATAATATTAATGAAACCCTTCTCCTGAGCATCACGAATCGCATGAATTCGGGTTTCAATATGCTTTGTGCGAGAATGATGAATGGGATTTTTAGCGATTCCAATGGCAGCCTCATTATCACAGAATAAAGGTGTATGAAGGAAATTAATTCCATAATCAATCATTTGGTGTTGTATCCAGAGAACTTGAGAGCAGCAGCTAGATGCAGCAATATATTCAGCTTCCCCTGTAGAAAGAGAAACTGTTGTTTGTTTCTTGCTCTGCCAAGATACCAGACAATTTCCCAAATATTGACATCCTCCAGACACAGATTTTCTGTTTAACCTGCAACCATTGGAATCACTGTCAGAATAAGCATGTAAATCAAAATTTCCACCATATGGATACCACAGTCCGAGACGAGATGATCCTTTGAGATAACGAAAGATTCGTTTGACAGCTTTCTCATGAGATTCCTTTGGAGCCGACTGATATCTAGCACAGTAACCAACAGCAAAAGTGATATCAGGACGACTTGCAGTAAGATACATGAGAGAGCCAATCATAGATCGAAAAAGATGAGGATCAACTGGTTTTCCATTTTCATCTGGAGTGAGACACGTCTGAGCAGTAAAAGGAGTCATTTCAGTAGACGCATCATCCATTTTAAATTTCTTCAGAATATCTTTAATGTACTTCTCTTGGTGAATAAGAATTCCTTCTTTCTGTTGTTCAACTTGCAAGCCAAGAAAGAAGCACATTTCACCCATCATGCTCATTTCAAACCGTTGGCTCATCACTTCTTCAAACTCTCTACACAATTGAGAGTTTGTGGATCCAAAAATAATATCATCGACATACACTTGAACAAAGATCATTTCACCATTCACCTCCTTCTTAAATAAGGTCATATCAATGGTACCACGAGAATAACCATTGCTTAAAAGATATTGTGTAAGAGTCTCATACCAGATTCTGGGTGCTTGATGAAGTCCATACAAAGATTTATCAAGCTTATACACTTTATCAGGAAAATCAGGATCTTCAAAGCCTGGTGGTTGACACACATATATCTCTTCATCAATGTCGCCATAGAGAAAAGCACATTTCACATCCATCTGGTACACTTTGAACTGTTTATGAGCAGCATGAGCAAGAAATATACGGATTGCTTCAAGACGAGCAACTGGAGCAAAGACTTCTGTATAATCAATTCCTTCTTCTTGAGCAAAGCCTTGCACTACAAGTCTAGATTTGTTTCGCACCACCACACCCCGATCATCTGGTTTGTTCTTAAATACCCATTTTGTACCAATTGGATACTTGTTGGGAGGTAAATCAACTAAAGTCCAAACCTTAAGCTTCCTGAACTGTTGAAGTTCCAACTGCATAGACTCTACCCAACACGGATCTTGTAGAGCAGCATGAACATTTTTAGGAACAATTTGAGAAATGAAGCATGAGAAAAGACAAACATTAATCAGACCGGATTGACTTCGTGTGCGAACACCATCAGAAACAGATCCAATTACATTATCAAGCGGATGATCTTTCAAAGTTTTATAATCTCCTGAAGAAGGAAAGATAGTTGAAGAAGTATCAGCCGCCGGAGAAAGAGTAGATGAAGGTGTATCAATGACAGGTGTTGAATCAGGTAAGTTAGGAGATGTAGGAGATAAAGAATCAGATAATGGAGCTTGATCAGGCATCGGAGACGATGAGCTGACATCAATTGAAACAGCATCAGTTACTTGTGGAATTGATGGAACAGACGATGAAGATGATGGAATAATATTCGTTTGAGTACATGGACTTGACGTATCATCATCGAAAACTGGCAAATTAAATGAATTGAACACAGTATCGGAATCAAAGAACCATGCAGGTTCAGATTTAACTTCAGAAGGATTTGATTCTTGCCAATCAACATAAAATGACTCTTGAACAATACGTGTTCTTTTGTTGTAAACTCGGTATGCCTTTTGTGAAGAAGAATATCCAACAAAGTAACATTCGTCAGAAACAGCCCCAAATTTTGTCTTTTGAGCTTGAGTATTCAGAAGCGTACAAGAACATCCAAATGGGCGAAAGAAATCAATTAGTGGCTTCCTCTTATGAAAAAGTTCATAAGGAGTCTTCACTTTATCTTTCACAATTAGCACTCTGTTTAAAACATAAGATGCACAATTAACAGCTTCAGCCCAGAAAATGACAGGTAATGAGGATTCTATCAACATTGTACGAGCAGCTTCCACAAGAGTACGATTCTTTCTTTCTGCAATTCCGTTCTGCTGGGGTGTTCTTGCAGCACTAAATTGTCTCACGATCCCTTTTTGAGCACAAAATGAGTCAAGAATCTGATTTTTAAATTCAGTGCCATTGTCACTTCTTAATCCCATAACTCTTTTCTTACTGACTGATTCAATAGAAATGATTAATTTCTGCAATTCCTCTGCAACTTCACTTTTGTGAGCAAGAAACCTCACCCATGAATAACGTGAAAAATCATCTGTAACAACAAGACAAAAGGACTTTTTAGCAATGGATTTAACACTAATTGGCCCAAATAAATCAGTATGTAACAACTCTAGAGGACTTGATATGCTATTTAAAAGTTTAGGCTTATGAGGTTTCTTATGTTGTTTCCCTTTGGCACATGCCATGCATTTTTCAGTCACAGAGAAATCTTTTAAAGGAAGTCCTCTAACAAGATTGTTCTTTACTAATTTATTAATTATCTTAAAATTGACATGGCCTAATCGACGATGCCACAAGAGTGACTCAGATGTTGATGCTTTTGAGAGAAGACAAGTTGCAGTAGCTTTTGACTCATTAGAATTCATATCAAGAAGATATGTATCGTGTTTCCTTGGAGCACGCATGAGAATTAAATCTTCTGGAATAGCTATCTCTGATTTCAAAAATAAACATTCGTCAGATTTAAATAGAACTGGAATATCTTTATCACAAATTTGAGAGACGCTCAGAAGATTAAATGCCAATTCAGGAACATGGTTGACTTTTTCCAGAGTAAGAGAGCCATTGGTAACTTCTCCTTGTCCAATCATTTTTCCACCCTTCTTGTCTCCAGCAAATGCCACATATCCTCCATCGATAATTCGATAATTAGTCAACAAATCCTTTAATCCCGTCATGTGTTTGGAACAGCCGCTATCAACATGCCACAGACTGTTTACAATCTTTGAAGAAGATCCCTGAAATGAATGAACAAATCATTTAGCCAGGAGTAATAGGGACCCAAGATTGAACAACCTTTGTTTTTAAAGAAGCTGATTTTTTATGAAAGAAATTATTAACCAATTTTGTCAATTTATTCCCAAAACAATTTCTATTAGAGGATCTTTCAATCAAAGGGCAATTTTTGATAAGATGATCCTCTTCACCACACCTGAAACAATGATGTTTGAATCTAGGTCGATGATGTGATGAGGTAAAAATAGGATCAATAATAATCTCCTCATCACATTCAGACAAACTAGAATCAACATCACTGAATGTCTCATACATCTCATGATGTTTTTGTTTATTTGACTCAGAGTTATTCTTTACAAAATCAGAACTTGATTCTTCTGACAAATCAGTAAAACTCGTACCATTGGTACCAGTTTCAGATGAAGGAGAACTGCATTTTTCTGAAGATGTCATATTTAATGGTATGAAAGATGGAATAGGTTGAGAAAAGAACTTTTCAAAAGAATTAGTTTTAAGTTGCTCAGTTGTTTTAGGTGAAACATCAGATTCATTGCATTCATAACCAGAACAAAAATCATCACTATTAAGATTTGAATTACAAGATGAAATAGAACAATCAGGAGAACATGAGACATTCAAGTCTGTTACATTTGAACTAGAAACAAACACTGAATTTAAACTAGACTTATTATCTAAAACAGACTGCTGTTTTTCAGGTGTACTAGAACTAGTGCATCCAAGCCCACTAGTTGGTCCATAGTCGTAGTCTTCACGAATGTACTTAGAGTTATTCCCAACTAAACCTGCAGACATACTGTCAGTATCTGATTTGATTAAATCATTAGAAGGATGAGGAACAGGCATAGGAGAATAACAATATGTACTAGGAGGAGGATAAACCTGTACATTTTCATAACCCAAACCAGTTTTAATTCTTGCTCCCCGTTGAGATTTACAAAGATCATCATGTTTCATTCCAGAAATAGTCCATTTATCTAACTTTGACTGAAGTTTGCTTGCTTCAAATTCAGCCAGAGCAACCCGTTCAGTCAAAGTATTAATCTCTACATTCCTTTCCAAAACAATTCTTTTTAAATGATCAGTTTCTTTTAAAGCCTCATTTAATTTCACAAAATATTTTGATTCATTCATTTTAAGTTCATCATTAATTCGTTTTAAATCCTTTTCATTATCAATTAACAAACGATTAGCCTTATAAACCCAAAAAGTCTAATTTTGCAAGCAGATGAGCACATATCCTGTATTACCTCATAAGGAAGTCCCATTACCATCTTTTCGGCAGCTAAAGCTTTATCGCACATGCATACTGGAGTACTCGATTTCCTTTCCTCAACAGTAGCGGCCGCATCATCCTTCTCTTTTCCTTTCACAGCTTTTGAATCTGTAGTTTTCTCTTTCTTCTCTCCATCATCCTTCTCTTCTTTCTCCTTTACTGAAGATTCATTCTCTCCTTTGAATTCCTTAAACAACACAAACTCATCTTTCTCAACTTCCATCTCATCACTTTTCACAATCTCAGCAACTAACGCATGATTTATTTCAGATCTTGTTTCTTCCACCTCTGCACTCCAGTCAAAATTAGAAATCAAGGCTGACTCCTTTTTTGAATTTCCCTCTTCCTTTACTTTCTCTGCTGTCAATCTTGGCACTCCAGTGTTACTAGGATCTGTGACAATTGGTAATGGACATTCACGTTTAAAATGTCCCAATTGTTTACAATTGAAGCATCTCAATTTTGACTTGTCAAATCCTAGTTTTGAGGTTGATGATTGACCACCGAAGTTCTTTCTTCCTGTTCTTTCCATGAACCTCCGAGCTCTTAAAGTTAACATTGCCATTTGCCATTGAATGTCAGTTTCTTCCAAATCATCAGGATCAACTTGATACATATCCTCCATAGTCATTCCTTTACCTTTCAATTCACCAGCAACAAGAGCTTCATAGCTCTGAACAAACATTCCAAAAAGAGCCATTGTTTCAGATGGAATAGTAGTTTCAGCATTCACCTTAGAATTTCCCAATTCCTTTCCAACATGATTACTACCACTTGAGAAATTACTTGTATTGCTCCCTCCTTGAATTGGATTCTGAATGTGAGAGTTTGCAGCGGATGACAATAAAGCAGCATTTTGAGAAAAACCAGGTGTGGGCATCATAGTCTGGTTAAATTCTCTTCTTTTCATATCCAACTCAAAAGATTTCAACTTATTAATGATATCCATCAGCTTATAATCTGTAAAACCTCTTTCTTGTTTGAGCATCCTCACTTGAAGACTCCATTGTGGTGGAAGAGAATCGAGAAGCCTGTTAACTTGTTCACTGTTGGAGAGTCTTTCATCATACTTCTTCAGAGTGCTTGAAACAGTTAAGAATCGATTTGTAAGATCTGTCAAACTTTCATTCTTATATCCTACAAACGAATTGAACTCCTTTTCAGCTTGAATACTCTTGTCTTTCACCAGATCTGCATTCCCATCAAAGAATTCACAGAGAGCATCATAAAGAGATTTAGCATTTTTATGCTCTGCAAAACGATTGTAGATGTCAGGAGCCAAGCAGAGAGTTAGAGCACCAAATGCTTTTTGATCACGATCAATCAGTTTCAGATCTCTTTCAGTATAAGAAGATGGATCTTTATTCTGAGAAACGACATCACCAACTGTAACCGTAGGTATATGAGGACCTGAAATAATCGATTCCCATTGATTATGATCTGTATAGAAAAAGAAAGCCTTGAGACATCTCTTCCAATCTTCAAAATTATCTCCATTAATGAGTCTTGGAGGTCTATTAGGAGCAACACTTTCAAGATCCGCAAGTGTGAGAGTAGTTAATTTTGACATGATAGTTTCGCAGAAAGATTGGTAATTTCGCTAGTAAATTCGCTGACAAATTCGCTAACAACTTCGCTGAGAAAGAGACTTGCTTAACAGTTTCGCTAAAACACTACTATTGCAAACACTTTCGCAAACACAGACACTTTCTCTTGCAATTTCAGCAGCACTTTCGCTTGAATCAGAGACAACAATTGCTTAGTTTCGCTGCTAATTTCGCAGGAAACAAGCTTGAACTTTCGTTCAGAAATAGATTCGGCAGCACTTTCGCTTGATAATTGATCAAAAACACTGCTGAACTTTCGTTCAAAGAAATACTTTCGCTGAAACTCTAGAAAACAACTTCAGATCCAAAATAACTCATAATTTCGCTGAATGAAGATCACAGTTTCGCTGTAAGAACTGTAGTTTCGCTCGTCGATCTGAAAACCCTTTTTCACCTTAAAATCAATCTGAAATCATCCAAAACTCAATGAATTTGAGATCTGATGATTGTAGAATCTTCCTCAATGAAGAACAAGCATAATTCAATCAATTTCCATCCCAAAAACAGCTGATAATCCAATGAGAATTGATTGAAACTAGATATTGACCAAAACCACCAAAACTCAACAAATCAGAGCACTAAGGCTCTGATACCATATTGTTGAGCACTAAGGCTCTGATACCATATTGTTGGTCCATGTGATCGATGAACAGTACAATTGATAGAATAGTTTGATCAATATCACATACATAAACCAAATAACAAACAATTGAGAGATGAATATGATGAATCAAGACATAATTGATATTCAAATGAACAAACTCACTCAATAACAATAAGCACAATTGTATTTCAATGAAGTAACTGCTTGAGAATGATAGTTTGCAACAGAATTCCACGTTTAGGGTTTTGCAAACTTATCATGCAAAATGAAATGACAATAGTATATATAGCAGTCATAGTTTCGCTGACAGTTTCGCTACAAGCGAAACAGTCATGCCGAAACTATAGTTTCGCCCGGCAGAATACAAGTTCGCCGGGTGAACCAAAACAGCAAACTGTGAGCGAAACTATAGATTCGCTCACAGTTTCGCTGGACTGCCAAAACTGCTAATAACTATCAAAATACAAAATGAAACTAACACAAGTCCTATTACAATGTAAAGTAAACATCTATACTAAAGTGAGTCCAACCTAACATGATCTTCACAAGTCTCCTTTTGGAGAATCCTTATAGGTTTAAGAAGCTCATCATCCTTTGTCTGTCAGCAGACTTCTTCATAATCTTTTGGATGATGGCTCTTAGCTTTGCAGCCTCTTCTCTCATCTTTCTCTTTGTTGCCTTTTGTTCTTTGAGTACTTGAAGTTCAAGCTGTTTGAGATACTCAAACCTAATGTACTCAAAGGACAAGGGAAGAAGTGCAGATGCCTGGTAGAGATCTATGGCACTCAGGTAGGTGATCATATTTTGCCTATTTGTTTCTTTGTCAACCTGAGGTTCTTGTGTAGCTGCCACAGTCTCTTGCACGGGGCTTTCTTGAACTGGGGAGAGAGTGGGAATATGATTGTATAATCTTTTTTGTCTCTTCTCCTCTTTGATTTAGAGGAGCAGCCTTCATCCTCTAATTCCTTCATCTCTCTTGACACTTCCATGTCAGACAGTTAATTAAGTTCCTCTAAGGGAAGAGATATGATCTCATCATTGTCATAGTTCCTGGCCTGCAGGTAAGTAATCCTAACTGCCCTCAACTCATCAACTTAAGTGTTTGGTTTGGGGGTAGCCCTGATTGCAGCTTGCATGAATCCTGAAGACCCAGAGGAACTTTCTCCCCTTAGCTTCCTCTTCCTCTTTATCTCCTCCTACTCAATATCCTTAGGAGTTAGTATCCTTTTCCCTTTGTCACCCAAAGACCTTTGTGACACAGGGTGGAGAGAGCTTTGGCCTTCACTGCTTGGTGTAACATCCAAGCTCTGGCCAGAGAGAGGTTGTGATACACCTTCACTAGCAGGTGTTTTACTGAGGGAATGAATTGCTGAAGTAGTTGTTGGTGTGACAGGGCTCTCAGGCTCTATCACTGGGCTTTCAGTCAAGGTTTTCCCTTTGAAGCTAATCTTAGGTTCTGCCTCAACATCCAGTTGACCAATGACACTACCTAATTGCCTTTGTCTCCTTCTTAGACTGAACTCTTCAGTAATTCTGTCTTGAATCCTTTGTGCCAGCCTGCCAGCTTGTCTAGATTGACTTGAGTAGACAAGTGGCATGTTGATCAGGTCAAGACTTTCATAGTAGTTCAAGGTCTGAAAGTTGAATACCTCTTGCTGCCCTTGAACTCTTTGAAGAATGAGGGCTCTTCTACCAGCATCATACCTCCACCCAATGATGTAGTTTGAAGTTCCTTGGGGTGGGGATGACATAGCCCTTGGAATGCCTTCCTCAAAGAGACTGAATGAAAGAGTCTTTAGATTCCACATCAATGTGAACATGAGGAAGTTGCTGAGTATGCACAATTGCAAGTGAGGATGGTGAGTCCTCAATGTCCATACTCCATGAAGAACTCCCAGGTTCTGTGATTGTAATGACTTTCTCCCCCTTTTTAGTAGCATCACCTTCTTGCATAGGTGAGCTAGGAGTTAGGTCAATCATATTCACAGGTTCTTGTGTTCATGGTTGAGCTCTCCTTAAAGGTCTCCCAGCTAGTTTTTCCTTGAGATAAGATATCTCAAGTTGCTGATCATTGACCCTGTGTTGCAGGGTAGTCACCTGAAATCCAAGGTGACTAACCTTAGAGACTAAATAGGTGCATGTTTTTGATAGTTTTTGCACCTTTAGTCTCAAGTTCCCCTCATCTTCATCAGAAGAATCATTGGGGATGAGAGAATTGGACCAAAGTCCTCACTCTCACCACCAGTTTCAAGTTCTTGGCTGCTGGATTTTCCACTGCTCACTGACAGCCTCAGTTGAAGTGTCAATGGGCTGTGTTGCTATGTTTGAGGTCTTAATGATGTAGTCACCTGCAGAAGTGAGAGCCTCTTCCATATGGATCTCCTAAACAAGTTCAGGAAGATCCACCTCAGTAATGGGTGACTGATGTGGGCTAGACATAGGAGACTCAGGAGCACTCATCTCTCTTTGAGTAGGGGAAGAGTAGAGAGACTCGTGGTACTCACTGAAACCTAAGTCTTCATCTGTATAGAATTCAAGGTGAAGAATGGGTTGGTTTAAGTCTAAAGCTTGGGATGGTAACTGTCCCTTGAAGGTTGTTCACTTGAGTGTTGAGACTCCGAGTGAAGGCTTAAGGCAGTTGGGCTTGTGAGTTCATCAGGCTGAGCATGAGGAACCTCAGCACTGATTCTTGAAGAGATGGGAGTGGTTTGCTCCTCGGGGGAAATGGGAGCTCTAGTATCCACTTCCTCCTATATGGGTGAGTGTATGTGGGCCTACACAAGCTCAATAGCTGAAGCAGGGGTTTGTTTGGATTTTCTTTGATAGGTGAGGGTGATTTGTGGTCTTTTTGGTGGTTGGGAGGTAGAAGGTGTGGGTTGAACACTAGCTTGTGTGGCTAGGTTGTCACCTTGAGCAATGAGCTCTAACATTTTTGGGACAAGGGCTCTTTCTACCCCTGAGAAGCCTACAGTTGGCTTCTTCATGATTTTAAAAATGATGGGCTTCATCTGTCCCAATTTATAAAAACATTACCTGTTTCCCTCAACTGTGAGCCCAGTTCATAGTTGAGAATGTATTGAATATATCTAGGAAACATGTAATACTCAAAGGAGTCAAAGTTAGCAAACAAATTTGTGTAAACAAACTGAGAGTACCTGAACTTGACCCCTTGAACCATTCCATGCACTATGAAGGAGAGATCCTCAGGAATCTGGATAACCACATGGAGCAGATATTTCCACTAGAATGAGACCTTCACTTTCATGAAGGTCATTACAAAGAAATCTCCCTCATAGCCTATCTGCACAAAGGAATGATTAACAGCTTCCTTTGGGAAAGACAACTCACCTTCTTCATCATCTAGCTGAAGATGAGTGTTGATGATGGCCGGAGTGATGAAGATTGTCCTCCCCTGCGTTGTGGCAGACAGTGCCTTCTCCCCATCCATGATGACCTCGTGACAGGTCTTCCAAACTTCAAGCAGATGATCTTCATAGAGAGTAGGATCGATGGTTAGGGAGGTGAAGTAGTTGGATAGAGCCAGAAAACGGCAAACCTTTGAGAAACTAGCATCTTTCTCAGAGTTCAACACAGCAACCTGGGTGTGTTGATTGTGAAGTTGCATGAAGAAGTCAGGGTTGTTTCTGCGGTTTAGATTAGCCATTTTGAGAAACTTAAGGGTGAAGGAATGTGAAGAACAAAGGCGGTTTAGGAGAATTTAGGTTTAAGAAATAGTGCAATTTGAAGAAGATAGTGAAAGAGGGGGGAACCGTTGGGTATTTATGTGAAAAGGATTTGAGACAAAGTTAATGAAAAAGGATAAACTTTGAAATCCGGATGTCGGTCCCACCTCTGAAAAAGTAGTTTACTTTTGCCCAAAAAGTAGTTTTCTTGGAAGTCGAGAAATCTTCGAAGGTTATTTTGCTTCAGAAGTTCTGAAGAAAAGCTTCTGAAGGCAAATTGGCTTCGGAAGATATTCCAAAGGTTTTTGATAATTTTGCTTCGGAAGAGATTTATTACTCAGAAGTTTTTTATTCCACGAAGAATAAGAACTTCCGATGGTAAATTGCTTTTGGAATAAAATTGTTCTTTTAAACAATAAAAGTACTTAAGTTGATTTTAAGCTTCTGAAGATATTTCAAAAATTTCTTCCGAAGGTAAAACTACTGAAATTGTTTGTTTGGTAAGACATAAGTTTCTTCCGAAGGAAATTTTTAAATCTTCCAAAGGATAAAGAGATCAAAATTTTCAAAAATCTAAGGAATGTCTTTCAAAATGATTTTTCTTCCAAAGAGAACAAGGGCTTATGAAGGTAATAAAATAGACAACTTAAGACACACAGGTTTTAGAAATAATGTGATTAAGATTTAGAAAAAAAACTATTCAAAGTTAATCATCCGAATAGCTGATACAAGATATTTAAATCTTTGTTCATCAAAAGCTTTGGTGAACAGATCAACATATTGTTCATTTGTGTTAACTTTGACTAGTTTGATTAATCCCTTTTCAAAGTTATATCTAATCAAATGATACTTGATATTGATGTGCTTTGTCCTTGAGTGCTGCATAGGATGTTCTGTGATGGAGATAGCAATGTTGTTGTCTATGTGGATGGGTGTCACACCCTCAATTTCCACAAACGGGGTAGTATCGTTAGGCTCGTGACATACCAGGATCTTAGCCATTAGTTACACCAAACGACACAACAATGACAAAAAATAATTTCCAAATTAAATAAAGTTTCTTAAAATCAGAATTAATTACAAAACATGAAAATAAATGCGGAAGCGTATAAACCATAATTTAAATGGCGCAAACACGCGCAAAACCAGATAAGTATAATGTGCAGAAATGAAAATGTTCTTTGTTAACCCAGTAATGATGAATGATATGATGTGATGATCCTAGACGTGCCCGCTTAAGAACCTGAAAGAAACATGCTAAAGTGTGTCAACACAAGGTTGGTGAGTTCACAGATTTAAATAAGTAAATATGTTTGAACGTTTGCTTGGTAAAAGTAAACAAAGGTATACCATAGGTAGCTAGCCTATATATCGACTTACTTAGCGTTTCGAACCGAAGCTGACTTTTTGTGAGTTGTTTTGCCTTCCGCCATGTCTTATCAAGAACAATGGCAAATGTCTAGGTCAATTAAACACCCGTTCGACCTCCAGTCGAGTTAGCGCGACTAACGCGGGTGGAGTTTGTCAAACCCAGTAGTACTACTCAAAATTACCTCGCTAACCCGTTATTAACGGTTCGAGTGTGTAAGGACTTGCGTGATAATGTTTGCACTATAGTAACAGGCGATATACCAATAATACTAAAAACCATTTGTAAATAAAGTTTGCATGTTTTCTCCCCCAAAAAGAAGTAATGTAAAATAGGGGCCGTGAAGACTCACCTCAAATGCACAGCAACAAAGTAATGCAGAGAATAGGTAATTTAGTTTTCGAATAACCTGAATTTCAATTAATACATAATTAATATTAAATGCTAATAATTTGGTCGTACGGTTTCGTGTTCTCGATTCGGTTACGATGCGGGCTATCGGTATTTCTTATTCTCAAACAAGTACTACCATAAACAAGCTCACACAAACATAAAACTCAGTTATTCATGCACACCGGATCATACATGAAGGTATTGTTTATATATCTTTAATATAAGAGTTTTTATAATAAAACTCATATGCCATACATTTATTATACTTTCTGTAAACACATATCTATACATTATTTTGAGATGAAACCACTTGGAGGTGCTCCAAGACTCATGGGGTTACTTCTTAAATCATTAACTTTAACCATAACTTTATCAAAATATAAATCATGTATCAAAACACTTGACCCTTTGTTTGCTGTTAAAAAGAATAGTTTTGACCTACCTTCACTAAAAAGGTAATAACTTGAGTTTTGCACGTCCAACTTAAGTGTGGTTGGAATTTCTGGAAACTAGATTCAAAAATACACAATTTAGACCCAAGAAACACAGTGATTGAGTTTATTATCATCAAGTTACAACGTGCACAAGATGACTAACAGAATCTGCTAGAACCAGAAACATCAAGTTTTAGACTAAACGTGCATCTTAACAATGTTCAATGAATTCACAAGACCATACTACCATCTAAAAGAAGTTTGGATACTCATCCAAGTGTCTTCGCAAGTTCATAAGCTTTATCACAACTCAAACCATATGATTATATATATATATATATATATATATATATATATATATATATATATATATATATATAATATATATATCTCTATATATCCTATATATATTATATCTATATATATATATATATTATATTCTCTATATATATTCTATATATTCACATGCATACATCCATTATATATATACTGGTTCATATGAAAAATGCACATCATCCCATACGTAATGCATGCTATAAGGTTCTAAAAACAACACACACCCAAGCATGTACATAACACTCCCATGGCAGAAAGTATCCATATACATAAACACCTAAAGACACACACAAACATGAACATACATACACCACAACTTACACATGACAAGCAGAAACTTTTCAAAGCAACACTCAATCACGAACATGCTCGCGGCTTCGACCGAACCGAACACGATAGCCATACCGAAACCAAGTTAATATGAACGTTCGAAATTAACGAAAAAGACATACCGTATGGCTGTTCCGGTCGATCCTCGCGGCTGCCGAAAGAATGACGGTTGTCGATAGAAGGATCACCGGAGGTACGTAACAGGAAACGGAGTTGCCGGAGACTCGCACTCGGTGAGGAGATCGATGATAGCAGGAGCTTTTGATGATGGAAGCGGCTGTCGTCGAAGGAACACTAGGGTTGGGGTTTTGGGAGTGAGAAACGGGAATGGGGGTTTGGGTGGTTATTAAATCTAATATAACTTTGGTTAATGACAATTTAATCCCTATTATTCCTCAACTCACGCAATGGACCTCAGTTAGTACAATTAATTTAGACCAATTTGCTTTATCCAATTTAATTATATAACAACGTTGAATAGTTAAGTAAATTACAGATGAACGTTGAATTAACGAAGATTGAGTTGACGGCGCGAACCTAAAAACACGGGATGTCACATCATCCCCTTGTTGAAGAAATTTTCGTCCCGAAAATTAGAACATCAGATTAATAAAGAAACACCGGGTTCAATAGAGACAACAAAGGAGCTTGCTTAAGATATGGTTTCTTGAATTTCTGCAACGAACCCAAAACAAGGAAATGTAAGGTTTCGTGAGAGTTGCGACATCATCCCCTTGTTGAAGGGAATTTCGTCTCGAAATTTAAAGAAAATATATCTTGAGAAAGATACGTTAAGAAGTGGATGCCTGATCTTTGAACAGTTGCAGGTATTTCTTCTTCATTTGATCCTTGCGTTCCCAGGTAAACTCTGGTCCACGCTTTGAATTCCACTTAACGCGCACAATGGGAATCTTGCTACGCTTTAGGGTTTTCACTTCTCGATCCATAATCTCAACTGGTTCTTCAATGAAATGAAGCTGTTCATCAATCTCCAGTTCCTCTAATGGCATGACAAGTGATTCGTCAGATAGACACTTCCTCAGGTTAGACACGTGAAACACGTTGTGTATTCCACTTAGCTCTTTAGGTAAATTCAGCTGATAAGCTACTGGACCAACCTGTTTGACAATCTCAAACGGTCCAACGTTCCTAGGGTTCAGTTTTTCCCGCTTTCCAAATCATATAACACCCTTCTAAGGTGAAACCTTTAACAACACCTTGTCGCCAACTTGAAATTCTAAGGTTTTTCTCCTTTTATCTGCGTAGCTAATCTAATGATCACGAGCTGTCGCCATACGGTTACGAATCTAAACGATCTCCTCTTTGGTTACATGAATAAGCTGAGGACCAGTTAACTGACTATCACTGACTTCAATCCAATAGAGAGGCGATCTACACTTTCGGCCATAAAGTGCCTCAAATGGTGCAGCTTTGATGCTCGTGTGGTGGCTGTTATTGTAAGAGAACTCGACCAAAGGTAGATGGGTATCCCAACTATTTCCAAAGTCAATAACACACGCCCTAAGCATATCTTATAGGGTTTGAATTATGTGATTTGTCTGACCATCTGTATGTGGATGATAACCCGTGTTCATATCCAAACGAGTGCCTAATGACTTCTGCAGTGACTGCCAGAAATGCAAAGTGAATCGCGCGTCGCGATCGGAGATGATCGCAAGTGGCACGCCATGTCGTGACACAAATTTCCTTAAGTAAATCTGTGCCAGTTTATCCATCTTGTTGGTCTCTCGTATAGCCAAGAATGTGTCGACTTGGTCAAACGATCTACTATCACCCAAATGGTATCGTTTCCAGTCTATGAACGAAATAACTTAGTGACAAGATCCATAGAAATATTCTCCCATTCCACATTGGAATCTCTGGTTGAAGTAGACCTGACGGTTTGTGATATTCCACTATGACCTTTGAACAAGTCAACCACTTAAACACGTAAGTGGTGTATCAGCTTTCATGATAGGCCACTAGTAAATGCCCTTCAGGTCTTGGTATATCTTGTCATATCTAGGATGTAGTGAATAACGAGACTTATGGGCTTCATCCATCACTAATTCTCTGTGATTTCCGAACAATGGAACCCATACCCGGACTTCATAGTAACGAAGGCCATCTGATGCTCTTGTAATAATTTCTTAGCTCCCCTGAGAGATTCTGTTTTGATGTTCTGCTCATGTAATGCCCCAGCCTAGGCATTCTTAATCTGCGACGGTAGGTCAGAATGGATGGTTAATTGTAATACATGGATACAACGAGGCTTTAGGGTTTTCTTATGACTAAGGGCGTCAGATGCCACGTTAGCCTTTCCTGGATGATACTTGATGGCATAGTCATAATCACTCAGTAACCCCAACCATCGTCGTAGTCTCAAATTCAATTTCTTCTGCTCGAAATGTGTTGAAGGTTCTATTGATCGGTGAAGATCGTACACTTGGTTCGATAGAGATAATGCCTCCAGATCTTTAGTGCAAATATTACAGCTCCTAACTCAATGTCATGAGTTGTATAGTTCTTCTCATGCACCTTAAGCTCAACTTATGCATAAACTATCACTTTCTCGTGTTTCATCAACACACAACCCAAACCCTGGATTGACGCGTCACAATACACCATGAAATCATATATTCCTTCAGGCAATGCCAAGATCGATGCACTACACTATTTTTCCTTAAGCGCTTGGAAAGCCGCTTCTTCCATACTACCCCACTTCTAAACAGTTTCTTTGTGAGTTAGGGCAGTCAAGGGTTGTGCCAGTTTCGAGAATCCTTAATAAATCGCCAATAACAACCCGCTAACCCAAGATATTGACGCACCTCAGTAGGCACCGTCGGCGCTGGCCAATTCTTGATTGCCTCGATCTTAGACGGGTCGACATGAATGCCATTCTCATTAACCACATGCCCAAGGAATTACACTTCTCTCACCTAGAAGTCACACTTGGAAAACTTGGCATATAGTTGTTCGGTTTCCAGAAGCTCTAGAATAGTCCTTAAGTGTTTCTCATGTTCCTTCCTTATTTTTGAAATAAATGAGTATGTTATCAATGAAGACGATGACAAACGTATCTAAATAGGGTTTGCAAGCACGGTTCATGAGATCCATAAAGACCGCAGGAGCGTTCGTCAAACCAAATGGCATGACTGCGAACTCAAAATGCACATATTGGGTCCTGAAAGCTGTCTTGGTGATGTTCTTCTTTCTTCCCGCACTTCTAAGTTGATGATAACCAGACCTTAAATCAATATTTGAATAGTAAATCTATCCTTGCAATTGGTCAAACAGGTCGCCGATACGTGGAAGAGGGTAACAATTCTTTATGGCAACCTTGTTCAATTCCAAGTAATCAATGCACATATGAAAGGTTCCATCTTTCTTCTTCACGAATAACACAGGTGCTCCCCAAGGTCAAGAACTGGGATGTATGAAGTCTTTGTCTAAGAATTCCTACAACTGTTTTGACAATTCTTGAAGTTCATTCGATGCCAAACGATACGGCACCTGAGCGATAGGGTCAGCACCTGGTGTCAATTCAATCTGAAACTCCACTTGCCTGTTCGAAGGAAAACCAGGCAAGTCCTCTAGAAGTACCTCAGGAAAATCTCTAACCATAGGAATGTCTTCCAGTCTTTTTTTTTCTTTCAGTGATCTTTTCAATAACTAGGGATAACATCGTCGAATTCCATTTCCTCATACACTTTCGAGCCTTCATTGTAAGAGATGATGTCAACCACAACACCACTCTTGTCACCTTCCACCATGAGTATCCCTCCATCAGGAAAAGTAGTCGGCTGAGTTTATCGCGACAAATGATTTCGGCTTGGTTCTTAGCTAACCAATCCATACCGACAACAACATCGAAGCTACCGTGCGTAATAGGTAGAAGATCGATATCAAAATCGTGCCCAAACAGACTTATTTTACAATCGCGGTATATATGTGAACATTTAGTATCTTATCATCGGCTATCTATACAGTATGTTCGAGTCTCAGGCCGTAGATGTAATATCTAGTAACTTACTGAACTTATGAGAAATGAACTCCTATCAGCACCTGAATCAAACAGAACAGGGGAGAAACAACTATTGACAGGAAACTTACAAGTTAAAGTGGGAGGATCATTACGAGCCTCACCTGAACCAATGACGAATGCTCTACCCTTGACATCACCATTTCCATTACCATTCTTATTGCCATTGTGGTTGTCAGCACCACTACCACTGCTATTGTTTTTCTTTAGATTTGGGAAATTCCTCTTCAAGTGCCCAGTTTGATCGTATTTGTAACATCCCTTCTATGCTACTTGAGGTTGAGGAGACTTTGTCGGGATGTTCACGCGGCAGCTCTTGATGGCATGGCCAATTTTTCTGCAGATCTCTCTTAGATGTCCTCATTACACAACCCATGGCGATGATAGTTGCACTTGTTGCTTATAGCGGAAACACGGAGATGTAACAGTCGGGGTCTTCCTAAGACACTTTGTTAACTGACCTTACGTCAAACATAGTCAACCAGGAAAATTCAATTTGAATCCCACCACCGGGGAACAAGCAAAAGTAACTTACGCTCAACATGATAAATACCAAATGAAACGAATGTTGGAACGTTTAAATGGCCAAGACTCTGAGTTTTAAGATCAAATAATACATGTGCATAGAGTATCACTACTCTGATGTAACTTTCATGAAGATTACGCACATATCAATTAAATAGTATTGCACGATAACTAAAATGCTAGAACGAGCAGCGTCTCATAAGGACTGGGACTATTGTCATAATACAAATCCCATTAAGGTCCTAGATGGATGTAAGCTTTCATACGAGTGGAGATGAAGCATTGCTTCCTATCCTTAGTGAAGTTTTATACAGATTGAGACTCTCGTGTCCCGAAAGTATAGAAATGAAATTTTGTACTGTCTATGACTGTTATCATCCGACAAAGTTCGCCAGACTTCTCATGCACGACAAATTACAATTACGTGTGCACCCGTGATGGTATTTTGCTTTGCATGGTCACCCCTGGTTCATCCTATCCGAGCTAACATACATTGTCAAGTACAGAGTGTTATTAATGATAGAGGTATCAAAGATATAGTTATTAAACCAAGGGTCAATTAACCAAACTTGTACGAAAGAATCGATTGAGGAAATATTCACTTGGGCAAGGAATCGTCGATGCGCTCAGGTCAAATAGGTAAATAGTATTATCGTAAGTAAACTTTGATAAGTTGTCTCTTAATGTGTTTGGTAGCCACCAGTACAACTATTACCTGTTCCACAAGACAGAGAAGTGGCAAGGTAGGTAAAGAAGGATTGGCAGACGTAACCCTATTTTGCGAAACACATTCAATAGGAGACAGAACATGCTCCTAATGAACCATCCAAGTTAGGTACCAATGATATTGTATCCAATTCCGAGAGGTATAATGTAAAAGGTAAGGTACAGGTAGTTCGTGAATAACCTTCTCGTGACTCACAGCAACTCGGAGTCACTTGTACGAAGAAACATGAGGTAACAGCGGGAAATCAAGATGAACTGGCCTTTTTCCCATAAGCATAGAATAAAGAGATGATTATGCCATTCCTGTAGCCGAACGCTCACAGGAATATACCACAGCAGGCAAATCCCAAGCAAGTATAACAATTAGACAAGGCAAACTAATGAATTTAAACGTGTCTATATGCGTGTAACTAGGGCATCAGGCTATAGTCTAAATTCAATGCAAATGAAATGCATATTTATTTTAGTTCGCTATAACCTGGCTCTGATACCAATCTGTCACACCCTCAATTTCCACAAACGGGGTAATACCGTTAGGCGCGTGACATACCAAGATCTTAGCCATTAGTTACACCAAACGACACAACAATGACAAAAACATAATTTCCAAATTAAATAAAGTTTCTTAAAATCAGAATTAATTACAAAACATGAAAATAAATGCGGAAGTGTATAAACCATAATTTTAATGGCGCAAACACGCGCAAAACCAGATAAGTATAATGTGTAGAAAATGCAAATGTTCTTTGTTAACCCAGTAAATGATGAATGATATGATGTGATGATCCTAGACGTGCCCGCTTAAGAACCTGAAAGAAACATGTCAAAGTGTGTCAACACAAGGTTGGTGAGTTCAGAGATTTAAATAAGTAAATATGTTTGAACGTTTGCTTGGTAAAAGTAAACAAAGGTATACCATAGGTAGCTAGCCTATATATCGAGTTACTTAGCGTTTCGAACCGAAGCTGACTGTTTGTGAGTTGTTTTGCCTTCCGCCATGTCTTATCACAGAACAATGGCAAATGTCTAGGTCAATTAAACACCCGTTCGACCTCCAGTCGAGTTAGTGCGACTAACGCGGGTAGGGTTTGTCAAACCCAGCAGTACTACTCAAAATTACCTCGCTAACCCGTTATTAACGGTTCGAGTGTGTAAGGACTTGCGTGATAATGTTTGCACTATAGTAACAGGCGATATACCAATAATACTAAAAACCATTTGTAAATAAAGTTTGCATGTTTTCTCCCCCAAAAAGAAGTAATGTAAAATAGGGGCCGTGACGACTCACCTCAAATGCACAAAAACAAAGTAATGCAGAGAATAGGTAATTAAGTTTCTGAATAACCTGAATTTCAATTAATACATAATTAATATTAAATGCTAATAATTTGGTCGTACGGTTTCGTGTTCTCGGTTCGGTTACGATGCGGGCTATTGGTATTTCTCATTCTCAAACAAGTACTACCATAAACAAGCTCACACATACATAAAACTCAGTTATTCACACACACCGGATCATACATGAAGGTATTGTTTATATATCTTTAATTATAAGAGTTTTTATAATAAAACTCTTATGCCATACATTTATTATAATTTCTCTAAACACAAATCTATACATTATTTTGAGATGAAACCACTTGGAGGTGCTCCAAGACTCATGCGGTTACTTCCCAAATCATTAACTTTAACCATAACTTTATCAAAATATAAATCATGTATCAAAACACTTGACCCTTTGTTTGCTGTCAAAAAGAACAGTTTTGACCTACCTTCACTAAAAAGGTAATAACTTGAGTTTTGCACGTTCAACTTAAGTGTGGTTGAAATTTCTGGAAACTAGATTCAAAAATACACAAATTAGACCCAAGAAACGCAGTGATTGAGTTTATTATCATCAAGTTACAACATGCACAAGATGACTAACAGAATCTGCTAGAACCAGAAACATCAAGTTTTAGACTAAACGTGCATCTTAACAATGTTCAATGAATTCACAAGACCATACTACCATCTAAAAGAAGTTTGGATACTCATCCAAGTGTCTTCGCACGTTCATAAGATTTATCACAACTCAAACAATATGATTATATATATATATATATATATATATATATATATATATATATATATATATATATATATATATATATATATATATATATATATATATATACATGCATACATCCATTATATATATACTGGTTCATATGAAAAATGCACATCATCCCATACGTAATGCATGCTATAAGAATCTAAAAACAACACACACCCAAGCATGTACATAACACTCCCATGGCAGAAAGTATCCATACACATAAACACCTAAAGACACACACAATCATGAACATACATACACCACAACTTACGCATGACAAGCAGAAACTTTTCAAAGCAACACTCAATCACGAACATGCTCGCGGCTTCGACCGAACCGAACACGATAGCCATACCGAAACCAAGTTAATATGAACGTTCAAAATTAACGAAAAAGACATACCGTATGGCTGTTCCGGTCGATCCTCGCGGCTGCCGAAAGAATGACGGTTGTCGATAGAAGGATCACCGAAGGTACGTAACTGGAAACAGAGTTGCCGGAGACTCGCACTCGGTGAGGAGATCGATGATAGTAGGAGCTTTTGATGATGGAAGCGGTTGCCGTCGAAGGAACACTAGGGTTGGGGTTTCGGGAGTGAGAAACGGGAATGGGGGTTCGGGTGGTTATTAAATCTAATATAACTTTGGTTAATGACAATTTAATCCCTATTATTCCTCAACTCACGCAATGGACCACAGTTAGTACAATTAATTTAGACCAATTTGCTTTATTCAATTTAATTATATAACAACGTTGAATAGTTAAGTAAATTACAGATGAACGTTGAATTAACGAAGATTGAGTTGACGAAGTGAACCTAAAAACACGGGGTGTCACAATGGGAGTCTCCTTGAAGCTGAATCCATAGTCCAGCATCTGATTATGAATCCAAAGCACTTGAGCACAACAGCTTGCAACAGCAATGTATTCAGCCTTAGCAGTTGATGCAGACACACAGGATTGTTTCTTACATTGCCAAGAGACTACTTTTCCACCAAGAAATTGACATCCCCCTGATGTAGACTTTGCAGTCATGTTGCAATCACCATAGTCACTATCTATATAAGCATACAGATTAAAGTCAGAATTCTTTGGATACCAAAGGCCAAGTGATGGAGCACCTTTGAGATATCTTAAAATTCTTTTGACAGTGACGAGGTGTGACATCTTGAGGTTGGCTTGATATCTTGCACAAATGCATGTAGCAAACATGATATCTGGCCTGCTAGCTGTGAGGTACATAAGAGACCCAATCATTACCATGTAGAGATACTCATCAACACACTCCCCTTCAAGATCAGGTCCAAGGGAGTGATTTCTGGCTATGGGTGTCTTAGAAACCTTACAATCAATCATGTTGAACCTTTTAAGTATGTCTTGTACATACTTTGAATGACTTATGAAGATGCCATTGTCAACTTGCTTCACTTGAATTCCTAGAAAGAAATTGAGTTCCCCCATGACACTCATTTCAAACCTGTCCTTCATCAGCTTCTTAAAGTCTTTGCAGAGCTTTGGATTAGTTGACCCAAAGATAATGTCATCTACATATACTTAAACTAGCATTATGTCATTTCAAGTTCCTTTGATGAAGAGAGTTCCATCTATAGTACCCCTTTTGTAGCCATGTTGACAGAGATACTGAGATAGAGTCTCATACCACTTCCTTGGTGCTAGTGCAGCCCATAAAGAGCTTTATCAAGCTTGCAGACATAATCAAGATGATCAGGATCTATAAACCCAGGTGGTTGTCTGACATACACCTCTTCATCAATCACCCCATATAGAAAAGCACACTTGACATCAAGTTGGTAGACCTTGAAGTTCTTGGATGCAGCAAAAGCTAGGAATATCCTAACAGCTTTAAGTCTTGCTACGGGAGCAAAAGCATCTGTGTAGTCAATTCCTTCTTCTTGAGTATACCCTTGAACAACTAGTCTTGCCTTGTTCTTGATGACAAGTCCTCTAACATCCTTCTTATTGAACACCCATTAGGTTCCTATGATAGTCTTCCCTTGAAGAAGAGGACATAGGTTCCAAACCTTTTGCCTTTTGAATTGAAGCAACTCCTCTTGCATAGCTTCAAGCCAACTTCCATCCTTTAGAGCCTCATCAATATTCTTTGGCTCTATCTGGGACAAGAAACAAGAGTGAAGACAAACATTTGCATCATGGGTTTGTCCTCTTGTTCTTACCCCTGAATCAACATCTCCAATGATGTTTGTGGTAGGGAGAGACTTGTGGAACCTTAGCTGAGGGATCACACAAGTTGCTTAGACTGATCTTGATTTGAGAAATTATGATCTGGCAATGAGGATTCACCCTCCACATTAGCACACCTATCAAGATTTACTTTATCCAATGAGTGTTTGATTCATTGATGTTGTCATCAATGGAGTGGTTATCAGCATCAAGAAATTCCTGATCGCTTTCACCACCACCATTTTCTTTAACATTTGAAGCTGCTTCCTCTGAGTTTTGTGCCTCTAAGCTGGAATTTGAAGGCACCCCAAAAGTATCAGCAGGATTTGTCATTGATGTGCTGGTAGAAGCTTCATTTGTAGGATTAGTTACCACTGGAGATGAAGATGTGTAACTTGAAGGTCTTCTTAGCTCAAATATTTGGTCAGGATAACCTACAGGTAGTATATATGTGGATCCTTAAACATTCACACAAGATTTGTTAAAACAGTTGGTAACTAAATCAAGATCAAATAGCCAATCCGGACCAGAACCTTTCACACTGGGAGTGTGCTCATTGAAAGTCACATTGGCTGACTCGTCAACTACTCTAGTTCTGAGATTGTATACTATATAAGCTTTAGCTTGAGAAGACTATCCAATAAATTGTCCATCATCTGATTTCTTAGCAAACTTGGCAATTTGATCTTTGGTATTAAAGATGGTGCAAGTACATCCAAATGACCTGAGAAAACCAATGAATGGTTTTCTCTTGTGCCAAAGTTCATAAGGAGTCTTACCACGTGTCTTAACTACTAAAACTCTGTTTTGCACATAGCAAGCAGTGTTCACTACCGCTGCCCAAAAGGTGATAGGCAGTTTAGAGTCAGACAACATAGTTCTTGCAGCTTCAATTAGTGTTCTGTTTCTCCTTTCAGCAACACCATTTTGCTGAGGAGTCCTGGGAGCACTATATTGTCTTGTAATACCCTTTTCATCACAAAATGTATCAAGGATTGGATTCTTGAATTCAGTTGCTTGATCACATCTTATGGTTTTGACCTTGTGCTCACATTGATTCTCAATCTTTAAGATGAAATTCTTTAGAATCTCAGGGGTCTCATCCTTAGTTCTAAGAAAGAAGACCCAAGTGAATCTTGTAAAGTCATCTGTGATCACCAAACAATAAGAGGTCTTTCCTAGACTCATTACAGTGGTGGGGCCAAAGAGATCCATATGTAATAAGTCTAGGGGATTAGTGATGGAGTTTCTTTCCTTTGGCTTGTGAGATACCTTGTGTTGCTTCCCCTTCAGGCATGCAACACAGTGGTCATCACTTGTAAACTCTTTCTTTGGTATTCCAGTTACCAAATCATTCTTAATTAATTTATTCATATTTTTAAAGTTTACATGGCATATTCTTTTTTTTCCAGAGGAAAGACTCATCACTATTTTCTTTAGATAGAAAGCATAAAATTTCTCCTGAGGGAGATGTTTCTTGCAGATCCATCTTGTACATATTCCCTTTCCTGGGGGCTCTAAGCAGGATGTGCTCATGAGGAATGACCACCCCGGGTATGAGAACAATGCACTCATGCTCACTAAAGAGCATGTTATGACTCTAATCACAAAATTGGGATACACTCAGAAGATTATACCCAAGCTCCTTGACAAAGTTTACCTTCTCAATGCCGAGCTTACCATTTGTGACCTTGCCCCTTCCTATAATGTAACCCCCTACATCTCCTCCAAAAGCAACTAGTCCTCCATCAATTCTTTCAAACCTTTAGAGTAGTGACCTATTGCCTGTCATGTGCCTGGAACAGCAACTTTCAATGATCCATACATTTCTGTTTGTCTTGAGCTGTTCCTGCACAAAAGAGATGGTTAGTTACACTTGGAAACCCAAGCCTCATTGGTCTTGGGCTCATCAAAAGAAGTTGAAGACAATGCAACAGTAATTGATCCTATAGTCATGCTAGAAGGATCATTTGCTGAAGTTGATGAAGAACTTTCAGCCACTTGGTCTTTCTTTGTCTTCCACACCACCTTTGGAAGCTTAGACTTGACCTTCAATACTTCGGAAGTTTTGTTGACTTCGGAAGTTTTGATGACTGGACCTTCGGAAGATCTTGCTTTCACTGCAGCAGGCTTCAGTGCTTCGGAAGTATCCCTTTCTTCCGAGACCAAGGTTTCTTCCAAAAGCAATTTTCCACTTCTGTTCTTCTTCATTTTGGAGCTTCCGAAGGAAAGAAATTTTCCTTCCGAAGCTTGCTTCTTCTTCTTCAAACTCTTAGAAGTTTCTTTCTTGGTCATGTGGAGAGTACTCGTTGGATTGTAAACACAATCCTTAGCAAGATGAGAGGTACTCCCACACATAACACAGTCTATTTTCTTCCTTCTAGGAGTTTTATTTTATGAACAAGGCTGAACTTGATCACTTTCCTTCTCCATCTTCATCTTTGCAGATGATGTGGCAACTCTTGTGGGGATAGAACTACCTTTGGAGCTGGATGGTTATGGTTGTACAACAGTGGTGCACAACAGATGAGCCTTCTTCTTGATGATGGGATGATTTGGATATGAACTAGAACTCTTGTTGTTGGAGTTCAAGTTTATGTCTTTAGCCTTAACCACTTCAAATCCTGCATAAATGAAGACTTGTTTCTGTACAGAGTTGAAGGTGGCCTTGATCTCTTGAGCCTTATTGGACTTTCTTTTGGCCTTCCTGATCAAGTTCTTTCTCTTGGACTTGGTCATTGCGACAACTTTACTCTCCTCAGAAGAATGGTGACCCTTCTTAGAATGCTCTTCTTTACTCTTCTCATAGTCATTCTTCACCATCTCCTCTTCATCCTCTTCAGTCAAAGGGTCTATGAGGGGAATCTCATCTTCATATGTTCCACACCTAGGAGATCTTACATACAAGATTGCGTGTGGAGGAGCTATCTCACTAGATCCCAGTCCCCACTTATTTTGATAACAAACTTTTGCATGCAAGGATGAGGATATTATGTTCTTGAAGGTCTCTTCTTCAAGAACATATTTTTCTACCTTGGCTTTGCTGATCACAAGCTCTGTCTGGCATTCAGTTAACTTAGTAATGAGGTCTTTGATCTGAGTCCTGTACTTTGTGTGCTCATGTTTAAGAGTTAAAATGGTATTCTCTAAGTCCTCTATCTTTAGTTTATAATCGTTTCAACTTTTTAAAAATCAGCTTTTAAAATGTTTAAGGACTCAAGATCAGATCTTATTTCTAAGTTATAGGACATGTATATATTAACTTTAGCAATACATTCAGGAGTACAAAGATGTTCCAATACCTTGGCTTCATCATGGTCTGCCATGAGTGCTTGGTTTGAAGATGCATCTTCCACCTGAAAGGTCCAGTCAAAGCCTCCTTCTTCAACAGCAACTGCAGTTTGCTGCTTTGGCTTCTCATTCTGGGAAGCTCTCTTAGTGTAGTTTGTTCTGGCTTGTGTTTGGCCACCATTTGTCCTTGGTGCCTTAAACTCCCTTGCAAACTGTCCTATCTGGTTACAGTTGTAACACTTTACTTTGCTTTTATCTAGCCCAAACTTTCCATTGGCTGCATTGCTTGGAAACTTTCTCCCTGTCCTCTTGTAGAACTTCTTGGCTCTGTGAGTGAGAAGAGCCATCTGCTGAACTATCTCCATGTACTCCATATCATCTGGCTGGATACAATCCAAGTCTTTAAGGGTGAAGAGAAAGTTGCATGTGTTTTCATCAACAGAGACAAAAGCATGAGAAGAACTTGTCTCTTGAAAAGGACATCCTTGAGTGTAGCTTTCTCTTGGAGTCTCTGGGAAGGTGATGAAAGGACCCTTTTGTGAGTTGTTAGGGTAGCATATAAGATGATGTTAGGGTTCAATGCTTTCCTTTTCAACCACATGGAGGGCTGAACTCAGTTGATTGCTGGAGTTACCAGATGAGTTTTGCATATTCATCTACATCTGGTATCCACTAAAAATACCATACAACTGTGTAAGAGTAAGAGTCTTAAGGTTCTCGGTCCTCTTGATAACAACACAATAATGTGTCCATTGTCTAGGAAGAGAGGACATAAACATCCTTTCAATGTCCCTGTTCTCAAGAGTTACTCCAACATCCATTAGAGTATCATAATCTCAACATACCTGAAGTATTATTGAGTCATGGTCTCACCTACTTTGAAGGTGAAATTTTCAAACTGTTGCTTCAGGAGATCCTGCTTGTTCTCCATTGCTTCATTTGACCCCTCATACATAAGCTTCAGTGCTTCCCATAGTTGCTTGGCAGCTTTGCACTTCTTGAAGCCTCTCTAGATGGAGTTTAGAAGAGCAGTTTGAAGGGCTTTCATGGCCTTTTAATCAATCTCTATTCTTTTTTTGTCTTCTTCAGAATAATCATCCACAGCTATTGGAATCATACCACCACCACTAGCAGAAGTGATGCATGGTATTTAAGGTCCTTGAACAACATAGTCCCACATCCTGAAGTCTTGAGACTTGATGAAGTCTTCCATTCTTTGACACCAAGTATCAAAGTCTTCAGGAGTGATCAGTGGAGACTTTGTCATAGTCTCAGTTTCCATAACAGCTTTAGTAATAGCTGCCATTTAAGTTGTTAAGTATTTGTGTGTGTGAGGGATCTTAAAATGGTGAAATCTTATATCAAGAGCCTGGAATGCTCTCATACCAAATGCAGGACCGGTGGAGGGTATGCACTTACAACACAAAAACACAATTTGGAGATCCTTAGAACACTTAACAGATCAAATAGGGAACTAGTAACTTATGTGAAAGATGCTAAGAACACAAGTAAAATATGAGACAGAACAGAACAAGATAGCTAACAACACAAGTATATGGTTTTCAAGAATGTTGTATATTGCTTCTCAAGTTCTTTAACATGTTACAAAGCATAGATAGAAAGTTACAAGTACTTGAGATACTTTATACTACATCCTACAGCCGGCCATACTATGAAGGCCAGATGGATACATAAGACTTGACAACATGAACCAATGATACATAAGACTTGACAACAACAAAATCAAATGTAGAGTCAAATGGCAGATTGCCTTGTGACTAGTGACTATGACATGCCATAGCTCACATCCTAATATATTACAAAAAGGATAAAAGTACATAAAGTAGAAAGCTCAGACTCAAGACCCTCAATGTACAATTACCAAAAGCATAGACCTTTTCACCAACTCATGTAAGTAGGTGACTGAATAGAGTTGCAGTGGAAATGTGGTCCAGCTTTATGGTAAAGTACATCAGATAAAAGCATGTACATAAAAGTCTTCGAAAGAAATCTGTCTTCACTCTTTGGCTTCGGAAGACTTTGTCTTTGAAGCTTCGAAAGACTTCACTTTTGGCTTCGGAAGATGTTGGTCTTGGCTTCGGAAGATTTTACACTTAGAATATTTTTCTAGTGCAAGGTGTAAAACTTCCGAAGCATTTCTACTTCTGTTCTTCAGTGCATGCATGCAGAGAGACTTTGGATGTTTTTTACTGCATCAGACTTACAGGAATCCTTACAAATTTCAATATCAAGTGAAAAACAAACACTCAAATCATGCGAGAAGTACAAGGATGCAAGAACTCCAAGATGATGAATAAAATCTTATTGCGCGAAAACGTGGAGTTGCCACGCAAGAACTTAGTGTTCTCGTGCGAGAACATCTGGATAGTATATATAGATGTTTTTCTTTTGTATTTCATTATGTGTGTTTTATTTTGTAAGAGTGCTCAGTAAGGGAGAAGAGGGTTGTGTGATAGGCTGCCCGAGGGGAGCTCACCTTAGGTGGATCGAGCTTAAATGATGTAAACTCATTTGATATTGTATTTTTTGATTAATAATATCTGTTTGATTTTGTTAACGTTTGTTGATATCACACATGCACACATCCGTCTTAAATTGATTATCAAGTACAACAATGTGTGGAATCAATCGTGACGAGGACTTTACAATTGGTATCAGAGCTTGGTATGCTTTAGATTGATTGAATTGAAGATTGAAGAGTGTTTTAGAATTGTTCTTAAGCTATGAATTGTAATCCTGTGAAGATCAATTTGATCTCTGTTTTTTTCGATCACTTTTGAAGATGTTGAAAGCTAGTGTGTTTGATTGTAGATATGATAATGTTTAAGTGATTAAACAAGCTAAATTGAATCAATTAGAGAAACTTAGGATCAAAATTTGAATCTAAATCACTGATTCAAAGCTTAATTAATCAATTTTGAACAATTTGGTGAAGGATTGAAGTTGGAATCATCAAAATTGGTATGAAGATGAACCAGGCGAAAAGCTACTGATAGCACACGAAAAGTCCGTATATGTGCGAGAAGTTTTTGATTCTTAAAATTTTTTTGAAAAGTTTGGTACAAAAAATTCCTTTCGCGCGAGAAGTATCTTTTCTGCAAAATTCGTTTAAAAACTTACCACGCGAGAGGCTAGTATTTGTTCGCGTGAAAGGTCCTATCTTTACGTGAGAACTTCAAGTTTGAAATTGTCAAGAAAACTTTGATTTCAGAATTTGAAAATGACAAATCTAAAGCACATCACTTCTACCATCAACCTTGATAATCAGATTGGAACTATCACAAAACCTCCTAGACTTCTTAGCGAATAAGACTATCCCGAGTGGGTTTATCGCTTTGAAAATTATGTTATTTACACCTAACCCCGGATGATGCGGTCAATCAAATAAGGACCATATATTCTCGTGTATAACAATGATAAGGGAGACCTGGTGTCCAAACCTAACACCTTTGGGATGAGGAAGACTTGATGATAAAGCGTATGTTGCCATCACGATGGCACTCACTACTAAAATTGGTCAAAAGTTCAAGGATTTCAGAAAGGGTAAAGATTTATAGAATGTGATGGAGGAGTATATAATGGGCAATAAGGATATAAGAGAGGGCCGAAAGGACATGTTAACCAAGAATTTAATATATTTAACCGTGTACTTGGTGAAACATCAAAGGCTCAAATGTTCAGGTTTGTTAAGCTGATAACAAAGATGAAGAGGGCTACAGTTACCTTGGAGAATATTTTAGTAAACAAGAAGGTGTTAAATTCTTTACCATATAGCTGGAACAATAACTGCATCCCTACCAAAAGAACCAAGGATTTTTTCACTTTGTCCCTTAGCGATCTCATTTCAACTATCAAGTCATATGAAATGGGAGCTAAAGCATCTACATTATATCCAAAAATGGCTAGTAATCCTAATTATTATGTCAAATATTCCCAGTTATGTAAACAACAAAAACCAACTCTATTAATTCAAATGTGAAAGAATCTTTCATGCATCAGTTTCAAGCTTCTCATCAAAATCAATTCACTTTGATGCTACCTCAATCTCAATCTCAAGCCTATCCACAAAGTCAATCCTCTCAATCCACAAAACAAGCTTTTGTTGTAAATTTAAACCTAACCAAGCAAAATATTCAAATAGATGAAGAGCATATGGCTTTGTTTACAACCTTCATAAACAGCTATGAAACTTTTATAGCGGGGAAACTCAGTACACCCAACATATTAGTTGATGATTACAACACGTTAATCCTGATGATCTTGAAGAAAATGATATCAAGTATCAAATGCCTATGGTGGTGTACTGGGCGAAAAACTTTACAAGAAGAACGGGAAGGAAGATGTTTGGTTTGACCAACTTGAGCAAGATTGGGTTTGATAAAAAAATCTTGAGATGTTATAATTATGATAAACCTGGTCACTTTGCTAAAGAATGTACCAAAGGAAGTTCAAATCAAACTGAAAATAGAAAGAAGATGGTGACTATGGAGGTAGAATCGAAGGGTGATAAAGCAAGCTCATCAAACAAGAAAGCCCTAGTTTCTTACCGATAAAGAGTATGACTGGTCTAACCAACTGGAGATTTTGGATATTAAATTGTCTACTGCTTTGTTAGCTAAAATTTAAACTGTTAAAGAAAATATTAACGAGAATATACTTGCTAAGTTTGTGTCTGATGAGTTGATAAAAGGAAGCTTTGCTGAAAAAGTTTGTGAGAATGTTGAAGGGGTGGTTAATGAAAAAGCTATTAAATTACTCTAGCTAGATCAAAGATGACTGAAGAGAGAAAGGAAGAAGTTGAACAAAAGGTTGTTGAGATTACTCTAGCTAAGGATAAAAAGACTTAGAATGTTGTTGAGGACACTCCAGCACCTGCTTGTGATGAAAATGTTAATGTTGTTGAGATTACTCCAGAATCTAAAGCAGAAGAAAAGGTTGTTCCGAAAGCCTTCATGGTAAATGTCATACCTGAAGAGAAGAACAAACAAGAAGAAACTGATGAGGTACATACTAATCTTTATTCAAACATATGTTTAGAAAAAGTACAAAGATAAAGCGTTCACAATGAACATTTGATTCTAGAAGTTGAAAAACTTCAATATCAAGCTCGTAAATATAAAAATGATGAGAAAATTTTTAAAGAAAAGATAGAAGAGTTAAACAAATCGATTTATTAATCTAAATTGAATCTTCATTATAAAGATTGCAACATAAATGATTTGAAAACACGTAATAATGAGCTATCTTTTGAAATCAATAACCTTAACAGTGAACTCTTATCTTCTAAATTGACTGTTGAAAAGTTTGAGCTGTCCTCAAACATGGTTGAAGGTATAATCAAGTCTCAAATAACTCACAAAATTAATGGTAGAAAGAATGGAGTTGGATATTCAACATATCTCCACCTATTAATCATGATTATACATGTTTACCTTCATCAATTACTGCATCAGATAAGGAGACCTATGGATTAGGTTTTCAACCAAACTCTAACTTAATAACTCCAGTCAATGTTTCACTGACTGTTGACCCTGTCATAATAACCTAAAATTAAAATTTATCATGGCACTTTTTTTTGCAGAAAGTGTGATGAAAGAAGAGTTGATTGAAGATTGGGAAAGTGATGATGAAATAAATTTTAAGGAAAATAAAAGTTGAAATGAAAAATTTTCGTGTAACTTATCATCAGTTATCAATGAAATTTCAGATGTCTTTATTTCTACAAATGATTGTTCAAAAATCTCTAACAAACAAAAGAAATTGAAATCAAAAATAGATTTAGGGACAATGAAAGAAAACATGTCACAACATCTGTATCTGACTTGAAAACTGATTTCAAGAACAAATTTGTTTCAAAAGGAAACATTGATAAGGAAGATCACATTTTTAATGAAACTAATGCTAGTTTCTTTAAGAATAAGTCTTTTATTATTGCTAACTCAGTGAAATAAGATGTTTGTAGATCAAGTATCAAGGACACTGGTCACATTCCATTGCCCACAACTCAAAAGGTTAAAGTTACAGTTCATGCCTCATCGGCTTCAGAAAAAAATCAAACTATTAGGAACCATACCTCAACTCTTCTGGAATAATCTAGAAAATTTCTTAATGAAAGAGAGACAAGAGAGATTGTTAAATAGTCACAAGGCCAAAGAAATACTAAAGCTAGATTCTATGATGACTATGAAAGTTATCATAAACAGTTATGCGAATGTGTTATGTGTGTGGCAAGCCAAATCATAAGGCTATAAATTGCCATCATCAACATCAACTGTCAAGTAAACAAAAATTTCATAACTCAATTTCAAAGAATAGAAAATAATTCTTTTTAAATGCCAAATTTAAAAGGAATATAAGTCAGTCAAATTCTTTTTTTTGGTAAAAAAATATTCAAATCAAAATAGATTTAAATAAGGAAAATTCAAACAGGAAATCTTTACATTTTGATGATAGGAATTCTACTCCGATTCAAACCACTTTCAAGAAAATGGTTATAAATCTATTAAACCAATTAAAAAGTGGAAAATTAACACAACACAATCTGAGACTGATATTGTTAAAGATTATGTTTTTAATGATAAAAGAGATATGATATCAAAACAACACTATATGCTCAAGTCAACCATGGCTTGGGTTCCTAAAAATGAATAAATTCATTCATATGTGTAGTAACAACCAAGAAAAGTTATCAACAGTGTTTGGCATGTTGACAGCGGTTGTTCTAGGCACATGACATGTAATATATCTCTGTAAAACAACATACAACCTTACAACGGAGGATATGTTATTTTTACTGGAGATACAGGAGTAAGATTACGAAAAAAGGTACAATATCTAATGGTGTATTACGCTTTGAAGATGTTAATTTCGTTGAGGAACTTAAACATAGTTTGTTAAGTGTTTCTTAAAATTGTGACAAAAAGTTTTCAACACATTTCACCGATAAAGAATGTCTTATTCTAAAACCTAGATTTGTAATACCATATTAATGGATTTTGTTGAGAACACCGAGAGACAAAGACACATATTTACTTGACGTAAATGGCTCACAATCATTTGTAATTGCATCTTGTTTATCGTCCAAAGGCTCGGAAAGTGATTCAATGTTATGGCATCATCGTCTTGGTAATGTACTCATAAAAATAAGAACAAGTTAGTTAGAGGAAATCATGTTGTAGGCCTACCATTGAAAGAATTCCAACTTACTGAATATTATCTATCATGTTCAAAAGACAAACAACATTAACTTCCTCATAAACCAGTTGCTCATACTAAAACTGAATCCATTCTTCAACCGTTACACATGAATTTGTTTGGTCCAATAAGCGTTTTGAGTTTGGGACGTCATGTATACAGTTTGGTTATTACTGAAGATTTTTCCAGATTTACATGGTTATTCTTTTTAGCAACTAAGGATGAGACTGCTTATTTGTTGATCAAGTTCATGACCCTAGTGGAGAATTAGAGTGACAAAATCATCAAAAGCATTCGAAGTGATAATGGAACAAAGTTTTATAACCATACATTGAGTGGATTTTATGATTCTAATGGGATAGCTAGACAAAGTTCTGCAGGAACTCCACATGAACATAAAGTTGCTGAAAGACGAAACATAACTTTAATTGAATCTGCCAGAACAATGTTATCAGCTGCCAAATTACAATTGTTTTTGGCAGAAGCAGATAACATTGTATGTTATGTTCAGAATCGAGTGTTAATCAACAAACAACAAAATATGACTGCTAATGAAATCTTTTTCAAACATAATCCCAAATTCAAATACTTCAAAACATTTGGATGTTGTTGTACTTTGTCAAACATGTCTGATTCTAAATCAAAAGTTGATAAAAAAGCTGATGGATGCTATTTTTTTGGATATTCATCCAACAAAGTTGCATATACGGTTTATAATAAAAGATGTAAATAAATAATTGAGTCATTTGATATTGATTGGAATGAATCTAACAAAACATATGCAGGTTATGCTCCTTCATGGGTATATGATTTTGCTTTATTATTTGAAACTTTTATCCGATCTTCAGTTGTGTCTAAAGTAAAAATCCGCCTTTGTGTTGGATCAAGTAAGGCTGGTGCAACCAAAACAAACACTTAAAAACAATTTTGATACAACTGTGAAAGAGCTTCCGAAGACAAAAGCTGAACTTTTAAAGATCAAGGCTGAAAGAGCTTTTGAAGAGGAACTCTAACTTCCAAAGACAAAGTCTTCCTTCTTCCGAAGTTCAACACTTATAAGAGTTCAAGACAACTACTTCCAAAGCATGAAGTCTTGAACTTGTTTTTCTGAAGCCAATTAACCTTCGGGAGAACCTACTATGAACCAGTGGACATAAGTATGGTCCCTCTGACAAACCGCTACAATCTCTGAGATACCTTATGGTGCTTTCCCATGCCCATGTAGTTGACCATACTTTATTCCACTCTTCATCCTTTATCAGTTAGTACAGTTACCACTTTTAGTTGGTGACAAAAGGTAAGTCATGGATATGTCATGACTATCAAATCTTAGAAGGTATTTTATCTTAGATACATTACCTCTAGCAATGTAGTATTTGTTTAGTCGTAAGTTCCAGCTAATATCAAAGTATAACCGGCTGTAGATAGTAGTATATATAGTTCTCATTGTACACTTAGTAAATATGCTTGTAAGAGTCTTGTAATACTTTGAGTTGAGAAGTAAATATACAAGTATTTTGAAAACCTTTCTTTTGTGTTTTTGTTTACTTATTATATTATTATCAACTCTTAAGGGATTCTGCATCATCAAACAGAGTGTGACTTAGTAAGTTTGAGAGATAACAATTGTGTTGGGTGACCAAACTCGATCCTGCACTTAGTATCAGAGCTTCTCAGGCTCTTGATTGTGAGATATTACCATCCAAATTAACCTTTTCATCACTCATACACCTACCTCACTCAAAATGGTACTCAAACAAAAATCACCTGAATGTGAAATGGGGACGATGACCAAAGCACCTATCATCACCCCTGATAACTTCAAATCTTGGAGCAGACGTATTGAAGGCTTCATTAGGTATCAATACAGCAAGATGTGGAAATCTATCACCAATGGCCCTTGCAAGCCAAAGGTTGTAGGACCGGATGAAAATGGTGCTATGATAGAGAAAATTTTTGAAGACTACTTTGATGAAGACTACAAGCGGCTGGATATTGATAGCAAAGCAATAACTGTTCTAATGACTGTCATACCCAACTACATCATGGTCGGATTTGAGCATTGCTAGTAAGCTAAAGAACTCTTTGATGCTTTGACTCAGATGTACTCCAGCTCCAATGACTCTAAGAAAGATTCCCTGAAGCAGCAATTTGAAAATTTCACTCATATTGCCAGAGAGACTCTCAGCCAACAATACTATAGGTACATGGATCTTATTTCATCACTTCAGTCAGTGGGAGTGACTCTTGAGATGAGAGATCTCTCAAGAAAGTTTATGAGTGCACTTCCAAATGAGTGAACTTTCTACTATGTCTCTATCAAGAGGACAGAGAACTTAAACTCTCTCACTATGACTGAACTATATGGCATCCTTGATGGATACCATGTAGAGATGGAAAACAAGAGAGGCCACCAGGTGAGCAGACCCTCAAATCTTCCTGCTAGCAATAATTTAATGGTTGTTGAAGGCACGACCCCCTAACCTCAACAGTACCTGACTTACTCCCAGGAGCTATCTTGTTCTTCTAGGCCATACATTAGATTTCTTGAGACTCTAACATCTTAACAGGCTTAGTCAAGTCCCTTCCAGGACAACTGTGCCTTTGTGTTAGGAAATGTACATTCTAGTGATTTTCAGTTTTGTTTTGATGATATAGAATGTTTTAGCCCGGATGATGTTGAGTACATGGACATTGTCTAACAGATGGCTCTACTAATTTACAGAGCAAAGAAGTTTTGTACAAGATATAGAAGACAATTTCCCCATAACCCAACTAACAGCAAGTTTGGATTTGACAAGACAGAAGCCAAGTGTTACAACTAAAACTAGCTAGGCCACTTTTCCAGGGAATGTAAGGCTCCCAAATCTAATCCGGGAGCCACTCAAGCCTCCACACATCCTACCATACCTAAAGCTGCTTAAAAATCAACTGAACAACACACAACCATTGTTGCTTAAGAGGTTGACTAGAGCTTCATGGTGCAGGATGTGACTCCTACTCAAGCATTGATGGCTGGAACTGATGAAAGAAAGGTATTTGAACACCTCTTATTCCAGCTTGCATTGCTAAAGTTAAAATGTATCAAGACTACAATATGGAAATCAAATCTGATATTGAGTCTTTGAATGTCCTTAAATCTGATTTTAAAAGGGTAGAATCTGACTATAAAATGAAAATTGAAGGGTTAGAGAAAACTGTGTACACTTTAAAACATGAACACACCAATTATAGGACTCAAATCAAAGATTTTATATCCAAATCCACTGAGGCTTAGGCTAAGCTAGTAATAGCTGAGGCTCAAGCCAGGAAGCATGCTATTTCAGAGCAAAACTTCCAAGCCATTATTGCATCATCCTCACACAAAGATTTGTTATAAAATCTAAGGTGGGTTAGGAACCAATGAAATAGCTCCACCATATTCTTATGAGTCTATAAGACAACCAAGATGTGGAAATGAAGAGCAAGAAGTTCCAACTGTTGACCCACCACACTATGAGTTCAAGAATGATACAACTATGGAGACCATCATAGGGAAGGACCAAGTAAAACAACCCATTCCCGCCGGTGATGATCAACCCCTAACCACCAAAGCCAAAAGAAACAGAGCAAAGGCAGCCAAATAAACTACCAAAAAAATGGTTGAGTCCAAACTGAAGATAGACCCAAAGCAAAAAGGTGTATTCATTTCAATTGGATTCCAAGTGGTTGGAAACCCTGATTTAGGAAAAGAGTGTAGTACCAGCACTCCTATTCTGCTAAGGGATCAGAAGTAGAATGGGAAGATTGTTGATGATGATAAGAAGTGCAAGAAACAACAGTCTTCACATCCCATAAAAGTTAACATTGAATGCATAATGTGTGGTCTGCATAACCACATGACTAAAGATTGTTAATACAATCCTGCAAGCACATATTATGCAAATAATATTAAGATAGGAGTCAAAGAAAGTTTCACATTTGGACCTTATCAAATGGTCCAAGTGATGAGGAAATGAAAGCTTGTTTCCGAAGCAAGGTTGCTTTCGGAAGAAACTCATTCTTCCGAAAGGAAAATGGCTTCGGAAGATAAGCCAAAGAAAATTCAAAAGAACAAAAGAGTTCCTTTGAAACCTTCCGAGAAGAAGACTGCTTTGGAAGAAAAGTTGGTGAAAGCTTCTTCCAAAAAGAAGAAGCCTTGGAAGTATGCCATGCTGCTTAAGCTTCATCAAGCGCATATGTACTGACCAACCAAGGGATGGAATGGAAGTTCAGACAAGATGCAGTAGCCCAAACCTCTTCTTCACAAACATCTATTGAACCCTCATGCACACACTTTGGTTCCATAATGTCATCCTCATTAGAAAAGCCCAAGATCAACATGGCTTGGGTTTCCAATAATAACTAATCTTTCACCTTATGTGCAGGGACATCCATATGACAAGAATGACAATGTGTGGATTGTGGATAGTGGATGCTCCAGGCACATGACTGGGAATAGATCTCTTCTTCAATAATTTTAACATTTTGATGGAGGTCCTGTTCAATTTGGAGGTGAGGCCAGAGGATACATTTCTAGCAATGGAAGTGTATCCAATGGAAAGTTAAAGGTCGACAAAGTAAACTTTGTCAAACTGCTTGAACACAATCTTTTAAGTGTTTCTTAATTCTGTGATCAAAAGCACCAAATGTTTTTCATAGAACATGAGTGCATTATCCTCAATCCCGTGATGACAATTCCTCAGGAATTGGTGCTTCTTAGATCTCCCAGAAAAGAGGATATGTACAAGCTGGATGTGAACAATGCTTCCCCATTGGGTAAGTGTCATGCTTTCTTTCCAGAGCTGATGGTGATGATCCAACTCTGTGACATAAACGAATGTGTCATGTTATTTTTAAAACCTTGAATGAGCTGGTTAAATATAACTTGGTTCATGGTGTGCCTAAAAAGGAATTTTTCTGTAAAGATAACTGTGTTGTAAGTCTAAAAGGAAATCAACACAAAGCATCTCATAAATCCAAAAAAGTTAACTCTATCACCACTCCATTACACTTATTACACATGGATCTATTCGCTCGCACAAGTATAATGAGCCTTGTGATTGCTGATGATTTTACTAGGTTCACATCGGTATTCTTTTTAAGAACTAAAGATGAAACTGCTGAAACTTTATAATCCTTTATTCTAAAAATAGAAAATCAAATTGATCACAAGGTTAAGATTATTAAGAGTGATCAAGGAACTGAGTTTAAAAATCAAGTTCTTGACTTATTTTATAACTCAAAAGGGATTGCCAGACAATATAGTGCTCCTAGAACTCCTCAACAAAATAGTGTTGCTGAGAGGAGAAATAGGACACTTATTGAGGCTGCTCGAACTATGTTGGCTGATTCAAAGCTGCCTCTAAAATTCTGGGCAGAGGCAGTCAGCACTGTATGCTATGTGCATAATAGAGTTCTTGTAGTTAAGCCACATGAAAAGTCTCTTTATGAGCTATGGAACAAAAGGCCACCGTTTATTGACTTTCTTAGGTCCTTTGGTAGCAGATGTACCATACTTAACACCAAGGACAATTTGGCAAAATTTGCTGAAAAAGTAAGATGATGCCATCTTTGTTGGATATTTCTTCTAACTCTCTTGCCAATAGAGTTTACAATATTACAAATCAACAATTTAAGGAATCTTCCAACATTGTTGTAAATGAGCTCACTCCTTGTGTTAGGGGGAGTGGACCTGATCATATCTTTGATTTAGAATTGTTTCCAAACTACTCTAAACCATCTTGTGAGAATGTTTCAGCTGGAAGAGTTACTTAAAGTGATTCTTATGATGAACAACTATTTGGGTTACCCATACCTATTCCAAGTTCTCTAAGAGTTGGTGAAAATCAAGCTCCCACAATTGGAAGATCTGATAGTATAACTATCTCAGGAACCAGCGGAGCTTCAACAAGTTGTCAAAAAAGTGAACCTCAAAACTCATCTAGTGACAATACACAACACCAAGCTGATGGAAATAATATTTTGAAGGAACAAACAACTATTAATGCTGCTCCACAGCCAAATGATACTGATGTTGTCTCTCCTTCATTCAATCAGTCCTCATCAAATGAATGTGTGACATCAACTAGGCCAAGTGTTTAAATCCCTGGGCAAAAATTTTCCAACTTGGATCTATCCATGCAACTGGATGTGATTCCAAGGCCCAGGACTCAAAACAGTCACCCAACTGAGCATATCATTGGATATGTCTCTGAAGGTGTGAGAACAAGGGGGCAAATTAATAATGGGAATGTCTGCTTGTACTCATGCTTTCTATCTCTGATGGAGCCAAAGAAGGTAGAGGAATCCTTGAAAGATAGTAGTTGGGTTGAATCAATGCAAGAGGAATTGCTTCAATTCAAAAGACAAAAGGTTTGGAACCTATGTCCACTACCATCTGGTCAAGTACCAATTGGCACAAAGTGGGTATTCAGGAACAAGAGAGATGATAGAGGTTTGATTATCAAGAACAAGGCAAGAATGGTAGTTCAGGGATACACGCAAGAGGAAGGAATTGATTACACTGATGTCTTTGCACCTGTTGCAAGACGTGAGGCAGTAAGGATATTTCTTGCTTATGCAACATCCAAGAACTTTACAGTTTACCATCTTGATGTCAAGTGTGCTGTTCTATATGGGGATATAGACAGGGAAGTCTATGTGTGCCAAACTCCAGGCTTTGAAGATCCACAGCACCCCAACTATGTGTGCAATTTGGATAAAGCTATTTATGGGCTGCACCAAGCACCTAGGCTGTGGTATGAGACTTTGTCTCAGTTTCTATTGAAGAATGGTTACACTAGAGGTGCTATTGATAAGACTTTATTCATAAGAAAGTCTGGGAAAGACATCTTACTTGTACAAGTATATGCTGATGACAACATATTTGGTTCCTCAAATGACCAAATGTGTAAAGACTTTGAGAGCATTATTAAGAAGAAGTTTGAGTTGAGTTCCATGGGAAAAATAGACTTTTTCCTTTGAATTCAGGTAAAATATATGAAAGATGATTCCTTTATCAATCAATCTAAATATGTCATTGACATTTTAGAAAGATTTGATATGAAAGATTGTAAGCCAGCAAAGACTCCTATACCCAGAAATCATAATCTTTGTCCTGACACTGAGAGGGAGGATACTGATCAACATCAATATAGGATATTGATCAACATCAGTATAGAAACATTGGATCTATAATGTATCTCATAGCAAGTAGACCTGATATCATGTTTGCAACTTGCATCAGTGCAAGATATCAGGCTGCTCCAATGGTGTCTCACCTAGTTGCTGCCAAGAGAATCCTTAGATACCTCAAAGGAGCACCTAAACTGGGTCTCTGGTATCCAAGGAACAACAATTTCAATCTCTATGGATACACTGATAGTGACTATGGTGGCTGCAACATCAACAAGAAGTCAACATCAGGAGGATGTCAATTTCTTAGTGGAAGGATCATCTCATGGCAATGCAAGAAACAATCTTGTGTCTCTACATCAACTGCTGAAGTTGAATACATTGTTGCTGCTAGTTGTTGTGCTCAGCTGCTGTGGATTCAAAACCAGATGCTAGACAATGGATTCAACTTCATGAGAACTCCTATACACATTCACAACAAGAGTGCCATTTCTATTATAGAAAATCTGTTCAAGCATTCCAAGACAAAGCACATCGATATCAGGTATCATTTCATTAGAGATATTCATGAAACAAACTTGAATAAACTAGTCAAAGTTGACTCAAATGAACAATATGCTGATTTCTTCACCAAAGCATTTGATGAACAAAGATTTAAGTATCTTATTACAGCTATTGGGATGATAAACATTGATTAGTTTATTTCCATTGAAATCCTTTTAAAACGTGTCTTGTCTTTGTCAGCACAATCTAAGCCATGTTACAAAAGGTATTCTTCAAAAAAAGTGTTAAGTATGAGTTCTTCCGAAGAAAAATTAACCCTCGGAAGTTATATTATGTTTCTTCCAAAGGAAAATTCCTCAAAGTTAGTTTTATCTTCTAAAGAGTTTTTAGCCTCGGAAGAGTATTTGATGTTATATCAAATCTATTTCCGAAGCTTGAAAAACTTCTTCACTTGGAAGAACTTCTTACTCTCGGAAGTAAATTTCTCTTAGGATAAAGTTTACCTTCGGAAGTAAGTTTGGCCTCGGAAGAGAATACTCTCAGAAAGCTTTTACTCTCGGAAGAAAGCTTTACTGTGTAACGGAAATCTTTGGGGGCCCACTCTGTAAACGGTTAAAGATTTTATTAATGATGTCAAAATATTTTAAATGGTTGTAACCATACTACCCTTGTCACATCATACCCTAAACCGTCCCCTAACCTTATTCATTCACCATTTCACCCATTTAAATACTTCCGACTGATTCCTTTAATCCTTTTACAAATTTCACAGCCCTAAGTTTCCTTCATCTTCAGTTTTACTCTTAAATCAACCTTAATTTCCTCTGTAACTTACCAACAATGGCACTAAACCCTTAGCACAACCAAGTCGCACTCCATGACTCCTCCAAGGATGCTGACTTCTCTGAAATTATCTAGTTCATAACCTAATCCACCTACTTCACAGCCCTAACTGTTAACCCCACTGTTTACTCAAACCACATGGCCGAATTCTGGGAACATGGTCAGATTGACACTTTGAACGGAGTTATGGTCATTAGGTCAAGAGTTTGCGGCCAAGAACTTATCTTATCCGAACAAACCATTAGGGAGCACCTTGAGCTCCATGATGAGGGGTCTCCTACTGAATTCCCCAAATCAGACTTAGAAGACACATACACCCAAATGGGGTATGGTGGAGACGTGAGCAGGTCAATTGTGTACAAGTTCCACTTCTCCTAAAACTAGAAGTTCTTGCTTCACATTGTCCTTCACTGCTTCTCCTTCAAGTCCGGGGGGGATGGGATCAAATTCCCTATGATTTAGGATGCCAGGTTCACGGTTTACCAAAGGGCCTCAGGTTCAACTACTCAAGATTTGGCCTAAACAACCTCAGGGGAAACCTTCGTTAAAAGATAGTAATTCTAACGATACTCTCGTTAGCCATGAGAAATATTCTAGTACAATATTGTTTATAAATACGACTAGAAAAATAAATATAAACAATATTTATGTACCAAACTTGATTGGAACATCCGTCTTTAGTATATACTCCAACGAGTCTTCATATAGTATTCTTGACATGAGCCTTCATCGCGTTCGAATCTTCAACTATACCCCTTCACTACAACAAGTAACAAATAAAAGATTGACGAATGTGGATGAGGATCTTGTTAGACACGGGTCCCTTAAAACAGATTTCGCGTCTCTACTCAAGACAATGCGTCTGTCTCTCAGGGTACAACTGCCAAAGCCATATGTACTGCCGGAGAGTGCCTCAGGCCCGAGAGATCACCGGGTAAAATATGTGTTATGATGTTATGTGGAAATAGGTTAGAGATGATGGTGTAGGAAGAACAATTTAGAGAGTGCTCATCTGTACATTTCTATAAAACTTGTTGAATCTAAAGAGAATAAATTTCTTCTTCTTCTCTTTTCTTTAATCATGCGTTTAGTTATATACTAATGCTAAAAAGTTCACATTAATATGAGTTTTATGATTCAAAACCAAAACTTCCATTCGATTTATGAAATATGTTATGAGACCAAATTAAAACTTTTATTTTATTCATGACATGTTTAATATCAATTTTAATAAAAATTATGATCCATAATAAACATTCATAATATTTATTAAAAGACTTGGTCAAAACATAATATATCCATGTTAATCAATACATGGATTTATTAACATTATGCAAGAAATTACAACAATTTCCTACTATAATCACACAAGTTTTACTTTCTTCATTCCGACCACTCAACTTCAAGCATCGATATCTAAATCATCATCACCATTTCCACATAATATATCCATGTTAATCAATACATTGGACACGGTATAGTTCATTACAAAACGAGAACTTAAACAATAAATAAACAACTATTTATATAAAAATAATAAAATTATAATTATTTTGTGTCCAAAATTCCAACAAAACCTTCAAAGAGAAACATTCTACATGTATCCCACGTTTATTCAGCATATAATCAACTGTGAGCTGGATCAGAGTAAGCTTTTTGTGCAGCTACATTCTACATATAGACCTCAATATGGGTATTGAGTCTCCTCAGTCTCAATCCCATGAGCCCCAAACCCAAACCGTAAGCCCTCAGGGTGAGTCATTATACTCCCCTAAGCAGCCAAAAAGGACAGCCCAATCATAGGCTCAATACCTGTAGACATTGATCAAGGTCTCGGGTCAATAGGCATAACTTCCATATCTTTCACTAACCTTTTAATAGGTACTGATGAAGAAATCATCTCTTCAAGGCCATGATGTTGATCCACAAGACCCCTATAAGGATCAACTAAGCCTAGAGAAACCTCTAATTTCTAGCCCCTATTAGAGAAGCCAAACTGAGGTGAGTCCCACTGATGTGGAAGGAACTCATGCAGATTCAGCTACCGCTACTTGTGGTGCCTCAATGGGCCCTCAAGACATTGGTAACATCTCCGAGACTGAATCTATGGCAACCTTTCCTCTTGATGACTTTACAGAGACATCATTAAGCAAGGAAAACAAGGGTGCCAAGAAACCACATCTTGTGGTGAGGATGAACATACTAGGTATGTTACCTCATCTACCCGTGATTCTTTCAAAAAAGATGAGGGAAGTATGCAACTCACAATAAGAGAAATACTTTCTAAAGGCTCAAACCTTGAAACCAAGGTTAAGACTTTAGAGGATAGGTCTGCCACTCAGCAACTTCAGATTGAAAGTCTCAAGGCTCAACTAGCTGAGACACAGATTGAAAGATCTGTTAGCCATGTACCAGTCCAAGTCTCTTTAACTTTTTCCTCTAGATCATCAAGCTCTCAAGATGATGCTACTAAAAGGGGGAGAATGTTTAGAGAGAAACACATGTGGAGCAGCAAAGCTTGGCTCTTTCTACACTATCTTCAAGATATCCTCATCAGCAATAAACTTTTTTCCCTGAGCCTCATCCTATTATCCTTCAAGTGGACCCAAGGATGCTCATTTATCTGAATAGATTCTTAACCAAGTTTCTGATGAGCTCCTCACTTGAAGAACCAAGTCCAGATGTTGTTGTGGCTTACTCTGGAGCTGAAGAGATTCAAAGGTTGAATGCACCACCTACCACTAAGGAAGGAGTTTGTCAACCTAAGGTTCACATTGAACCTGAGATTAATTTTGAAAGGGATATAGAGACCGATGGCGCAACAACTAAAACATTTGGGATAGGTAGTGCACTCCCACAAACTTCTGAAGCTAAAGTTTTAGCTGCGGAAGAATTATCTCAATCTTCTGAAGCTGAGATCCAAGATGTGGAAGGGCTATCTTCCTTGTCCGATGATCTAATTATCACAGAGGCACTCCTTGAACTAGCCTCTAAGATAAGTAGTGAGGACTTTCTCAAAACTCCTCTCACTCAAACACCATCATCATCACAAGCCCAAATCACCACCCATCAACCTGAATCCTCTACACAAGAACCTCCAAAGACTCAAGCTTTCGAAGACATTAAAGGGAAAAGGATGTTGACTGTGGAAGAACTACTATAGAAGGAAAGGCTGGAGAAGCTTAAGAGAAAAGGTAGACTCCCTACTGAGAAGCTATTAGTTGCAAGTAGCAAAGCAGTTGTGGCCAACCAAGAGGCTATCAACAACCAAAAGATGGTGGAGATCATTGACATGCTTGTCAATCTTGGAACAGCTAGTGAAGATGTGCTCCTCTTACCACTTGAGGAGCTGGTTGACTTAGAAAAGGCAACCCTGCTGCAAAAGGAACAAGAGGAAGCATCAACGTTGGCCTTAGAGGAAGAAGAACAGAGAAAGAAAGAGGAAGCTAAGCAACAGCCAAGGAATGAAAGGATAGCTTTTCTGAGCTCTAATGGATTCTCTCTTGAGGGACTAGCTCCTCATGATAATGACACGATCTTGTGGCTTTTCCACAAAGAACAATATCAAATGGACAAAGAGAGAAAGAGGGCATCCAGGGAAAATGACTACAACTCCCTTATCTTGTTGAAGGCCTGGAATTGGAATCCATAGTTTGATGGGAGTATGACTACAACTCCCCTTATCTAACTCTTTAGAGGGACACAACAAAGGGTGCATATCATTCAAAGTAATAGACTGGATCTTCAGTCTATGAATGACTTCTTTAAACTTCTCAGCACCATATCCGGTAAGAATAAAGAGACAGATATGTATCTTCTCTCTTTGGTGCTGAAGGTTTTGAGAAGTAGAAACAAGTGAGGTTTTGGTAGCATTAGCCTAGGGGGATTTTGTTGGATCAAGTAAGGCTGGTGCAACTAAAATAAACACTTAGAAACAACTTTGGTACAACTGTGAAAGAGCTTCCGAAGGCAAAAGCTGGACTTCCGAAGATCAAGGCTGAAAGAGCTTCCGAAGAGGAACTCTAAATTCCGAAGACAAAGTCTTCTTTCTTCTGAAGTTCAACACTTAGAAGAGTTCAAGAAAAAGACTTCCGAAGCATAAAGTCTTGATGTTTAGCACATGTCTCGGAAGAATTAGGCTCTTCCGAAGTATAAGTGGCTTCGGAAAAACTTGTTCTTCTGAAGCCAATTAACCTTCGGAAGAACCTATTATAAACCAGTGGACATCAGTATGGTCCTTCTGACTTGCTAGTACTCAACCTAGAGATGAAAGAAGTAAGAGCCCCGGTAGGCGCCTATCTCTTAGTATACTATAGCAACGCGAGAAGTCGGGATTGACGCAAGTAAACGAATGAATCTTGCGTAAGTGAACGAAATGTTGTTGGCATGTTTGAGCTAAGCAAGTAAACTACTTCTCTTCATTGCGTATGCGAAGTGAGTTGGCTGCAATCTCTGAGATACTACATGGTGCTTTCCCAAGCCCATGTAGTTGACCATACTTTATTCTACTGTTCATCCTTTATCAATTAGTATAGTTACCAACTTTAGTTGGTGACAAAAGGTAAGTCATGGACATATTATGACTACCAAATCTTAGATAGTATTTTATCTTATATACCTTACTTCTAGAAATATAGTATTTGTTTAATCGAAAGATCCTGCTGGTACCAAAGCATAACCGGCTATAGATAGTAGTATATATAGTTCTCATTGTACACTTAGAAAACATGCTTGTAAGAATCTTGTAATACTTTGAGTTGAGAACTAATATTTACAAGTATCTTGAAAACCTTTCTCTTGTGTTTTTGTTTAATTATTATATTATTATCAACTCTTAAGGGATTCTGCATCGTGAAACCGAATGTGACATAGTAAGTTTGAGAGATAACAATTATGTTGAGTGACCAAACTCGATCCTGCACTTTTTCATCATCATTTCAAGATATCTAGTCTGATAATATTATATCTGTGTCATCTTCGGCTAAAGGAAGATCTTTAGACATACCTTCTTTTTTAAATTTCACAACTGTTCCACAATCAGTTTTTGAATCTCTAATGCCTCGTCCTGATCCAGTTGTTGAGCAATATCCACAGGTCCCCAATCAGAGTTCCTCTTCTACTCAAAATGATCAGATTGATACCATTCAACTTCCATTTAAGTATTTATCCATTCATAATGATATTCATCAAGATGAAGATATTGTATATCAACCCGAAGGAGGAAACACTGTTAAAGAACCAATTGGTCATATCTCTAATTTAGATGAAGTTATTTCTAAAGATACAATTCCTCAGTTGAGAATTCATAAAGATCATCTAACTAAAGCAATTATTGGTCCATTATTACATGGTGTCCAAACTCAAAGTCAATTTGAAGCAATAAATACATGCTTGTATTCATGCTTTATTTCTCAAATTATGCCAAAGAACATTGAGATTGTATTAAAGGAAAATAGTTGGGTTGAGGCTATGCAAGACGAGCTGATGCAATTCAAGAAGCTAAATGTGTGGCATTTATTTGAACATCCAAAGGGTAAGTTGTCGATTAGTACTAAACTAGTATTAAGCCCTTGCGTTGCGGCAGGAGTGTAATACTATATCAAGTAGTACCAAATTCACACCATCACCAACGACCATTAAGATCGAAAAAACACGTATTAAAAGAGAAATAAAAAATGAAAAATAAATCGAACGAAAGGTAGACATAAAAGTTTGAACCCAGCACATGAAGTGTAAAACATAAAAAACAATAATTAAGTCGATATGAGAACCGCACGTTATGAAGGGGTAATCAAACGGGAAAAAATAGGCGTAAAAACATTAAACGATACGTGCACGTTACGGCGTGTCAACTCAAAAAATTTAAACCGAAATATAAAACGAAAAATTTGTAAAAGATAAAAAGTACAGGAAACCAAAGTTGAAAGTGAAAAATTATATGGGTTAAGTTATAAAAGATGTAAAAGTATTGAGGTTAAAAGTAAGAAAAAAACAAAAACAAAAGTTGGTACAACCCATTAAAGTTTAGGTACAACTAATAATGCACAAATCACTTGGTAAGTAGTTGTGAATCCAAGGATCGCAATCAGGAATTATCAGTGTCGGTTGATGGCAAGTCAACATTTGCGGAATCAACGTTAGCTTGGTTTAATTGTTTTGCAGAAAATTTCAATATCAACAATAATGCAAGAACACACTAAAAAGAAACACAATTAATGAATAATACGTATTTCATTTAAACATGTTAATGATTACAAATAATGAATGAATGATATTAAATTTTGGTGATGGATGATGTGACGGCTACTAGGTTTGATTGAGAGATTTGATGGGATGTTTGCTGGTTGTGGAATTGTCGTATTGCTATTGCTGTTGTCATGCACAATTCGAAACCTAGGATCCATTTATATAGACAATGATGTTTCTGTTAAAGGAAACACCGGATCTCTTGGGATTTGAATTGTTTATGTTAAGGAATCATCAGATTTCTTGGGATTCACATAACTGCCTTGTTGACTTGTTGACTCGTAACACTTGTACTATACAAGTGTTTGGACTCCGCAGAAATATTGTCTTCCGTAGATGTTTTGTTCTTCCGCAGAAGTCTTTTTCTTCCGCAGACGTCTTGTTCTTCAAAAGCAATCTTGTTCTTCCGAAGCAAACTTGTTCATCCGCAGCAATTTCCAAACTGATTCACTTGTACTCGTTGATTTTTTCACCCGCAGATGATCTTCGGATGTTTTGTTACTTGTAAGAAATATATCTACGGAAGAACAAAATGTTCATCCGAGATGTTTCTTTCATTTGGTCAATTTTAGAATTTGACCAAGTATTATGTTTGTACCTGTAACTATCCATAACACACATATATGGATTAGCATATATAATTAATGCATGCATAATAAATGACAATTACAAATATTTGTTACAAGAATTGATTAAAGTTCTAAGCCTATACAAATTGATCTAGACCTATAAGTTCTAGATCTAACAATACTCCCCCTTAGGCTTAGATCCTTGTAATCAATCCTTCAAAACAGAAAGCTCCTTGACTCTGGCAATGATCTTGTTGTAGAAGTAAGATACAACAGTCTTCTGATCATCATACTTGTAGTTGATCTTCATCTCGCTGAACTTCTTCAGAGTCTCAAAGCTTATCCCCAGAACATCTTCCTCCGTAGTGAGTGTGTCTAACACATTGTTGTTATTCACCACTTCTAGCTCATCTTGCTCTGAAATTCTGAGTTCTGTGAATTCATCAAAAGTTGTTCCCTTCAGCAGTCCAGCATTGAATCTTCTTCTTTTGTAGGCTTTGGCATGTAATTTGTCAATCACTTGTATCACATGGACATGCAGGAACAAATCATTTTGTGCTTTTTCATCATCCAGCTTGGGAAAGAATTTGTCATTAAGGTACAAGGTGTAGCTGTAATGAAGTAATTTGATTTCCACAGGATCAAAGATCCTGATCGGTCAGCTTTCTTGTTTTCAGCATTTCTTAGCACGACCAACTCCTTTGTTTTCTCAATATAACCCCATTCAGTTATAGGGTATGTGAATTGAGTCCCTTCAATGCATTTGATTGCTGCTGTAGTTTTACTTTTGTAGCCAACCCTCTTTAAGAGTTCATCATCTACAGATTCTGAGGCATTAGACTTGTATCTTTTAAGCCCTTTGATTCTCTTCTGATGCTCTGCATCTTCTCTTTTAGCTTCTCTGAGGACATCATCTTTAAATTTAGTCTTGAGCTTTCCCACTAGAGTTGAGAAGTCTCTTCCTCTAGGGTGAATTGGATAATTGTAGATGATCAGGCTTTGAAGATCTTTGATGTCATTCTCTGGTAGACTCACCACTGAAAATACATCATGGAAGTATTCAACTCTTCCAGATGTTCTTTTAATAATAGTACAATCCCAGTCTGGATCATATTTCCAGGCCATGATCCTGTTCTCTCCACAGAACTGGGAGTTGTGAGGTGGTCTATTAGTTGTATCAGAGTGGACTTCTATTCAGTTATCTCCCTCACTGTAGTGCCAAGTGGCCATACTTTTCCCGGTATTACTTCTCTTGGCTCTCTGATCAATTTGTCCTTCCCTTTGTGCTGATCTTTAGATTCAACTGTTATAGGTTCAGCAGGAAGTTTGCTTTGTTACTCATAGGATGGATGTGGAGCTTCAGTTCTGAATTTTACACCAGTATCCAGCTCAACTTTCATCACATGCTCCATCATCCTTCTAAGTTCTCTTACTGACCTTCCCTTAAACTCATGTGGTTTGTAGTTATTGCCTTCTAACTAGCAAGTCATGTTGTATTTGCTCAGCTTAGCTGTGTCACAATGTCCCAACTCCTTCTTTATCTTCTGGATGGATTCAAAGGTGCTGAAAGCTTCATAGTCACAATTTGGAATCATAAAGCATGCAAGCTCAAATTCTTTCAACAGAGTCTTCATCTCAGTCATGTTTAGCCTCTCAACCATGTCATAAGGGAAACCATGGTTTATGAGTGTCATGAACATGGTTGATTCAGGTCTCTCTTCTAATATGTCTTTTGTAGTCAGAAGATCATCAGCCTTTGAGACTTCCTGATCTGTTGGAGAGTCTTCATTGATCAGCTCTTTCCACTCTTCATCACTGTCATCAACCTGGTGAGAGATAGACTTCACAGTAGATAAATCTACTAAAGGTGTGTGTTGAAGAGTTGTGAGCTTTTGTTTCTTGGAAGAACTTTCATCAGTTGTCATCTTCTTCTCTGCAACACCAAGATACTTTCTCTTCCTTTAGTACAAAATTAGCTCTTTTGATGCCTCAGCAGATTGTTTTGTTTGAACAGTTGAAACATCAGCATTTGACTCTAATGCACAGATCTTCATTTTGAGCTGCTCAATCTCTTCTTCTTTTCTTTTTATCACATTTGATTGAGCAGACATAGAGTTATTTGCTTGTTCAAGCTCCATCATCATCCTTTCTTTTTCTTCCTTTTTAGTTTCTGCTGACTCTTTAAGCTCAGACTCCTTATCAAGTAGAGCATCAATGACTTTATTGTTGCATTGAGCATCTTCTCTCAGCCTTTTTATTCTAGCTTCTTGTTTCATCAACTCTTCATCCTTTTCTCTTATCACTCCCTTCAACTCCTGTATTCTTTGCTTTCTTTTGTTCGATTTCAGCACTAGCTTGTTGTACTCAGCAACCAGATAACTCTTGCTGACAGGGATATCATTATCACTTAGATCATCTTCATTGTAGGCAATCACATCAACATAGTTTGCTTCTTCTTCTTCTTCCTGATGTTGAGCATCAATCTCATCATCTTTTACTTCCTGATGGTCAGTAACCGGAGAGACTGGTTTAGTTTCATTTGAGAGTACAGGGGATTCAGTTTTGCTTAAAGACAGTTGAACTGTACTTGCTTGTGAGGCTAACTCTGTCTTCCCAGTGTAAATGCTCTCAGTGGATGAATTTTCTGGATTTGGAGGTTGTTGAAAAAGTTGCATTTAAAGCTGATTTGGTGATAGAGGGTGAATTGAAGAGATTGGTTCTGTGTTTTGGCTAGCAGGAGAATTTGGTTGGGGTGTTGGTTGTTGATTTGGTGATAGAGGGTGAATTGGAGAGATAGGTTCTGTGTTTTGGCTGGCAGGTGAATTTGAATGGGATGGTTGAGGTTGATGATGTATGGGTGATGTATCTGGTGAGTGAGTGTCTTGAGCAGAGTTGGTTGATGAAACCTCCTGTTGGTCTTCCCACACAAGCTCTTGAGGAATGTTCGCATGAGCATCTACCACATGATCAAACATGGGCATGTCTCCTCCTTCATATTTCCCAGATATTTTATTCAGTACTGATCTCCCAAGGTGTGCTTGAACGAACACATCACCATCCACAGTAGTTCCAAGCAGATCAGCATTGATGATTAGTTGCAGAAACCTTGGAAACATGTACATCTTGTCAGCCTTATGTACTTTGATGTGATCACATAAGCAGTTGAAGATGTACTTTGAGTAGTTGTAGGTTCTTCCCTAAAAAATACCAATAATGCCTGAAGAGATATGCCTTGAAAATCTGTCAAGTCCAGATTTCCTGTTTGAGATACACTTAAGATAAGTGTGACAGAGAAATCTGTATGACTTGCGGAGTCTTCCTTTCTTTATTTCTACTTTCTCGAAGTCGCCATCATACCCCATCAGTAGAAAGACTTTTTCTATGTATTCATTGTCAAACACATCATGGTGACCAGCTTCTATATCTCCCAACTCAAGAACCCTTCTTATTGTTTGTTCATTCACTCTCAGTCTTTGATTCTTCACATCAGCCACAATAACTTGATCATCTTCCTCTATTTGGGCGGAGTTCCATAAATCAATGATGTGCGATTGGTGAATCACCGGCTCTGCTGATAAGGCATAGAACAGCCTGGATCTTCTTAGATATCGGATAATGTCTTGACACCCTACTGAAACAGGATCGTCAGGGTTTAAGAAGGCACACATATTGTGTTCTTTCGCAAATCGATTATCCATCTGTTCAGAAGAAGAAGATTTCGTTAGAATCATACTGAGAATACGAACAGTTGTGAGATTAAACAAGATTCGAATGGTTCATTATTGAAACATTACGACATGTTTTACCTTGAACACAACGATCTAAGAGCACATATATATGTTTGTTTTGATGTTTTGATTTGGTAAAATTTGAATGTTATCGAAGGGGGAAAAGTTTGTTGAGAGTGTGTTTTTCTAGGTCTGAATAAAATGAACTGAGAAGGCAAATAATGAATTTTGAAGTCAAACATCATCATTTATACTCTCAGACACATTAATATTTAACAGTAATGAAGTGGGACCCACAACAAATTCTTCCGCAGATCATCTACGAATCCCATAAATCATCTGAAGATGTCTTAACGACATCTGCTGATGAAGTATAACTTGCATTTTCACAGATTATCAAACTATGAAATTAAATTATTTTTGTTGATCTTTGCTCATCCGTAGTTTACTAATCTACGAATAAACATTTAAATTTTTCCACACTGTAGCTTCTGCTGATGCTTAAGATGTCACAATGCAGAGAAATATTGTTGTATGGTCCAAGTGCATTGCTTAGAACCATTTATTGCTGTTGGACCTTGTTGACTTTGTATTCATGACAATTTAGCACAAGTTTAAAATGATTTTAAAGAAAATTTCATGTATCCAGGAGCTAAGATGGTACTCAGATTCCAATTCCTTCAAATTGATAATGAAATAGACAAAGCTGTTGATTCATAAACATAACTTCATGACTTCTACTCCCCCTAAATTTGTGATTAATGATGACATTAAGCATTTATCATAAATTTTTAAGAAGAATAGCATGAGTGACATTTAACTGTACCATGATGCTCAGGCATATATACACATATGATGGGATCATACTATAATACTAAGCCTCTTCCTGATGAGCTATTTTGTTCAATTGATACCTGAACAAAGTTCTGATTGCAAGTATATTGTCCACTTAAATCCATACAAGAGCTCATGTATCAACTAGGCATGCTGTTGATCATGTTTTCATATTGATTTGGAAATAACTGTTATGGGCTTCACATTCAATTCACAAAGATTTTGTCCTCCCTTTGCAAGTCAAATCATCACTTTTTCATACTTAAGAACTATGTACTTTAAGTTATAAGATCTATCTTGAGATACATTGGGCATCTCATTAATGCAATGATGTAAAAGCTCTAGATTAATATACAATTGATCACATAGGATTCTTTTGAGAGCTTAGATATGATCATCATCAGGTCACCAGGTCTTTACTCACGTAAAGCAGATGTGCCTTTAACCCAGGTCTTTGTTCCCACAAAACAGAGGGATGATGAGGATCATGATCTTTTCACCTTTTGTAACTGATATTCAGTATGGTGATCATACACCCAGGTCTTTGTTCACACAAAACAGAGGGAGTATGATTTGCAAAGATAGATATTATAACATGTTTTACATAGTGTGTTTAGATGAGTGATTTGGTCACATTAGAATAAGACTCACTTTGTATTCTCTAAATGAAGTTTCCCATACACAATAACTTAGCATTATGTTTGGCATGCACTCAGTGTAGTTTCCACTCAAGATGAATCTACTCACATATCAAGAAAGTTGCTTAGATTTATGAATCCAGGAATAAGCACAGATATAGTGTACTATCATTTCCCATGCATATGTCATGCTGAGGCATCAATCCAGGAATAAGCACAGATATAGTGTACTATCATTTCCCATGCATATGTCATGCTGAGGCATCATTACACACAGTGTTTTGTTTGTTCAAATTGATTAATCTATGTTAAATCATGCCTAGAGACTCAATCAGAAAATTAAATCTGACCGAATCAAAGGCTTTAGTCAATGAATCAGCAAGCTGATTTGTGGTATCCACTTTGACTAACTTAATTAAACCTTTTTCTGAGCAATCTCTCAGAAAATGATATCTTATCTCAATATGTTTTGTTTTACTATGTTGCACAGGATTAGCAGTTATAAACATAGCAGCAGAATTGTCTATGTAAATTGAAGTTTGAAGGAAGTTGTAACCATAGTCAAGCAATTGGTTTTTCAACCAAAGGACTTGAGAGCAACCAGCTGAAGCAGCTATGTACTCAGCCTCAGCAGTGGATACAGATACATTGGTTTGTTTCTTGCACTGCCATGATACTAGTCTTGGTCTGATAAATTGACATCCACCAGTTGTTGATTTTCTGTTACTGTTACATCCATCATAGTCACTGTCTGAGTATGAGTAGAGTGTAAAGTCACCATCCTTTGGATACCAAAGACCAAGTCCTGGTTTTCCTTTGAGGTATCTGAAGATCTTTTTTACATCATTCAGATGAGACTCCCTTGGATCAGATTGGTACCTAACACACACACACACACACACACAAACATAATGTCAGGTCTACTGGCAGTTAGATACATAAGTGAACCTATCATTGATCTATATAATTTTTTATCAATAGATTTTCCTGAAGGATCAGGAACAATCTTGTTAATTGTTGATTCTGGTTTGCATGAGGATACTTCAGCAAGATTGTATTTCTTCAAATTTGATGTATGTATTTTTCTTGATTGATGAATATCCCATCTGGTTTTTGATGAACTTGAAGGCCAAGAAAGAAGGTTAATTCACCCATTGAACTCATCTGAAATTCATATTTGGTCATTTGAGGAACCAAAGTTCAAAAACTAACGTTCAAAAACTCTGTAACCTAACGTTATGTGTGTATCCTTGGAGGATCAGCAGATAATGTTACTGTTGATGCATGTATGTCCCTAGATCATGATTTGTAATGTAATAGATCTTGTCTGTCTGATTATGATGTAATATGAATTGATTAATGAAATGATATGGATTGTTTGTGATTTGTAATGTTTAATATTTCATTAATGAGTTTTATTGAATGATTGGGTTTATGATTGTTTGAATGGTTACACATCAAGTTATATTAATTAAAACATTCAAACTTAACTTAATGAAGTTCTCATGCGAATGGCCCATGCGAATGGACCATACGCATGAATAACTTCATACGATTGACTCAGTCGCACGACTGAACTAGGAAACTGGATCAGTCGTATGATTGACACATAAGATTGGCTCAGTCGCACGACTGAACACTCAGTCGTGCAGATGAATCAACCGCATGGTTCAATCGCACGACTGAACCATACTTATGGTCCAGTCGCACGATTGAACAATACTAACCTATAAATAGACCCAATTCGTGGAAAAATGTAGGCATTCATACCATTACGACTCCAGACGTACCCTAGCCGTCCAGAAGCCTCCCAAATCGTTCTCCAAGTTCACAGAACACATTAGATCGATTCCTAATCGACTTCTAACGTTAGATTCAATTCTTGATTGATTCTTCGTGTGTTCTCACTGATTGGATCGCCAATCAAATATGATTCCGCACTACTTGATCTGGTTTAGACACTAATCACTAGGTATTTCGTTCAAATACTAGGTCCTGACAAGTGGTATCAGAGCCTTGGCTCCTGATTACGTGTTGATTCAATCAAGATTGCATAAAAGTTTGTGTTTTTGCACTAAAAACGCAATCTTTGCGATCAAAAGTGATCTTGGACGTTCCCTGCTCATCAGTTTGTTTTCTTTTCGGACTTGGGCGATTAGAACTTGCGAATTTTGAATTTTAACGGCTGAAACTCGTCAAACCTAGAAAATTTCGCAAAACAGCAGCTTCAGTCGCACGAGTGATCCATTCGCATGACTGGACTCCAAAATGCATTGCTCATTCGCACGATTGGACCTAGTCGCACCTTCATTCGGCCGACTGAACCGTTCGTTCGCATAGCTCATACGCACCAGATTCATTCGCACGACTGAACCAATCGCCCAGTTCAACCGCACGATTGAACCAGTCGCAGAGTTCATACGCACGACTAGACCATACGCATCCTTCAGTCGCATCAGTGAAAGTTTGTTTGATTAGACTTAAAGTTATTCGCCATGGAAGATCAGATGTCAGCCTTTACTGCTGGGAAGGACTCTAGGATACAGAACCTGCTGCTACTTGAGAGTGAGGTGGGTAATCATAATAAACCACCAAAGCTCTTGACTTTAGATGAGTTTCCTCACTGGAAACAACGTTTTGAGATCTACCTCAATGGAGTGGATCCTAATCTGTGGGAAGCCATCGAGATTGGTTATAGTACACCGGTGGGAGCTGATGGAGTTAAGCTAACGTTAGGTGGGATGATGGACGCGCAGAAAGTTAAGTACAATGCAGAGAAAAGGGTTTATGCATTGATTACACAGTCTATCCCCAAAGACATATTCCACCAGTACTCAGAGAATAAGCAGTCCAAGAAACTGTGGGATGAGCTAGAGAAGAGGTATGATGGGAATGCTTCGTTGAAGGCAATCAAGGCCAAGGAGTTAAAGAAGGAATTCAATAACTTCTCATCGATTGGTAACGAGAGTTTAGACGACGTCATAGACAGATTCTACCATTTGATGAGCGAACTGCATACACATGGGGTGGAAACTACCATGGAAGAGAAAATGAGTAACTTTGTAGACCGATTGCCTGATAAGTGGGCTTCCTTCGTGTCTAACCTGAGACAGAATGGAATGCTTGCAAAGCTGGATATTAATGACTTCATTCTTAAGTTGCGAGAAGAAGCACTTAGGATGAAGTACAGAGCTCAGAAGTCTTCGTGCACTCAAAATCCAGCTTTGTACAACGCCACGCCTCAAGCTAAGACATCTGGAGCACCTCTCCGGACTGCATTTGTGTCCAGCTCGTCAGGTCCTTCACATGCTTCTCCTTCAGGATCAGACACGTCAGGGTCTTCTTGTACCCACTCTATTGGATCTGAAGCAAGTGCTACTAAACTGAAGACCGAGAACCTCGGTAATGTGACTGTGGAAGTAGCTCGAGAGCATATGGATCTGTTGGCTGTAGTAGTTCATTCATATGATGGACTCGTTGCTGGGAAGATTGGTAACTGCCCTCTGGCAGACGAGGACTACGAGCAGGTGGACGAAATGGAGCTTGAGAGAATGGACATAATGTGGGCCTTAGCTAGTGCTGTCCGGAGGGTGAAGAAGTTTGTTAAAAAGACCGGACAGAACTTGGTAGCTACTAAGGATACCACATTTGGCTTTGACAAGAGCAAAGTGACCTGCTTCAACTGTGGAGAGAAGGGGCACTTCAAGAGAGAATGTGTCAAGCCAAAGAAGACGGGTAATGGGAACCCGTTCTCGTCCTTTACTCGCCAAGACAAGCAAGCTTCTAGTTCTACTTCATCAAGCAAGGATCCAAAAGCCTTGACTGCTCGTGATGATGAAGGACAGGATTGGAGCTTTAGGTTTGTCTCACCAGGGGAATCAAACATTGCAAGTGTAGAAGATATTGATGATGATTCTGCGAGCGAAGGTGATCTAGCAATTGAGATAGCAATGTCACACAGTGAAGAAGCAACTACAGCAGAGGTCAGTTACAAGCCTAAAGAGGAGACTTCCACGTCAAAGACAGAAAAGACAGAATCACCAGAACCAGAGACATCTGATGCTGCGTTGATGGCTAACTCTTCTGAACCAACTCAGGTAAGTACTACTGACCAAATGTTTGATAATCATGCTTGTTCTGCTTGTGATACTTTTAGGAATAGCATATATGAAAATTTGCTAGGTTATTAGATCATAATTATAACTTAGTAAAAGACTTGCAACTGTGCACTGAGGCTAACAGAGTATTAAAACAAAATGAGCATAGTTATAAAGAAAAGATAGAACCTATTGACTAAACAGCTTAGGGAAACCGAAGTAGTTGCTTTTACCAAGCTAATGACATTAGGTACTATCTAAACTCCCTAGAAGACACTAAGAAGCAAAAGGCAGTTCTAGAAGTAGAAGTAAACTCATTAAAACAGAAACTGCATAGTTGGACTAGTTCTTCACACATAGTTCAACACTTAGTGAGAGAAAGGAATAACGGGGAGGGATTGGGTTACAAAGTGGTTCCACCACCACCTGAGACCTTGATGAACACTAAGACCAGACCAGTGAATAATAATCCCATCAAGGATCACGTGGTGTCGACCCCTCTTGTTAGTGATCCAGATACCTCATGTTCATCTATTGAATCTGGACACAAACAAAAGGAGGCCACTTCAAAGGCAAAGGGTAAATTGCCTTGTGTTAATCTGGAAAAGGAATTTGAAAAAGTTAACCTAAAGTCAGGGTCAAACAGAGTCAAATCAGAACCTAAAAAGACTTCTAATGTTAATTTTTCACAAGCTTCAAGTCAAAAACCAGTTAACAAAAAAGAGAAAGATGTTAAACAGGTTAAAACAGTTAAATTTGTTAAACCAGAGAAAATATCAAAAGAACCACAGTCAAAACCTAAAGTGATTGATGTTACTAGAGTGTCACACACTTCTCCACAAAGAAAGTTTAATCATAAAGTTGATAGCAGGTCGTGCTATAACTGTGGAGAATATGGACAAATTGCTTCCGATTGTCCTTTCTATCAGACACCTAGGAAGAAGATTGAATTTTAGGACTCTAAGCCTAGGTCTTCTAAGAGGAGCTCTCTGACTCCACCTAGAAGAACTAGTGAAACTAAAGTTCAACCTGTAAGCCAGTTGACTGTTTATCATAAAAAGGCTTTGCACAAGTCTGGATTATGGAAAGAGAAGTCATCCTGCGTGTCTGATATTGATGACAAGAAGGAACCCGAGCTATCCTCACCCTCTACGGGTCAATGGGTGGAGTTTATGATGTGTGATGCCTCTGGGAAACCCAAGCCAGTAAAGGGTTGGGTTCCTAACCTAAACTAATTCTTTACTTTGTATGTGCAGGGTGTTCGATATAGTGCTGAGACTAACACGTAGATTGTAGACAGCGGAGCATCCAGGCACATGACAGGAAATAGGACCCTTTTATCAAACGTCAAGCAAATAAAAGGAGGGCATGTTTCTTTTGCTGGAAACAAGGGAGGCTATATCATAGCTCAGGGAGAAGTGGGAAGTCAGAAAGTTAAGTTTGATAAGGTGAACTACGTTCAACAACTTCAAAATAACTTGCTTTCTGTTTCCCAAATCTGTGATAAAGGATTTAAGGTCATCTTCGACAACAAGAAGTGTTACGTGCTGAAGAAAGACTACGTGATCCCAGAGGACCAAGTTCTGATGACTGCTTCAAGATATAAAGACCTTTATGTCTTGGATCTGTCAACAGCTGCTATAACGGATCATGAGGTTCAGTGCTTTCTATCTAAAGCTACTGAGAAGGATTCCATCTCCTGGCATAGGAGAATGGGACACATTAGTCAAAGGAAGATGAATCATTTGATTCAGAAGGATTTGGTGAGAGGAGTTAATGTCAAGAACTTCCAGCTTCCTGACTTCTGTGTAGCTTGCAAAAAAAGGCAAACAGACGAAGAAGTCTCATAAGGAAAAGAAAGTTCATTCAATAGAACTTCCTCTTGAACTTCTTCACATGGATCCGTTTGGTCCAGTCAGTACAAAGAGCATTGGAGGCGACTTGTACTGTTTCGTGGTCACTGATGACTACTCAAGGTTCACTTGGGTAATGTTTCTGAAATCCAAATCAGAAACGTTTGAGTCACTCAAGGAGTTAGTAACCACACAGGAATCACTCTACAAGCTGAAGGTTAGACAAGTACGCTCAGACAACGGGACAGAATTCAAGAACCAGTGGATGGAGGCATACTGCAAGGAAAAGGGAATTGTGCATCAATTCACTTCTGCCTACACGCCTCAGATGAATGGCGTTGCTGAGAGAAAGAACAGAAGCTTGATAGAGACAGCACGGACTATGCTGGCAGACTCGAAACTGCCTATCCAATTCTGGAATGAGGCAGTGGCAAATGCATGTTATACACTGAATCGAGTCCTGATAGTCAAGCGCCACGGAAAACATGTTACGAGCTACTACAAAGACGCAAACCAAATTTGGAGTATCTTGAACCTTTTGGCGCGCCGTGCACACTTCTGAAGAAGACACAAGAAGGAAAATTCAGCGAGAAGGCGGATGAAGGAATCTTTCTAGGATACAACATACCGAACAAGCGAATTTACAATAACTCAACGGGTCTTGTAGAAGTGTGGTGTAATGTTGATGTTCAGAGATACACCACACCACCTACTGGCAAAGGACCCGCTTACTTCTTCGACTATGATGGATTCTTCAAGTCCTTCAACATCCCTCTCTCTCCCTCGGATGATGAGTTAGCTACTAGGATGATGTATGATATCCTGAATACACCGTCTAGCTCACAGGGAGAATCCTCTACTCTGTCAGGGGGAGTAGCCGATGACAGTGACTCCTCCTCTGAAGATGAAGCTGAAGCAGATGACCAGAACAGTCAGGAGGAACAGGTTCCAGTTCCTGAAAGTCCACAGGCATCTACCAGTGATGCACCTTCGACTTCGGAACCTCAAACTCCAACTACCTCAGATGCAGAACCAAATGTTCATGATCTTGGCTCTGAGGTAGCTGTTCCTACTACTCCAGGATCACGACTAAACGTTTATCATCCCCTTGACAATGTCATTGGGGATGTCAGATCAGGAGTACAAACCCGAAATCAGCTATACTCAGCTGATTACGCCTCGGTTATGGAGAAGGGTTACATTCATGATGGTGCTTATCGGTGTTTTGTCTCGCAGTTTGAGCCAAAATATGTCAGTGAAGCACTAAATGATGAGGCGTGGGTGAGTGCCATGCAAGAAGAACTTCTTCAGTTCAAGAAGTTAGGAGTGTGGACTCTGGTTGATAGACCCAAAGGTGCTAAAGTAATTGGCACCAAATGGGTACTGAAATGCAAGAAGGATGACCAAGGGGTCATTATCAGGAACAAAGCTCGATTGGTGGTTCAGGGTTTTCGCCAAGTCGAGGGGATTGACTACAATGAGGTATTTGCACCCGTGGCAAGGATGGAAGCCATTCGTATCTTCCTTGCCTATGCATCGTACATGAAGATTAAAGTCTACCAATTAGATGTGAAGAGTGCATTCCTTCATGGGGAAATTAGAGAAACAGTCTATGTCAGTCAACCCGAGGGATTTGAAGATCCTTATCATCGGGATAGAGTTTACAAGCTCGACAAGGCTTTATACGGGCTTCATCAAGCTCCTAGAGCTTGGTATGAGAAACTCTTGACTCATCTTGTGAAACACGGCTTTCGCAGGGGAGTCATTGACTGCACGCTGTTTATTAAAGAAAAAGATGGCGACCTACTGCTCGTACAGATCTATGTTGATGACATAATCTTCGGTTCAAAGAACGAAGAGTTATGCAAAGAATTTGAAGCAGTTATGAAGAAAGAATTTGAGACGAGTGCTATGGGGGAGATGAAGTTCTTTCTCGGGTTACAGGTGGATCAGACTCCAAATGGGATCTTTCTACATCAGACCAAGTATGTAGGAGACATTCTCAGTCGCTTTGACATGGAGAATGCTTCTGCTGCTGGGACTCCACTTGCTACGAATCACGATATAGCACCTGATGAAAATGGAGATCTTGTCGATGCCACAATGTACCGAGGAATGATTGGATCCCTCATGTATCTCACTGCCTCAAGACCTGATATCATGTATGCTACATGTTTATGTTCTAGATATCAGGCTAAGCCTAAGGTCAACCATCTGATTGGAGTCAAGAGGATTTTTCGTTATCTGAAGGGAACACCCACACTTGGATTGTGGTACCCTCATGATGATGACTTTGAGCTTACCGCGTATAGTGACTCGGATTACGGAGGCTGCAAGATGAACTACAAGTCTACATCAGCAGGGTGTCAATTCTTTGGGAGAAGATTAGTTACCTGGCAGTGTAAGAAGCAGACATCGGTCACATTGTCAACCTGTGAAGCCGAATATGTTGCTGCTGCATGTTGCTGTTCACAAATCATCTGGATTCAACAGCAAATGCGGGATTACGGTTTAAAGTTTTCTTCTACTCCTATTTTTGTTGATAACTCTGCTGCAATTGCAGTAACTAAAAATCCGATCCAACATCCAAAGACCAAACACATCGGTATTAAATACCATTTCATAAGACACTGTTTTGAAAAGAACTTAATTGATGTGGTAAAAATTAATACTGATTTTCAACGCGCTGACCTCTATACTAAAGCCTTTGATAAACCACGTTTTCAATATTTGCTAGAGGTCAACGGCGTTAAAAAGAAAAGTGAGGTTATTCCTGATGATGATCATGTGTAGTCTGATGTAGTTTAGTTAAAGTTTTTCCTTTTATTTTATTTTATTTTATCTTATCTGTTTATTTTAGTCTGTTTAATTTAAATTAATGTTATTTTGCTGTTTATTAAAATCCTAAAATAATTAAACCAGTAATGATTTTAGTATTTTAGGGGGAGAATATGTCAGCAAGTTAACATTAAAAAAAATGGAAAAAATGAGGGAGAAGGAGTGGATAGCTGATATAAGGTAGATCGTATCTGTGATACCGATTCAAAACCTTTGGAAAATGATAGTACATAGGAACAAATCAAGAGGGACATTAAAAATTTAAGTTTAGAAAAGATGCACAAATTCAAAGTATAAGTCTGTGTAGTCTAAGCAATGTAAAAGGGAAGATGATAGAACACTGGTAACTCCTAAGGTAACACAAAGAAAGAAGACCTAGAGGTTGCTAGACCACAAATGATATGTCGGTAGATTCAATACAATAGATGATTAAATCTGACTGGTGATCTCAAGATCAAAGTAACTTGTTCAACTGACTGTGGGCTTCCATCTTATCACTGGTTAACACAATCAACAATATTCCAATTAGGGGTAATGAGCATGTAAACGCCACAAATGTGTGCGGATGACCATAATTAGAGCAAAGCAAAAAAAAATGAAAGACAAATGCTATAAAGCTAATGACTTATGTTGTTGGTGCATTTTGTGCAAAATAAAATAAGCTGCTCTAACAAAGAGATAGGTTGTGTGCCTCTCTGCTGTGCGATGGCACTGACCTGAGGATAAACATAACCTAGATATTCTAGAATTCATTGTTGTTTGCCGCCTCTCTGCTGTGCGATGGCACTGACCTGAGGACTGGCTTCTCTTTGAAAGCTTTAAGAATAGTCTCTTCTTGTAATAATACCCGTAGACCGCTCAAAAGCTCCTGAGGAATGTTGATTACCATATAAGTGTGGGATCCACAAATGTTAGTTGAAATAGTTAAACCTAAAACAATCACCAGTCTGTGTCAAAAGTGTGTGTATGGATTTAAGTGTACAAATATATCGACAATCATTGTGGCTGCAATTCTCGAAAGTTCAAATCAATGTGAAAGTCTAAGAGTTCCAGTATGATTCCCTAAAGTTGCTAATGACTCCGGATGAACACCAAGAATTGAGCATTAAAAGATTTTGATAATCAGTCCCAAATGATTTGACTTGCCTGTATGATTCCAAAATTGAATTGGTCCAGGTGTGGTCAATCCAAGTTGAAGCTGTCTATTCCAGAACCAAATCCCGTAGATGTCCATCTTAGGATTTAACTCTCACAAAAAGCCAAAAACAAGTCTTGTTTTGAGTATTTAGTTTAAATTTTCTAAGTTAGTTAGTAGTATTAGTTTGTTAGTTTGTCGGACTACATCAGGAAAATCCATAAGGAATCAACTCACTAAAAGGGTCATGTCTGAGATGACCACATGTGTTTTAAAAGTTTAAAACAGTCACATCTGAGGTGACAAAGTGTTTAAAATGGTCACGTCTGAGGTGACTAAATTGTTTAAAAGGATCACGTCTGAGGTGATCATAAAGTTTTCAAGTTAAAATGATCATGTCTGAGATGGTCAAAAGCTCATAATGTAAATAATTAAAAGGGGTTTTAAATGTTAATATTCAAATTGGCAGAAAAATTTAATAAGTGTGACCCATTCGCACGAATGGACCATACGTATGGACTAACTATACGAATGGAATCCATTCGTACGAATGGACCATGAGTATGGACCATCCAACCGAATGGCCCATGCGATTGGCCCAGTCGGATGCTTAAGGGCGAACGAGTGAGTCAGTCGCACAACTGAGATTCAGTAGGACGACTGAAGAAGGGCGACTGACCCAATCGCACGACTGAGTCCCACTCGCACGACTGAAAGGGCGTATAAGCTCAGTCGCACGATTGAATCTAAGGTTAGTATAAATAGAGGGGGAGTCGGTCGCAGAGACTCACCACCCCTCAAAGAAACCCTAGATCGCACGACTTAACTCCACTCTGCCAAAATTTCATTTGATTCCTAAAACATCCGTTTCTTGACTACTGATCATTTCCATTGACTTTACAGGTAATTTGCGGTGAAGAGAAACCAAAATAACGTTCAATTTGACTCTAGATCTGTAAAATCAGAACCGAAAACGAACTGAGACTTAAGTGGCTTAATAACCTAACTAAACGACTCAACCAGATGAAATTGAAGATGTTAGGTGTTATAAGAACGTATTGCGAGTCAAATGAACCAGATAATTATGTCTAAAACTCAAAAATGGTGAAAAAATGAATTTGAATTGAACAGTCAATACATCATGCGATTGGACAGACTGATGAACTTCAGTCGCATGACTGAAGGGTGCGATTTGCCTAACCGCACGACTGAACCATGCGTATGAAGCTCAGTCGCACGACTGGTGTAACCGCATGAGGTTATATGCGCATGAGTCCAGTCGCACACTCAGTCGTACGCATGAGATCATTCGCACGTCTGAATCTCAAACGCACTGTTCAGTCGCACGACTGATCTCAGTCGCACAACCTCAATCGCATGACAAAAAGATTATCTTCAAGTTTAAGTGTTTCATGATGTTCTTAGCCAAAGGTACTAATGTTTATTTTGATTTGTGTAACAGATGGCGAGTCGATGGACTATGAGCACGAAGCATAACATATGTTCTCATCTGGATTTGACATCCAGAAACGCTGCTAATTTCTCAGGCATCATCACATTCCTGCTCAAATCGAGGATAGCACATGCCATTTCTACACCTTGTACTCCTTATAGATCAGTTCAGCAGGCCTTTTGGGAAGGCGCTACCGTTGATAGATCCTCTGAGCCTCACTGCATCAGGAGTACGATCTTTGGCGAGGCTATTACCATCTCAGAGGAGGATCTAAGGATTGTTCTACAGTTAGGGGATGACGTTGATTGTCCTACTCGTTTACACCCCCTCACAGTCAGAGGATGTTTTCTGAGAGCCAAGTACTCTGGGGACATCAATGCTGGGGTACTCAACAAGAGTAACCTCTGTCCCCAGTTCAAGTATCTTGCGCATGTTCTACTCAAGTGCATAGCTTCTAGGAAGGGAGGCTTTGACGAGCTATCTGATCAGATACAGAACGCGTATGCTGCGTTGGTGCTGAACCACCCGTTCAGCTTCTCCAAAATGATCTTCACCTATCTAATGGAAACATTGAGGGGAAAGGGAAGGAGGGCTTCTGCATATATCCGAGGTTTATGCAGATGATTATAGATCAGAAGCTTCCCTCCCTGCCGAAAGAGAAGGAGGATGCGGTAGTGCTCGAGGTCATGGATGACACTAATTTGGGGAGAATGAAGGTGTACAGGGGGAAGCAAGTGAAACCCCCTGTCAGGAGGTTGTTTGGGCATCTGGCCCGGGAGGACTACGTGGCGCCAGCCTAGAGAAAGTGGCGCCACGATGACAGTGATTCTGATGTAGAGCAGATTGCTTTACCTACTGTGGACTCGGATGATGATGATAGTGGAGACGCCGGGGACGATATGCCTGCTCCACCGAGAGGCACTGTGTCTGATGTTATTCCCCCGGTGTCTGCCCCAACTGGAGATATTGCTGAGACAGCCGGATTTCATCAGGAGTTTGTTGTTGGTGCTGAGGAGGAGGAGGAGTCTGATGAGGAGCCCCTCACGCGAACTGTGGGAAGCAAGGTTGTTCCCACAGAACACGGGCTACGGGTGGTTGGTGAACACCCGAGAGACTCCAGAGAGACTGAGACTGACCCGAGTTATGCTCCGGGTTCAGCAGGCAGGGTTGTAGGGGGAGCATCCACCTCCACAGGGACGAGGAGGAAGAGGATGGCTCAGCCCCATGGACTGAAGAAGAAGAAGCGCCGGTTGACCTTCGTTACTACTGTAGCCTCTACATACACCACCACCACCACAGCCACCACATCCACCACAGCTACCACAGCCACCACCATACCTACCACTACAGTACATTTCCCATCCACCACCATACCATTTACACCTACTTCACCTCCACCATTTTACCGACCCATCTTCACTACAGCCACCACCACCACCACCTCACACCATGCCGGACCGTCAGCCCATACCTCACATTCTTATGGATCACCTCTACCTCCAATCGGGGTAGAGGAACAGCTGTCAGCGCTAAACCGTATGGTGATGCGCTTACTAGCTGCCGACGAGGAGAAAGCTGCACAGATACGCCAGCTTACCGACCTGACTGCTGCCCAATCTCAACAGATGGCAGAGCGGCTCGTGTTATAGAGCAGCAGACCCAGCTGATGGATGCACAGAGAGTAGAGATGTCCCAACTCCAGGAGCAGCATGCTCAATTAGCAAAAAGGATAGAGGAGTTGGAGACCATCAACAAGACCATCATGCTGCGGTTAAAGGGATCAAAGGATGAGCCCTTAAAGATCAAGGAAGGGGATGGAGACGATGGAGATGATAGTGATGATGAAGATGAAGATGATGATGAAGATGAAGAGGATGATACTGAGGATGAGGAGGAAACCGACAGAGATAGAACTGAGGAGAAGGAGGATGATGATGATGCAGAAGGAGGGGATGCGGCTGCATCGGCCTCTGCATCAGGTCAAGAGAGGAGGTCGAAGAACAGACAGGACCAATCAGCTACCACCTCTGCTCCTCCGAGTGATGAGACTTTGATTCAAGATAAAAGTAAAGACTAGATGTTTTATGTATTTACTTACTTTTGTGTTTGAATTATGTATTGAAAAACAATGTATTGAATGTTTATATATTAAGTTAATGTATTTTCTGTTTGATTAATTACTAATGAGTTATGTGTTGAATGTTTAAATCAAACAGATCCAAACTATCAAAGAGATGAGTTTGATGTTGCTCCCCTCCAACAGGTCAAGACTCAACTAACCATGATTCTTGATCTGCAAGGGATCGTAAGAAGGTCTATGAGTTATACCCCTGAAGAAGGGGAAATAATTCATGACCTATCTAACGAGCAACTCGTAGAGATCTTCAAGCTCAACCCGAATGAAATAGTTAAAGATGCTCCAACAATTGATTTGACTAGTGATGAAGAGCTCAACGATGTTGATGAAGTCGAGGTCGAAGATATCACTACAGAGGAGTACCCTCAGTACGCTGACAATGAGGGTAATGTGGTCCCCAATCTGGGTGAGTCCCTAGTCAGTGATACTTTTGAGGTGTTGAACAAGATGGAGCAGGAAACTGAGAAGGCAGAAGAAACAGCCCAAGCCTCAAATGATGATGTTGACATTCGAAAGGCTGAGTGGGCTGCATGTTTTGAAGAAATTAGAGCCCAACGTGCTGCACCGAAGAAAGACGCCTACACCAAGCTCTACAGAGTCAAGAAACACCACAAGGTGTCAGGCAGGATTATAGCATGGGCTTATTTTGATGATCTTAATGCATATGCAGTTAAGAGAGAACAGGGCATAGAGTACTTCAGATTCCCACATGATCTGAAGACTCTACCAGGTTTTGAGCTCAACCAGCTTGCTAAGCTAAAGCTTTTGTATGCTGACCCGAGGAAGATGTCAGGCTGGTTCGAGGCTGCCCTTAAGAAGGAGTACCACACCAGATGGGTTAACTTCAGACCCCAACAGCCTACTAGGTATATCAGAAGGTCTGAGGTTGATGCCATTACTGGCAAGCCCAAGATTGTGTTGAAGTGGAGTCCTCCGCGCACAATGTCGAGAATCCCACTCAGGGAAATGCCACAGGACTTCACTCCACACATTAAGTGGTGGTACTATGATTGGAGAACAGCTGAAGCGGTCATAGTCCTAAGCAAAGAGGGACAAATGGATACGATCAGGGTATTCAACCCGCTGTGGCTTACCAACTTGTCGGCTAATGATGTCTATACATTATACAAGTGGCCACTGTTCTATGACACGCAAGATATTGTACAAGCCCTCCAGTTCCAAAATGTTATACGACTCTGCTTCGCGTTTGAGATTCACGCGGGAGTCACAAAAGAGGAGAAGTACAAGAAGTACAAGGAGGTTATGCAGAATACAAGAGATTAGAGAGATCTAGGTCCAAGGGGGAATTTGTTGATGCATGTGTGTCCCTAGATCATGATTTGTAATGTAATAGATCTTGTCTGTCTGATTATGATGTAATATGAATTGATTAATGAAATGATATGGATTGTTTGTGATTTGTAATGTTTAATATTTCATTAATGAGTTGTTATTGAATTGATTGGGTTTATGATTATTTGAATGGTTACACATCAAGTTATATTATTTAAAACATTCAAACTTAACTTAATGAAGTTCTCATGCGAATGGCCCATGCGAATGGACCATACGCATGAATAACTTCATACGATTGACTCAGTCGCACGACTGAACCAGGAAACAGGATCAGTCGTATGATTGACACATAAGATTGGCTCAGTCGCACGACTGAACACTCAGTCATGCGGATGAATCAACCGCATGGTTCAATCGCATGACTGAACCATACTTATGGCCCAGTCGCACGATTGAACAATACTAACCTATAAATGAATTCGTGGAAAAACGTAGGCATTCATACCATTACGACTCCAGACGTACCCTAGTCGTCCAGAAGCCTCCCAAATCGTTCTCCAAGTTCACAGAACACATTAGATCGATTCCTAATCGACTTCTAACGTTAGATTCAATTCTTGATTGATTCTTCGTGTGTTCTCACTGATTGGATCGCCAATCAAATAGGATTCCGCACTATTTGATCTGGTTTACACGCTAATCACTAGGTATTTCGTTCAAATACTAGGTCCTGACAGTTACTTCAGTCATATGAGGTGGAACAAATGGATAACATACTTCATCAGATCCTGCAATGTTTAAATGATCATAGTTAAATGATTAGGTTAGAGCATCAATGTCAAACAACCATGATGAACCTTTAACTGACTTGGTGAATACAGATTCATCAAAGGATACATTAGGAGTTTCTTCCACAATGTTATGTTGTGGAATATAAACCCTATAAGACTTACATGTTGAAGAGTATCCAACAAAGAAACCATCATATGCTTTTTTTGAAAATTTTCCGAATGACTTTTTTATGTTTAAAACAGATACATGACATCCAAAGACTTTAAGATATCCTATGTATGATTTTCTTTTAAACAAGAGCTCATAAGGAGTTTTGTTATGTTCTTTGACAATTAAAGTTCTGTTTTGAACATTGCATGCAGTATTCACAGCCTCAGCCCAAAATGTGATGGGCAATTGTGAATCAGCTAGCATTGTTCTGGCTGCTTCAATGAGAGTTCTGTTTCTTCTTTCAGCAACTCCATTTTGTTGTGGAGTTCTTGGTGCACTGAATTGCCTTGCAATACCTTTGCTCTTGCAAAAGGAATCCAGTTCCAAATTGACAAATTAAGTACCATTGTCACTCCTAAAAATTTTAACTTTTGTATCAAGTTGATTCTCAATCTTGATCACAAAGTCCATTAATGTTTCTGATGTTTCACTTTTTTGTTTTAAGAAAAAGACCCATGTGAATCTTGTGAAATCATCAACTATCACCAAACAATATTGCCTTTTTCCAATGCTCATCACATTGGTAGGACCAAACAGATCCATGTGAAGCAATTTGAGTGGTGTAGTATTAGTATTGATAATTTTGGATTTATGTGACACTCTATGTTGTTTTCCTTTGTAACAAGAAGAACAGTGAGTTGAGCAATGAAACTCTTTGTTAGGCAATCCAATGACCATGTCATTTTTCACCAATTTGTTCATGTTCTTCATGTTAGAATGGATAAGCCTTCTATGCCATAGTTGAGATACATCTTATGATAACTTAGATAGAAGGCATGTTTCATGTTTTGTGAGGGATGTGTTGTTCATATCCAAAACATAAGTGTTTCCTTTTCTTGTTGCTTTGAGGAGGACCCATTCTTCTGGAACATTAAATCCTAGCTTAAGAATGTAACAATTAGTATTATCAAACAATGTGGTATAATATTGATCACAAATTTGAGACACACTTAGTAGATTATACTGTAAATTTTCACAATAATTTACTTTCTCAAACTTGAGCACACCATTTGTTATCATTCCTTCACCAACAATTTTACCTCCCTTTTTATCCCCACCAAATGCCACATAAGAAGCATTTTTATGTTTGAAATCATGGAGAAGAGAACCGTTTCCTGTCATATGCCTGGAACAACCACTGTCAACATACCACTTGTTGTCAGCTCTCCAATATTGTTCCTGTAATCAAAATTAAATCAGTTAGAATTGACAACCCAAGTCTTAATGATCTTGGGTTTGTCAACGGTGTCTAAAATAGTTACTCCTTCTTGAACAAGTCTTGAAGTTTCAATTTTAGTTTTGGTTGTTTCATTCTGAGTTGTTTCTGATGAGGATGTTGATGAAGTAGGTTCTTGTTTCCCAATTTCTTCTTGATCCATCTTAATTTTGTTCATTTGAGACTTTGGTTTTGATAATGAAACTTTATGATTAAATATATCACAATCTTTTGTTTTGGAATGATGTATATGATTTCCCTTTTCAAATTTATCAATGAATGCATCATCATCCTTTGTTTCCTTATCAGTCAAATCTACCCTTTTGTGAGGTGTTTTAGACTGCTGGAAAGTTGGTCTGTTCTTTAATGTATGAGCACTTGATGATATTTTGTCCTTTGATTTTGACTTTGATTTTTGTTCAGACTTCTTCAGTTTTGAACCCTTTTCACAATCAGTAGATTGAGTATTTGATTCAGACTTATCTGATTCTTTCTTCTTTGTGCCTTTTGTCTTGTTATTTTTGTTGAAATAACATTCCTGAGTGGAATGGTTATTTTTGTTGCAGATGACACAATGTTTGTTGAAATAGCAATCAACAGTCATGTGATTGTTCATATTGCAAATAGAACAGTAGCTACTGAAGTAACAATCTTTAGTATTGTGATTTTTCATGTCACACCATTTGCAATACTTTTCATCTGTTTCTTTCTCAGAGTCATTCTTGTGGTTTGCTGACTTTTGATGTTGTTCTTTCTTCTTTAGCTTTGGATGTGCTTCTTCTTTTTCAACTTTATGCACATTTTGATTGTTTGATGCTGAATTCCTCTTCCGTAGAGGATCTACTGAATCATCATTAACTTCTACTGAAGTTTTCTTTTTCTGTAGATCTTGTACAGGAAAGAGGTTCTTCTTCCGTTGATGATCTGCTGAAGCCTTTTTCTTTTCTTTTTCCTTGGATTTCTCTCTTTCCTCAGTAGAAGCAGAGTATTGTTGCTGATTTAGTTCTTGAAGACCTTCATTCAACTGAGCTATTCTCTTGCAAATGGTTTTCAGCATGTTTCTTTTTCTAGGAGGGTATGGCAACTTTGTTTCTTCAAGCACTTTTGGAATATTTGTGTCAAACATAACATTCTTACCCTTATTTAAAAGATCAGCATCATGTTCATCAGAATCATCCAAGTCATCCCACTCATCTAAGTCAAATTCTAAATTAAATTGATTAATCTTTTCTGATTCAGAAAACTCAATTTCATTCACCTTATTATCAATGTTTTGTTGATTTGAGCTTGTTCCTATATTGGTGCTAGGCACAATATGTTTTGAAAGATTATTTGTCATTGATTCAGGCAAAGAAACATAGTTATTGTTAATTGGTGGTGCCACAACATTGTATCCCAACCCAGACCTTTTCTTTGATTCAATATGAGAATTTAGTAATTTCTCATATTGCAGATATGAGAGCTGAAACTTCTGAAGTTTCACTTCAGTTGATGCATGATCAGCCATGGATTTGGTTAAGGAAGTGGTCAGATGCTCAACTTGTGCTTTTAAACTGTAATTTTCAGAAACAATTTTGTCTAAATCCTTTTGTAAAGAGTTAATTTTAATTTGATATAGTTTATGTTCTCTTACATGAGATTCATTCAAAATCATTGTTTTTTTAACTTTATCAGCTAATTGTTGAGCATGGACTCTTTATCTTTCTACTTCCTCAACACATATTGATGAACATAACCTGTCTCTTACCTCACTTGCCATGGGTGGAACTTTGTTTTCCATGTGAGCCATTAGAGCTTGATTTTCTTCTAAGACTTCCTTCTCATACACACTCCAGTCACAGGTTCCATCTTGAAGAATGATCAGCCCAGAGTCTTTAGAGTTGCTAGTTCCTGCTGGTGAATTAGTGGCTAGTAGGGATGAGTTAGTCAGTTGTGGCTGTCTAAAATATCTTTGAATTGATGAGGGTTGATTTGCCTGATGATTCTGATGTTGTGTTGTGTCAGAATTTTGTTGATTGCATTCTCTAGAAAAGTGTCCATAGAGATTGCACTTGAAGCATCTTACCTTTGACTTATCAACTCCTATACGTCATGATTTACTTGCAGCAGCCAAACTCTTGTTTCTTCTCAAATATTGTTTGGCTCTATAAGTAATCATTGCCATTTGCCATTGAAGATCCATTTCCTCCACTACATCCGGAGGCAGTTCTTCTAAATCTTGTTGGCACATGTTGGCATTTGGCAATGTACTTCCTAGATAAGCTTGAAAGCTTTAACTGAAAGCTGCAAAAGCTGCAAAAGCTGCTTTTTGTTCTTCAGAGTCTAGAATGACAGTGATAGACTCTGATTGATTGTTGGATGATGGTTTTTCAGATGATTTGTCTCTTTGATCATCAGATCTTTCTTTTTCTTTTCTTGACTTACTTTGAGAAGATTTCTTAGGAGGTTTTGATACATAGAAGCTTACTTCCTCTTCATCTTCACTCAAAGTACAAGAGTTATCACCATCATTACTGGATATGAAAGCACTTCCAGCACTTCTTGTTTCTTTAAAGTGATATGGTGATACATAAGTTCTTATACTCTTGTTTCTTGATTTCTCATCCAGTTCAAGAGCCTCAACTTTAGCCACTAGAGTGTCTAGTCCGACTGCTTTTAGATCTATGGTATTCTTGAACATGGATACAGTTTCCTTCCAACTTTCTGGTAAAGTATGGAGCATTTTCTTGTTCAATTCCTCATTTGTGTATTTCAACTCCAGAATGTTCATTTCTGTGACAAGTTGCATAAAGCTGTGGAGTTGTTGAGGAATTGATTCACCCTCAATATAATGAAAAGTTTCATATTGTGAACGAAGGGTGTCTTTCCTAATGCTTCGGATTTCATCACTTCCTTCACAAAGTGTATGAATAATCTTCAACAAGGAATTTGTTGTTTTGTAATTTTCACATTTGATCAATATTTCTTCTGGCAAAGCCATACTAAGCAAGCTATATGCTTTGATATCAACTTTAACCTTCTTAATATCATCAGGTGAAAGATCTTTTGTGCTGATGGGTTGATTGTTATCATTATAATCCGGCCCAAGGGTGGGTGGAATATAAGGAACTTCTATTATAGATACCCATAAGTCAGAATCTGTATAATTTACATGATTCCTAAACTTGATCTTCCATGATTTGAAGTCTGCTTTTGTTTCCAACTTCGGTGGTGGGTAAGATGATCCACTGAAGTTGCTCATGATTGATTAAGATCTGAGATGTTAAATGATGAAGATGATCAACAGGATCTGCTATTCAATTGATTTGAATATAGATCCAAGTTAATCTCACCGACTACTGTTGAACGACAAACAAGTTTCACACAAATCCCTTTTAAAAACAATAGATCTAATCAGTAACAACTGACAAATCTACAGAATTTAAAACAATTAAACACAACACCTGTGAATCCAAGGATCGCAATCGTGAATTATGTGACAACCGGCCTCTAGGTTGTTATCCTAACCCTAATTTACTTGCATCATTATCCATCTTATGAGTGCTAATAATTGAAACAATTCAACCCTACCATGAAATTGGTTGTTACTTGATTCAAATTATGGTTTCATATGGATTTTATTATTGACTTTTAGTTAATTTAGGTTTTTACCTTTTTAAAATTAGGGTTCCGGGAATGTTGACTAGTCACCCTTACAAAATTAATCTCAAGAGAAAACAATTAAAATATAAGCATACACACTCACACTCACATATTTTCGGCCCATGCATGCATGGACATGCACTAGATACCTCAATTAACATCATTCACTAAAATATTACATTATACCCAATACTACAAAACTAAACTACCTAATAATCATTTAACATTAAAATTTAAATCAAATACACCCACACTAGGAGCCAAAAGTGGCCACCCCCTCTCCCTCCACTCACCTCTCCTCTACACCACCCACACACTCACCATTCACCCTTCATGCAAAGACTTCATCTCTACACCTCTCTCTCATTCTTTCAAATCTCCATCAGCTGAATACACACTCCTAAACACACACACAAACTATTCTCTCAAAGGTTTCAGCCTTGTTCATCGAAGAACAAGGCATCTCCACTCTCGGTCGACCTAAAACCGCAAGAAGGTGACCATATCCGCGAGTTTGGACACACTTCTACCCATTGTTCGACTCATCCAAGCTTTGTAGAAGATTCTCCAGCCTTGTCCAAGGAGATTCGAGCCATTCAAGACCATCTACACTCTCTAAAACGTGAACAACATCGAGGAGCTTTTTTCATGACACCCGAAAATGGCCTTTTTCATGTGTTCTTTCATTTCTCTTTTAAAAACACCTCCTCTCTTTGTTGTAGCAGAAACCCGACACCACTATCTTGTTCTTGAGGAGCTTTCAACTTCACAAGAGGTATCTCACTCGTATTACTTGTCATACCTAAGGTGGAAACCGATTTCCACCATGAAAACCCTATTTTTGGGACTTTTGCACCATCTAACTTGTAGATCTTGTAACTCTTGAAGGCAAAACTTATAACCTGCTTGTTAAAGGTTTAATGAACTCCTAATAACCTGATTTAAAAAGTTATAAAAGAAGATACACCGTGGATGTATGGTTTTAACACAAGTTACACCTCAAAAACCTTCATTTTACAAGATGAATATTGCAAGCTAAGCACTTGTTTGAAAACACTCTTAACCAAGGCTTATAATCTGCTCATAAACGACTTGGTAACACCATAATAATCTGGATTTAAAGTTAAATGGGGTTTTGGTAAGGTTTAATTACAAGTTGCAATGATTTACACATGTGTTATGGTTAGTTATGGCTAAATCACTAAGATGATGACTCATTGTTGTGATGGGGAACCTAGCCGTGAGTTTGGACTTAATTTCAGAATGTTTTGTTGAATATTAAGGTTGTGACAAGTGGTTAATCTCTGGAAATTATGGACATGTTAAGATTAGACCTATTTTGGTTAATTTCGGGACCCGAAACATGGTAAAACGACCTTAAATAGTAAAAACATGGATTTTACACTCTTGAAAAGTATTCCAGGCTTAAAATTGATAAATAAAGTGTTCTGGATTCAATGGGTAATTTAAATGGTCAAAGGAACAAATAAATGACGTTTTAACTAAAATCGGGTACTAACCGAGCATCGTTTTTGAGAAAAATCCACGAAAAAGGAATTTAAAGCTAAGATTTCTAAAAATCAGTTAATTTCAGTAAGTTAAGTAATAAAAGACCTAAAGGATTTGAAAAATTGGTCAAACAAGCTTTAAATGGTCAAATACGGTCAAAACCGCGTTTTAACGGGTCAAACGTAAAAATGAGATTTTCAACTATTAAAGGCCAAATTTCACAATTTAAGGACTTAAAATTTATAAAAATATCTTTTAGAAAATACCTACTGGTCCAAGACTCAAATTTATGAAAACCCTAAATTTACAGTTAAAACCCTCCGGCTTTTACCGCAACCGGGAGCGTTAAACGTATAGTTTTTAAAACCGGACCCGTAAACTGAAATTTTGAAACACTTACTCTATCATAAGTGTAATTTTACTCTAAGAACCTGATTTTTGGTCTTAAGTGTCATAAAGGACAAGAAACCAAACTTGAGGGTAGAAATTGTCAATTTTGAAACTTGAGGGACTAAACTGTAAAATTTTAACAAACTTTATAACCGACTTCTAGGAAGCTAATAATCACTTGAACAACAAAATTTCTTAATATACTTAACCTAATGAGGTAAAAATCTCCAATTTTCATGAAGAAACATTGACCTGCCATAAAAGGAAACTTTTTATGCAAACCTTCGCGAAATCAAAGCCTTACCCAATAGCTAAACTCTTGACACCATTGTTGCACCTTAAATGAGTTTAGGGCAGTAGCTTATTACTTAATATGTACATGTTAGGGTGCTAGACTTGAGACACTCCCGGCACACCAAGAGACTTTTTGACTTGAAACCTAAGGTGAGTTCTAGTGACTTCCCCTTTTTACTATTGTTTTGGGATGAAACATGCTCTGTTATTTATGAACTATATTTGTGCTTTACTTGATGATTGTATGTGGGATTTATGGATTACCTGCTGATACTTATGTCATGATCATTAATTCTTTCGTGAACCGCTTGTTTTATATGGATAGATCTATTTGGGGAATCCCCCACACACAGTGGCTTCCGTTCCAGGAAGGGTACCCCACTGAGATCCTAAGGGGTCGTTTGTGGCATGTAACTGGTTTTGTTAGGAAACTAGGGTGAGCCATCCGGGCAGGTATGGTTCACTGGTTTGGGGCTCAGTTCTTCCTTCGGGAATATCCGGTTAAACATAATTTTGAAGAGGCCAACCGGGACTGAGTGTAGGGTTGATTATGATTTTTCCCATGATGTTTAAACAATGATTATTTTCTTTTTAATCAAAGAAGGATTTGTTAAGTCCTTTTGTTTTTAAACTTTAAGCACTTGAATTCATCAACTTTTTAGTTGACACAAATTTCTTTTGAGCATGTTTCAGGTAAAGTATGAAGAGATCCTAGCTGTTGTGAAGACCTAGACCTATCCCCGCGACCATGGCATTGGCATATTTTCTTAATGAACCCTTTTGAACAATTTCATGTTTGTGTTGAACAAGTACAATTTATTTTTATGGGTGATTGTAAAACTTATTTGGGGGCTTGATTTGTTTCTAGCCCCGGTATCTTTTTAAAACATTAGTGCCATGTGATATTCTCTCCTTTGAGCTCTTGTAATGGTTTGTTTCCGCTGCCATATGTTGTTGCTAGTCTGTGAAGTCCCATCCTACCTGGGCCCGGGGTGTGATAGATTGGTATCAGAGCCAAAGGTTGTAGAGAAGTCGGGAATACCATAGTAGACCCTAGGCTACAACCCTGATACCCTAGGACTGTCCTTGTGGGAAGTGTTGGGATGATCGGGTTGGGTAAATTGATGATTACACTTGATCAACATAATCATGAATTTACCGGACGCGTAATTTCCATCACGGATCTTTAGGTTATGATTCACTTTTTCTGATTTATATTGATGATTTTGAAACTAATTTCTAAAAGGGGATTTAAATGATTTTTATGATGAACTATGTTATCCGATACTATTTGAAGAGATTATTGATTTGGGCAACATGGTCAATTATATGTTGGAATAACAGATACTATTGCCATCACTACTATTACTAGTACTATTATTATAATCATGAGCTATGAGAAACCAAATTACTCATGATGTATTTCTTACAGGACAACGACTATGGCTGATAAAGGTAAGGCGCCTGCTCACCCCGACACTGAGATCACTCATACCGGAACCTTGAGAAGGGCGAAGCCTCAGACAGAGTATGAAGCGTACCTCCGGAGATGCAGACATCCAGGGTGGATATCCGTCACGTCAGAAGATACTGAAGCTTCCGAGGACTCTTCCTCCACATCACCTTCCCGAAGCCGAACGCGTTCTCACTCTCCTCAAGTAGCTGCTCCGACCCTCTCACCCATTCCACCTATTGGGAATAGGGGTGCGCGTACCGTCACCCGACCTCGCAAAAGCGTTAGGCCAGGATCCTCCGTATCCTTTAGGATGCCTCCTCCTCCTCCCCCGCCTATTAGGATTCCTACTTCGGTACCTCCACTATTTGACCCACGTGATGAGCACCTGATGCCGCCGAGACATAGTATGTATGACGGCCTAGCGTACTGGCTGGTGACAGGTACTCCCAGTCGAGTCGCCGGGCAAGTGACGTAGGACCCTCTGATGCGACATTGGATGAGATCTTGAGGACCGTTCGCCGTCATGAGTTGACTGTTCAGCACGCCACTCGAACCTCCCAGTCTGCTCAATTCCAGGCTATGATGGCTACGCAAGGAGTGCAGCGTTTGGAGCAGGAGCAGAGAAAGAAGAGTACAGGATGATTTGGATGGCTGAAGAAAATGTGGATGTGATAGCAGGGGTACTCAGCAGGATTATCTGTCTCTAGACAGTAGAAGGAAACTATTTGAATTATTATTCGATACTATTATTATTATTATCATGGGGGTGATGGCACCTTCCAAATTGTAAGAGCTAGACTCTGATTCTACTTTGCTGGATGATACTATTCTGAACTGTTTGTTTGGATGCTAGATTTATTGAACTATTTGTATTAAATTGCAATATGTTGTGTTGTGCCTTGAAATTGGTTTGTGCCTTTTCTAATTGGTTGTCTAATTGTTATGTCATGTTTTGATTTGGACTTTGTAAGATTTTCTTAGTGGGTTGTAAATACATATGTGCATGCCATGATCCCTCTTTCCGAGGCATGGTGTAATAGGGTAATGATGCATAGGCTATTCGAAACAAATTTTGAGATGCTAAACGAATCTATTTGTGATACTATCAGAATGCCGACTCGCAGAGGAACATGATTTGGACGGCGAGGAGCCACTAGGGGCCGCCGTGAGGAAGCCAGGCAGACTGGAAACCAACTTACTCCACCAGGAACTCCCCACAGGGAAAATGCTAATCCAGAGAACGATGAAAGAATTGCTAACCTCGTAGCTCAGCAACTAGCTAACGCCATCCCGACCATTATTGCACAGATAAATGCAGATCGGGGTAACACTAATGGTAATGATCGGCCGGTGAACGACGAGGGCTATGACGAGGAAGCCGAGGCGTTAAAGAATGGATGCTCCTATAAGACCTTCATGGCATGTAAGCATAAGGACTTCTATGGCACCGAGGGTGCTATAGAGACTTACAGATGGAATGACGAAATGGAAGCTGTCTTGGACATTAGCGAGTGCAAGATGGATCATATAGTGAGGTTTGCATCACAATCCCTCAAGGGGTCAGCCCTTGAATGGTAGAAGTCAATTACTCAAACCCGTGGAAGAAATGTGGCTAATCGAATGAGTTGGACTGAATTCAGAGAGCTAATGACCAACAAGTATTGCCCCATCAATCAACTCGAGAAGCTGGAGACAGAATTTTTAAGCTTGGAAATGAAAGGTCCCAACTACACAGAATATATCAATCGTTTCTTAGCCCTATCCCGACTTGTTCCACATCTGGTGACGCCTGAAGCCAAAGGTGTAGCACGATTCATCTGGGGACTACACCCAAGAGTTAGGGGAATGGTCCGTTCCTCCCAGCCTTTAACCCTACAAGCTGCTGTTGACCTTACCAGCAGTTTGACTGATGACTTAATTAGGGCTGGATGGACTGAACAAGCAAGGGCTGATGAGAAGAGGAAGTTTGTTGGTGAGAAAAGGAAATGGTTTGAAGTGAAAAGAGCGGTTGGAAGTAGTAGCGGGTTAGGTAGAAAGAGTTCTGAAGGTGCGAGGCGCGATGATCAGGGAAGCAAGAACCGGAGACTGTATTCGGGGACAAGCCCATTTTGCAACAAGTGCAAGTTACATCATCAAGGGGAATGTAACCCGATGCCCTGTTTCAGGTGCAAGAGAACAGGCCATCTAATCAAAGACTGTACTTACGCGCCAGGAACACAATGCTATGAATGTGGAGATCCAGGGCACATGAGGAACAAGTGTGCTAAGCTGGGTGGAGACAAGGATGCCAAGCACAACAAACCTAAGGGAAGAGCTTTCGTAATGGACCCAGCAGGAGCTCGTAGGGAACCTCACTTGGTCAACGGTATGTTCCTTGTAAACAATCATCCCACTACTGTACTGTTCGATACTGGAGCGACTGCTAGCTTTATCTCTAGTACTTTTAGGCCATTGATTGACTTAGACGCGTGTGCCTTGACTGATACGTTTACCGTAGAATTAGCTCACGGTAACATTTTAGAAACTAACGAAATCATTAGGGATTGCCCGTTGAATCTAAAGGGGAATATGTTTAGGATAAACTTGATGCCAATTAAGTTAGGAGGATTTGATGTGGTTGTGGGTATGGACTGGCTAGCGAAGCATAGAGTCGAAATCATATGTGATGAGCGTCTACTCAAGATACCGTTGAGCGACAAAGAAGTGTTAGTGGTAGAGGGTGAAAGGAGTAACCCCCTATACCCCATGATATCCTACTTAAAAGCTACCAAGAGCTTAATGAAAGGATGTCCAGCTTTTATAGTTTATGGGATGAAGACCCAAAAGGAGAAGAAGATCGAAGATATTCCCGTGGTTTCTAAATACCCAGAAGTGTTTCCGGAAGACCTACCAGGACTTCCCCCGAACCGACAAGTCGAATTCCAGATAGATTTGCTGCCTGGTGCTGCACCAGTAGCCAAGGCACCTGTAACACCTGGAAATTTATTATTTTGAAGCCGGCGAAGAAAGAAAAGAAATAAAGTCCAAAGTCGAGGGACCAAACTCGCCAACGAAGAAAAGTTGGGATATGTGGTGGTTTATGTAGGGAGAGGGCAGCCCACTCTCCCCACACTTCCCATATTTTCAGATTTCAAAGGAAGAGAAGAGAGAAAGAGGAGAAAAAGGAGAAAAGTGGTGTTTCGGGTGATTCGAGTGTCCAAATCCGTCGAGTGGCAAGCCAAATCGAAGCTCTTGTCTTTGTGCTCGATTGTGTGAGTTCTAGGACCCCACTTTTACTTGTTTTCAACTGATTTTGGGGCTGGAAGATGTTCAAAACCCGTTTTTGTGTGTGTATGTGTTTGACCCATTTGGGTGTGATGTGTATGATGCGTTTAGAGTATGATTTCGGGCTTGTGTGTGCTTGTATGGTGTTATGGTATGCATTCCTAAGGTCCAGGAGGGTTAATTTAGGCTTAGAATGGGTTTGGATGAGCTTGGAGGCCGAAAATGGCAGATTGGGTTCGGGATGAACTCCATTCTGCATCAGCTAGGGCTAGGCGACCGAATGAAGGCCATACGGCCGAATGAGGGCGATTGAGGGTCATTCGCACGATTGGGATTCATTCGCACGATTGAGGGTTCAATCGCACGACTAAGGTTTCAGTCGCACGACTGGGAGTCCAGTCGCATGGGGATTGCACGACTGAGGGTTTAGTCGCATGAGTCCATTCGCATGAGGTCAGTCGCATAGGTGCCCATTCGCAGTAATCCCATTCGCACAAGGTCCATACGCACGATTGGATGTTCATTCGTATAGATGTTCATCCGCATGAGTCCAGTCGCATGATGTTCAGTCGCATGGAGGCCATGCGACTGAAGAGTGTCCATTCGCCCGAATAGGGCTGTTGCACTCGAAGGAGTGTGTAGTTTGACTTCTGGCCTTCGGGGAAAGGTGCAGATGTAAGTGTTGACGTAAGGTAACCCGTAAGAGCATGTAAGAGGATGGTTATGGCCTTAGAGAGCATGTAGGGCATGATGATGATGATGTTGCATGTTTATGCATATTATGAATGTATGATGTTGCCCTGTATGATGATGATGAATGTGTATGATATGTTCCTTATTATGATGTATGCTTATCTTTCTTGTGGCTTTACATGTCATGCTAATGAATGAATGAATGAAGTATTATGTAATGTAAAGCGAAAGATAATGAAAGAGGAACATGAAGTAAGAATGCATGCATTAATGAACGATGAATGAACGAATGAAAGGCTTGCAAGCATATATATTGGGGTGAGCGACTTTGTGTTGCAAAAGACTCGGATGAAGTGCAATCATTTAGATTGCCTATGAGGTGAGCAACCTTGTCGTTGCAAAAGACTCGAGTAAAGTGCTATCGTGATGTTGCCTTGGGGTGAGCAACCTTGTTGTTGCAAAAGACTCGGATAGCTTGCTATCGTGATGGGCAATTGGGGTGAGCAACCCTAGGGGTGCAAAAGACTCGGATAGCAGCAATCATTGAGATTGCCATTGAGGTGAGCGACCATGTTGTCGCAAAAGACTCGGAAGAAAGAATGAACGAAAAGAATGGAAGATAATGAATGAGATGAATGATAATAATGTCACTATCTGTGTATACGTATGTTGAATGATCGCATGATAAAGGAACGGTTTTCAATGAAAGTAAAGTATATTTATGTTATAAAACTAGAGCTCACTCAGCAACGCTGACTTTTATTACATTTTCCAGTTGGCAGGTAAATGATTGCTGAGGATGGCACGGCGAGGCTACTCGGCTCTTTTGGGATGGCATCCAATTATATAGCTTTTGTGATGTAATGCAAACATGAATTTTGTAACCGGATAATGATGTATTATTTGGCAAAAGTAATTATAATGAAATGTGATGCCATTTTTGAATGTTTCCGCTGCAATGATTTCTTAATGTAATGTAATTATATGTTTTATGTGCGATGAATGACCAACTGTAAGCGTCCAGGGAACGGGGCCTTACAAGTTGGTATCAGAGCCAAAGTTTAAGTGAAATGGGTAAATTTTCAAAATAAACCTTAACTTAAACTGAAAATGGGACGAATGGGGAATGGGATGCCAAACTTAGTAGCTGCGTGCCATCAGGTATTTTCTTAAAGTTAACCGGTTTTATGTGCGCATGGTATATGTTATGTGTTGTATGTAGATTTGAATACTGATGTAGTCAGGACAGGTAATACTTGGGGTATGAAGAGTACAGTAAGTGGCTAATCACAACTGGCCACTGTAATTAGGAACTTACTATACTTGACATAAACTGAGCTGTTTCCTTGAATGACCGTGTTGGTGTTTGAATCTTTCAGTGTGTTAGAGAATGGCTGGTGGTAGATCATCTAGAGCTTCTAGGGGTGGAGGCCGTGATGGCCCCGTTGCTGAACCACGCCCTAAGAGAGGAAGGCCTAGAGCTGAGAAAGAGGTTCTTGCAGAACCTGAGACTCCTCATCCAGAAGTTGGGGATGAGAGTGCGAACTTGAGGGCCTCGGTAAAGGAGGCTGTTGTTGAGGAAGTACATCAGGTCATGCAGACGATCTTACCGTCTGTGGTGACCGAAGTCATCAAAGCTGTGAAGGAGGGAGAAAGGAAGGAGAGAAACCGGGCCTCGAGGGAGCAACCGGAGCCTGAAACGATTTTCTCTGATAATGAGGAGGAAGAGGAAGAGGAGCCTGTGCGAGAGGTGGCACGAGGCTGTAACTATGGGGTGTTTATGAGATGCAAGCCCCCTACTTTTGACGAAAATGGTAATGCTGCTGCTGCTCACCGATGGGTGAGAGAAATGGAAGCTGTTCTCGACATCAGCGAGTGCCGAGAAGATCAGAAAGTAAAGTTTGCCACCCACTCCTTTGTGGACTCGGCACTATGCTGGTGGGACAACATTGTCCAAGCAGAGGGTAATCGGGCAATCGGGAGAATGAGGTGGCCCGAGCTGAAGAAGATGGTGATCGAGGAGTTTTGTCCTCACCGGGAAATGGATAAAGTTGAAAGGGAGTTTCTGCAACTGGAGGCGGGAACCATGACACACCAACAGTACACCACGAAGTTCAACGAGATGGCACGTCTGGTGCCGGATCAAGTGACGCCTCTGTCCCGAAAGATCAAGAGGTATATACAGGGTTTGCCGGCGGATATTCGCAGGCATATGATCGCCGCCCGGCCGAGCACGTTTAGGTCGGCGGTGGATTTAGCGGGAAGATTGTATGATGAAAGAACGGTGGTGGTGACTGATGGTGGCAGGAAGAGCGGTGGTGACCGGAACTGGCAGGGGAAGAGGTTTGGTCGGGGTAATGCCTCGACGGGTAATAAGAAGGCACGAGTGGATGATCGCCGTGTGGTCACGTCAGGTGCGGGGTCGAGAAGGTGTGGTAAATGTGGACGGGAGCATAGCGGGGAGTGCATGTTTGGGTCGAACTTGTGCTTCAGGTGTGGAAAGGCGGGACACATGGCAAAGGACTGTCGTGCGGTCCGATGCTTTAACTGTGGTGAAGAGGGTCACATGCTTAAAGACTGTAAGAAGCCGAGGGCTGAGAGTTCAGGGGCAAAGAGGACGGGAGGTGATGGACCGAGGGCGAGCGCCAGGGCATTCACCATGACACAGGAGGAAGCTAGAACGGACCCTGATGTCGTGTCCGGTACGTTTCTGGTGAACCAAACTTTAGCTTCTGTGTTATTTGATTCGGGTGCTAGTAAGAGTTTTATTTCTGCTGCTTTCTGTGCTAAGCTGCCTGTTAGTAGTAGATGTGTTGATGCGCCCTTCGATGTAGAAACTGCCATAGGTAGGTCTACCAGGATTTCTGAGATGATAGAGAACTGTGATGTGGAACTCGAGGGTCATAAGTTTCCTGTTAGACCGTTTGTGATGACCTTAGGTGGTTTTGACTTGGTTCTTGGGATGGATTGGTTAGCGGACTTCGAGGCGAACATTGTGTGTCGCAAGAAGATGATTCGGTTGTTGGCGCCTGACGGTAGTTCAGTGACAGTGTATGGTAATCGGGTTACTACGATTCCGAAAGTGATCTCGATGGCGGTGGCGGGAAAGTGTATGAGGCGTGGATGTAGTGCCTACTTGGCCTATGTAAAGGATGTGGATACGCCAACACCACAACTAGCTGATGTACCGGTTGTGTGTGACTTTCCAGATGTGTTCCCAGAAGACTTATTAGGAGTGCCACCTGACAGAGAGATTGAGTTTCAGATTGATCTGATACCGGGTGCTCAACCTGTCGCCAAAGCACCGTATCGGTTGGCTCCGACCGAGATGAAAGAGTTGATGGAGCAGTTGCAAGAGTTGCTTGATAAGGGGTTCATTAGACCGAGTATCTCTCCTTGGGGTGCTCCGGTCCTGTTTGTAAAGAAGAAGGACGGTAGTATGAGGATGTGCATCGACTACCGCGAGCTGAACAAGTTGACAGTGAAGAACCGGTACCCCTTACCGATGATAGATGATTTGTTCGATCAGCTCCAGGGTGCCAGTTGGTTTTCAAGGATAGATCTTCGATCTGGTTACCATCAGTTGAAAGTGAAGGAGCAAGACATTCCTAAAACAGCTTTCCGTACGCGCTATGGTCACTACGAGTTCCTCGTCATGTCTTTTGGTTTGACCAATGCGGCAGCTGCTTTTATGGATTTGATGAACCGTGTGTGTCGGCCTATGTTGGATAAATCAGTGATTGTGTTTATTGATGATATCCTGATTTACTCGAGGAGCGAAGCAGAGCATGCCGGTCACATTCGGGAGGTTCTAGAAACGCTGAGAAAGGAGAAGTTGTATGCTAAATTCTCCAAATGCGCGTTCTGGTTGCGAGAAGTTCAGTTCTTGGGTCACGTGGTGAATCCTGACGGGATAATGGTGGACCCGGCGAAAGTGGAGGCGGTTATGCAATGGAAGTCACCAAAGACGCCATCCGAGATTCGTAGCTTCTTGGGTTTGGCGGGTTACTATAGAAGATTCATCCAAGACTTCTCCAAGATTGCTTCTCCACTGACCAAGTTGACTCGAAAGGATGTGAAGTTCGTATGGGGTCAAGCTCAAGAGAAGGCGTTTGAAGAATTGAAGGCGAGATTGACTCAAGCTCCTGTTCTGTCATTACCCGATGGAAGTGAAGATCTGGTGGTTTATTCTGATGCTTCTTACTCGGGGTTGGGGTGTGTGTTAATGCAGAGAGGAAAGGTTATAGCCTATGCATCCCGACAGTTGAAGGTTCATGAGGTCAATTATCCTACTCATGACTTGGAGCTGGCAGCAGTGGTCTTTGCATTAAAGATTTGGAGGCACTACCTCTACGGGACGAAGTGCACCATATTCACTGACCACAAGAGCCTGAAGTACTTCTTTGAGCAGAAGGATTTGAACATGAGGCAGAGGCGGTGGTTGGAAGTTATAAAGGATTATGATTGTGAGATCCACTACCATCCGGGCAAGGCCAATGTGGTGGCTGATGCCCTTAGCCGGAAAGAGAGGCCCGAGCCGATTCGGGTGAAAGCCTATCAGTTGATCATGACCTCTGATGTAATGAAGCAGGTTAAAGAGTTTCAAGATGAGGCACTGAAAGATGATCATCTTAACTCTGAAAGGATGAGAGGTCTGGTTGGAGAATTGGGTGAAAACACGCTCGGTGTTAGAACCCGATTTGATCGTGTGTGGATTCCTCGTTTTGGGGATTTACGGGGGAAGATAATGGATGAAGCTCACAAGACTCGGTACTCCATTCATCCTGGTGCCACGAAGATGTACCATGATATGAAGAAAGATTATTGGTGGCCGGGTATGAAGCGCGACGTGGTGGAGTATGTGAGTAAGTGCCTTACTTGCTTATAGGTGAAGGCCGAGCATCAAAACCCGTATGGGAAGATACAACCTTTGGATATACCGGAATGGAAGTGGGAGCACATCACCATGGATTTCATTACCAAGTTGCCGCGTACTCCGAAAGGGTACGATGCCATATGGGTGATAGTTGATCGTTTGACGAAGAGTGCTCACTTCCTACCGATCCGCGAGACATATTCATCTGAGAGGTTGGCTGATCTGTTCATCAAGGAGATTGTGACTCGTCATGGTGTGCCGGTGTCTATCGTGTCGGACCGCGACACTCGGTTTACATCTAAATTTTGGAAGAAGTTCCACGACGCTATGGGGACGAGGTTACATATTAGCACGACTTATCATCCCCAGACTGATGGTCAGTCAGAAAGGACCATTCATACGCTGGAAGACATGCTTCGGGCATGTTTGATTGATTTTGGTGGAAGTTGGGATGACCACCTACCGTTAGCCGAATTCTCATACAACAACAGTTATCACGCCAGCATTGGTATGCCCCCATATGAGATGCTATACGGTAGGAGATGCAGAACGCCCGTTTGTTGGGGTGATATTGGTCAGAAGGAATTGGGGAGCGTCGAGGTAATCGAGGCTACGACTGAGAAGCTTGAGAAGATTAAAGCCTTCATGAAGGCAGCCAAAGACAGACAGAAGTCGTATGCTGATAAAAGGCGCAGGCCGATTGAGTTTCAGGTGGGTGACCGGGTTATGCTGAAGGTCTCACCTTGGAAGGGTATTATCCGATTCAGAAAGCGGGGCAAGTTGAGCCCCAGGTATATAGGCCCTTTCCGAATCATTGCTCGAGTAGGAGAGGTGGCCTATAGACTGGAGTTGCCAGATGAGTTAAGTGGAATTCACCCAACATTCCATGTATCTCATCTAAGGAAGTGCTTAGCAGATGAAGATATGATTGTCCCATTGGAAGATATCGAAGTAGATGAACGGCTCAATTATGTGGAGCAACCAGTGGCAATCATCGACCGAAAGGAGAAAAGGCTAAGGAATAAAGTGGTTCCTCTAGTGCGTGTACAGTGGAAGCACAGGAAGGGATCCGAGTCAACGTGGGAGACAGAGGAAGAAATGAGACAGCATTATCCACGTTTGTTCGAGGAATAACAGGTTTCGGGGACGAAACCTATTTAAGGGGGGTGGACTTGTAACACCCGGAAATTTATTATTTGAAGCCGGCGAAGAAAGAAAAGAAATAAAGTCCAAAGTCGAGGGACCAAACTCGCCAACGAAGAAAAGTTGGGATATGTGGTGGTTTATGTAGGGAGAGGGCAGCCCACTCTCCCCACACTTCCCATATTTTCAGATTTCAAAGGAAGAGAAGAGAGAAAGAGGAGAAAAAGGAGAAAAGTGGTGTTTCGGGTGATTCGAGTGTCTAAATCCGTCGAGTGGCAAGCCAAATTGAAGCTCTTGTCTTTGTGCTCGATTGTGTGAGTTCTAGGACCCCACTTTTACTTGTTTTCAACTGATTTTGGGGCTGGAAGATGTTCAAAACCCGTTTTTGTGTGTGTATGTGTTTGACCCATTTGGGTGTGATGTGTATGATGCGTTTAGAGTATGATTTCGGGCTTGTGTGTGCTTGTATGGTGTTATGGTATGCATTCCTAAGGTCCAAGAGGGTTAATTTAGGCTTAGAATGGGTTTGGATGAGCTTGGAGGCCGAAAATGGCAGATTGGGTTCGGGATGAACTCCATTCTGCATCAGCTAGGGCTAGGCGACCGAATGAAGGCCATACGGCCGAATGAGGGCGATTGAGGGTCATTCGCACGATTGGGATTCATTCGCACGATTGAGGGTTCAATGGGATTCATTCGCACGATTGAGGGTTCAATCGCACGACTAAGGTTTCAGTCGCACGACTGGGAGTCCAGTCGCATGGGGATTGCACGACTGAGGGTTTAGTCGCATGAGTCCATTCGCATGAGGTCAGTCGCATAGGTTCCCATTCGCAGTAATCCCATTCGCACAAGGTCCATACGCACGATTGGATGTTCATTCGTATAGATGTTCATCCGCATGAGTCCAGTCGCATGATGTTCAGTCGCATTGAGGCCATGCGACTGAAGAGTGTCCATTCGCCCGAATAGGGCTGTTGCACTCGAAGGAGTGTGTAGTTTGACTTCTGGCCTTCGGGGAAAGGTGCAGATGTAAGTGTTGACGTAAGGTAACCCGTAAGAGCATGTAAGAGGATGGTTATGGCCTTAGAGAGCATGTAGGGCATGATGATGATGATGTTGCATGTTTATGCATATTATGAATGTATGATGTTGCCCTGTATGATGATGATGAATGTGTATGATATGTTCCTTATTATGATGTATGCTTATCTTTCTTGTGGCTTTACATGTCATGCTAATGAATGAATGAATGAAGTATTATGTAATGTAAAGCGAAAGATAATGAAAGAGGAACATGAAGTAAGAATGCATGCATTAATGAACGATGAATGAACGAATGAAAGGCTTGCAAGCATATATATTGGGGTGAGCGACTTTGTGTTGCAAAAGACTCGGATGAAGTGCAATCATTTAGATTGCCTATGAGGTGAGCAACCTTGTCGTTGCAAAAGACTCGAGTAAAGTGCTATCGTGATGTTGCCTTGGGGTGAGCAACCTTGTTGTTGCAAAAGACTCGGATAGCTTGCTATCGTGATGGGCAATTGGGGTGAGCAACCCTAGGGGTGCAAAAGACTCGGATAGCGAGCAATCATTGAGATTGCCATTGAGGTGAGCGACCATGTTGTCGCAAAAGACTCGGAAGAAAGAATGAACGAAAAGAATGGAAGATAATGAATGAGATGAATGATAATAATGTCACTATCTGTGTATACGTATGTTGAATGATCGCATGATAAAGGAACGGTTTTCAATGAAAGTAAAGTATATTTATGTTATAAAACTAGAGCTCACTCAGCAACATTGACTTTTATTACATTTTCCAGTTGGCAGGTAAATGATTGCTGAGGATGGCACGGCGAGGCTACTCGGCTCTTTTGGGATGGCATCCAATTATATAGCTTTTGTGATGTAATGCAAACATGAATTTTGTAACCGGATAATGATGTATTATTTGGCAAAAGTAATTATAATGAAATGTGATGCCATTTTTGAATGTTTCCGCTGCAATGATTTCTTAATGTAATGTAATTATATGTTTTATGTGCGATGAATGACCAACTGTAAGCGTCCAGGGAACGGGGCCTTACAGCACCGTACCGACTCGCCCCACCTGAGATGAAGGAGCTAATGGTACAAATTCAAGAACTACTGGACAAGGGATTTATACCTCCGAGTGTCTCTCCATGGGATGCCCCGGTACTATTCGTGAAGAAGAAGGACGGAACCCTGCGAATGTGCATTGATTACAGAGAATTGAACAAGCTGACCATAAAAAACCGTTACCCTCTTCCGAGAATAGATGACCTATTTGATCAACTGCAAGGAGCAAGTTATTTCTCCAAAATAGATTTGAGGTCAGGATACCACCAACTGAAGATAAGAGAAGAGGACATACCCAAAACGGCCTTTCGAACTAGGTATGGACACTATGAGTATTTGGTCATGCCCTTTGGACTGACCAATGCTCCAGCAGCATTCATGGATCTTATGAACCGCGTTTGCCGCCCTTACCTCGACAAGTTTGTGATCGTGTTTATTGACGACATACTGATCTACTCCCGTAGTAAAGACGAGCACGAGAAGCATCTCAGGCTAATTCTTGAATTACTCAAGAATGAGCAACTATATGCCAAGTTCTCTAAATGTGAATTCTGGATGCGCCAGATCCAATTCTTAGGGCATGTGGTGAATGAGAATGGGATTCAAGTTGACCCTTCCAAGATTGAGGCCATAAAGAATTGGAAGATTCCTGAAACTCCTACGGAGATAAGGCAATTCTTAGGACTAGCTGGCTACTACCGACGATTTATAAAAGACTTCTCGCGTATAGTGCAACCTTCGACCGCACTAACCAAGAAGAACACAACCTTTGTGTGGGAGCGAGAGCAGAACGAGGCGTTCGAAACGCTTAAGGAGAAGTTATGCAGTGCACCTATCCTTGCTCTTCCAGAAGGAGTGGAAGACTTCTTGGTCTATTGTGACGCTTCGCGTCAAGGGCTAGGATGTGTATTGATGCAACGCAACAAGGTGATTGCTTACGCATCTAGACTGCTGAATGATCATGAGAAGAACTACACGACGCACGATCTGGAGTTGGGTGCCGTGGTGTTTGCTCTCAAAATGTGGAGGCACTACCTATATGGCACGAAGTGCATCATCTAAACTGACCATAGAAGCTCAAAGAAGCTCAAAGCGAGGCGGATGCGTTGAGCCGAAAGGAAAGAGAAAAACCTCTTCGTGTACGAGCCTTAAGGATGAGTGTGTATACCAACCTTATTGCAAAACTGAAAGAAGCTCAAAGCGAGGCATTAAAGGAAGAAAGGTTAAAAGAAGAAGGATTGACTGGAATGGAAAAGTAATTTGAGATAGGGGACGATGATACCTACAGGTATAAAGGAAGGACTTGGGTGCCAAAGCACGGAGGAATTCGAGAAATAATCCTCGACGAATCACACAAGTCTAGGTATTCGATTCACCCTGGAAGTGATAAGATGTACCAGGATTTAAAGGCACTTTTCTGGTGGCCTGGAATCAAGAAATCAATCGCCGTTTATGTGGGGAAATGTCTAACCTGTGCCATGGTAGAAGCTGAGAACCAAAAACCATCAGGAACGTTACAACAACCCGAAATCCCAGAATGGAAATGGGATAATGTCACGATGGATTTTGTTACCAAGTTTCCCAGAACGTTTAAAGGCAACGATGCTATTTGGGTTATAGTAGATAGGCTAACGAAATCAGCTCACTTTTTGCCAATTAGAGAAGACTACGACATGTCGAATTGGCCCAACTATATGTCGACGAGATAGTAACGAGGCATGGAGTGCCTTTGTCGATCATCTCCGACCGTGATAGCCGTTTCACCCCTCGTTTCTGGAAATCGTTCCAGCAAGCTTTAGGAACCCGTTTAGATCTAAGCACGGCTTACCACCCTCAAACCGACGGACTGAGCGAAAGAACTATTCAAACAATGGAAGACATGTTAAGAGCTTGCGTGATGGACTTTGGCGGAAACTGGGACAACCATCTTCATTTGGTGGAATTCGCCTATAACAATAGTTACCACGCGAGTATTAAAGCCACTCCGTATGAGGCCCTATATGGCAGGAAATGCCGATCACCATTGAGTTGGAATGAGATTGGTGATAGCCAAGTGATGGGACCCGACATCGTGTTGGAGACCACCGACAAGATCTATAAGATAAAGGAGCGACTGAAAGCAGCCAGAGATCGGCAGAAGAAGTACGCTGACAGGAGACGGAAACCTCTAGAGTTCCAAGTGGGCGACAGGGTAATGCTAAAGGTAGCACCATGGAAGGGAACTGTGAGGTTCGAAAAAAGAGGAAAGTTAAGCCCAAGGTACATTGGACCACTCGAAATACTGGCGAAAATTGGCCCAGTGGCGTACAAGTTGAAACTACCCCCGGGTTGAGCCACATACACGACACCTTTCATGTGTCGAACTTGAAGAAGAGCATGGTAGAAAAAACCCTAGAACTTCCATTAGAAGAAGCAAGAATAAACGACAAACTGAATTTTGTGGAAGAACCCGTGGAGATCACGGATCGCTTGGTCAAGCAACTCCAGCGGAGCCGCATACCCAAGGTTAAGGTTAGATGGAACTCCAAGCGAGGACCAGAATTTACTTGGGAGCGTGAAGATGAGATGAGGAAGAACTATCCACACCTCTTCAAACCCACCCGTTCAGACTCTAATCAAAGCTAAAATTTCGGGACGAAATTTCCTAAACGGTGGGAGAATGTGACAACCGGCCTCTAGGTTGTTATCCTAACCCTAATTTACTTGCATCATTATCCATCTTATGAGTGCTAATAATTGAAACAATTCAACCGTACCATGAAATTGGAAACATTTCTTGTTACTTGATTCAAATTATGGTTTCATATGATTTTTATTATTGACTTTCAGTTAATTTAGGTTTTTACCTTTTTAAAATTAGTGTTCCGGGAATGTTGACTAGTCACCCTTACAAAATTAATCTCAAGAGAAAACAATTAAAATGTGAGCATACACACTCACACTCACATATTTTCGGCCCATGCATGCATGGACATGCACTAGATACCTCAATTAACATCATTCACTAAATAATACATTATACCCAATACTACAAAACTACACTACCTAAAAATCATTTACCATTAAAATTTAAATCAAATACACCCACACTAGGAGCCAAAAGTGGCCGCCCCCTCTCCCTCCACTCACCTCTCTTCTACACCACCCACACACTCACCATTCACCCTTCATGCAAAGACTTCATCTCTACACCTGTCTCTCATTCTTTCAAATCTCCATCAGCTGAATACACACTCCTAAACACACACAAACTATTCTCTCAAAGGTTTCAGCCTTGTTCATCGAAGAACAAGGCATCTCCACTCTCGATCGACCTAAAACCGCAAGAAGGTGACCATATCCGCGAGTTTGGACACACTTCTACCCATTGTTCGACTCATCCAAGCTTTGTAGAAGATTCTCCAGCCTTTTCCAAGGAGATTCGAGCCATTCAAGACCATCTACACTCTCCAAAACGTGAACAACATCGAGTGTAAGTTCATGACACCCGAAAATGGCCTTTTTCATGTGTTCTTTCATTTCTCTTTTAAAAACACCTCCTCTCTTTGTTGAAGCAGAAACCCGACACCACTATCTTGTTCTTGAGGAGCTTTCAACTTCACAAGAGGTATCTCACTCGTATTACTTGTCATATCTAAGGTGGAAACCGATTTCCACCATGAAAACCCTATTTTTGGGACTTTTGCACCATCTAACTTGTAGATCTTGTAACTCTTGAAGGCAAAACTTATAACCTGCTTTTTAAAGGTTTAATGAACTCCTAATAACCTGATTTAAAAAGTTATAAAAGAAGATACACCATGGATGTATGGTTTTAACACAAGTTACACCTCAAAAACCTTCATTTTACAAGATTAATATTGCAAGCTAAGCACTGGTTTGAAAACACTCTTAACCAAGGCTTATAATCTGCTCATAAACGACTTGGTAACACCATAATAATCTGGATTTAAAGTTAAATGGGGTTTTGGTAAGGTTTAATTACAAGTTGCAATGATTTACACATGTGTTATGGTTAGTTATGGCTAAATCACTAAGATGATGACTCATTGTTGTGATGGGAAACCTAGCCGTGAGTTTGGACTTAATTTCAGAATGTTTTGTTGAATATTAAGGTTGTGACAAGTGGTTAATCTCTGGAAATTATGGACATGTTAAGATTAGACCTATTTTGGTTAATTTCGGGATCCGAAGCATGGTAAAACGACCTTAAAAATAGTAAAAACATGGATTTAACACTCTTTAAAATTATTCCAGGCTTAATAATGATAAATAAAGTGTTCTGGAGTCAATGGGTAATTTAAATGGTCAAAGGAACAAATAAATGACGTTTTAACTAAAATCGGGTACTAACCGAGCATCGTTTTTGAGAAAAATCCACGAAAAAGGAATTTAAAGCTAATATTTATAAAAATCAATTAATTTCAGTAAGTTAAGTAATAAAAGACCTAAAGGATTTGAAAAATTGGTCAAACAAGCTTTAAATGGTCAAATACGGTCAAAACCGCGTTTTAACGTAAAAATGAGATTTTCAACTATTAATGGCCAAATTTCACAATTTAAGGACTTAAAATTTATAAAAATATCTTTTAGAAAATACCTACTGGTCCAAGACTCAAATTTATGAAAACCCTAAATTTACAGTTAAAACCCTCCAGCTTTTACCGCAACCGGGAGCGTTAAACGCATAGTTTTTAAAACCGGACCCGTAAACTGAAATTTTGAAACACTTACTCTATAATAAGTGTAATTTTACTCTAAGAACCTGATTTTTGGTCTTAAGTGTCATAAAGGACAAGAAACCAAACTTGAGGGTAGAAACTGTCAATTTTGAAACTTGAGGGACTAAACTGTAAAATTTTACCAAACTTTATAACCGACTTCTAGGAAGCTAATAATCACTTGAACAACAAAATTTCTTAATATACTTAACCTAATGAGGTAAAAATCCCCAATTTTCATGAAGAAACCTTGACCTGCCATAAAAGGAAACTTTTTATGCAAACCTTCGCGAAATCAAAGCCTTACCCAATAGCTAAACTCTTGACACCATTGTTGCATCTTAAATGAGTTTAGGGCAGTAGCTTATTACTTAATATGTACATGTTAGGGTGCTAGACTTGAGACACTCCCGGCACACCAAGAGACTTTTTGACTTGAAACCTAAGGTGAGTTCTAGTGACTCCCCCTTTTTACTATTGTTTTGGGATGAAACATGCTATGTTATTTATGAACTATATTTGTGCTTTACTTGATGATTGTATGTGGGATTTATGGATTACCTGCTGATACTTATGTCATGACCATTATTTCTTTCGTGAACCGCTTGTTTTATATGGATAGATCTATTTGGGGAATCCCCCACACACAGTGGCTTCCGTTCCAGGAAGGGTACCCCACTGAGATCCTAAGGGGTCGTTTGTGGCATGTAACAGGTTTTGTTAAGAAACTAGGGTGAGCCATCCGGGCAGGTATGGTTCACTGGTTTGGGGCTTAGTTCTTCCTTCGAGAATATCCGGTTAAACACAATTTTTGAAGAGGCCAACCGGGACTGAGTGCAGGGTTGATTATGATTTTTCCCACGATGTTTAAACAATGATTATTTTCTTTTTAATCAAAGAAGGATTTGTTAAGTCCTTTTGTTTTTAAACTTTAAGCACTTGAATTCACCAACTTTTTAGTTGACACAAATTTCTTTTGAGCATGTTTCAGGTAAAGTATGAAGAGATCCTAGCTGTTGTGAAGACCTAGACCTATCCCCGCGACCATGGCATTGGCATATTTTCTTAATGAACCCTTTTGAACAATTTCATGTTTGTGTTGAACAAGTACAATTTATTTTTATGGGTAATTGTAAAACTTATTTGGGGGCTTGATTTGTTTCTAGCCCCAGTATCTTTTTAAAACATTAGTGCCATGTGATATTCTCTCCTTTGAGCTCTTGTAATGGTTTGTTTCCGCTTCCATATGTTGTTGCTAGTCTGTGACGTCCCACCCGACCTGGGCCCGGGGTGTGACAAATTATCAGTGTCGGTTGATGGCAAGTCGACGTTTGCGGAATCAATGTTAGCTTGGTTTAATTGTTTTGCAGAAAATTTCAATATCAACAATAATGCAAGAACACACTAAAAAGAAACACAATTAATGAATAATACGTATTTCATTAAAACATGTTAATGATTACAAATAATGTATGAATGATATTAAATTTTGGTGATGGATGTTGTGACGGCTACTAGGGTTTGATTGAGAGATTTGATGGGATGTTTGTTGGTTGTGAAATTGTCGTATTGCTATTGCTGTTGTCGTGCACAATTCGAAACCTAGGATCCCTTTATATAGACAATGATGTTTCTGTTAAAGGAAACACCGGATCTCTTGGGATTTGAATTGTTTCTGTTAAGGAATCATCGGATTTCTTGGGATTCGCATAACTGCCTTGTTGACTTGTTGACTCGTAACACTTGTACTATACAAGTGTTTGGACTTCGCAGAAATATTATCTTCCGTAGATGTTTTGTTCTTGCGCAGAAGTCTTGTTCTTCCGCAGACGTCTTATTCTTCAAAAGAAATCTTGTTCTTCCGAAGCAAACTTGTTCATCCACATCAATTCTCAAACTGATTCACTTGTACTCGTTGATTTGTTCATCCGCAGATGATCTTCGGATGTTTTGTTACTTGTAAGAAATATATCTACGGAAGAACAAAATGTTCATCCGTAGATGTTTCTTTCACTTGGTCAATTTCATAATTTGACCAAGTATTATGTTTGTACCTGCAACTATCCATAAAACACATATATGGGTTAGCATATACAATTAATGCATGCATAATAAATGACAATTACAAATATTTGTTACAAGAATCGATTAACGTTCTAAGCCTATACAAATTGATCTAGACCTATAAGTCTTAGATCTAACATTAGTATTATATATAATTAAATTAAAGTTAAAGAAAAAGACAAAGGTGGGTACAACCCACTAAACACATAATAGAACCCATTAAGCATACCAAGGTTGGTAATTAGTATTATATAAATGGATATTCAAAAACAAAATGAATGAGAAAGATGTAATTGTTCGTAACATGGCCAGACTTGTTATTCAATGATTCTATCAGGTTGAAGGACTTGATTATGAAGAAGTATATGTTCCAGTTGCAAGACTAGAGCTATACGAATTTTCCTGGCTTATGCTTTATACAAGAACTTTATAATGTATAAGATGGATGTCAAAACTGCATTCTTGTATGGTGAAATGAAAGAGGAAAATTATGTTTGTCAACCATCTAGTTTTGAAGATCCAGATCATCCTAACTATGTTTATAAGTTAGACAAAGCACTCTGTGGCTTACATCAAACACATTATGCTTGATATGCCACTCTCATTGAACATTTTCTTGCAAATGGTTATACACAGGGTGCTATTGATCAGACTTTATTCTTAAGGAAGACTGGTGATGATCTTATTCTTGTCCAAATATATGTTGATGATAGTATCTTTGGATGTAACAATAAAGATGTGTGCAAGGAATTTGAAAGTATGATGAAAAGGAAATTTAAGATGAGCTCTCTTGGAGAAATTTCATTTTTCTTGGGTATCCAAGTTAAACAGGATGACCAGGGTATATTGATTCATCAGGACAAATATGTTCACAGTATTTGGGCAAATATAAACTTCAGGAATCCAAGATTGCACCAACCCTGATGTCTTCTCGTAGTACTTTAACTCCTGATCTCACGGTTGAAGATGTTGATCAACATTTGTATAGATCAATGATTAGATCTCTAATTTTATTCACTTCCAGCCACCAGACATCATGTCTCATATCTGTCAGTGTGCACGATATCAAAGTAGTCTGAAGGAATCTACATGAAAACTATCAAGCAGATTTTCAAATACATCAAGGGTCAACCAACACTCGGCCTTTGGTATCCTAAGACTTCTAATTTCAATTTATATTCTTATACTGACCTTGATTATATAGGATGTTACTTGGATAGAAATCAACAACTGGTGGTTGTCAATTCCTTGGAAATCGGTTGATTTCTTGGCAGTGCAAGAAGCAGCAGTAGTATCCATATCCACTATAGAGGCAGAATATGCGGCTGCTTCAAGTTGTTGTTCTCAAATTGTTTGAATTCAATAACAACTTTTTGATTATGGTCTTAACATCTATAACACCAAGATTTAGTGTGACAACACTATAGTGTTGAACATATGATGAATCCGATCCAACATTAAAAAACTAAACACATCGATATCCGAATACATTTTATTCGTGACTATTTTGATTAAAAGCTTATCCACCTAGAATCTATCAAATCAAATAAAAACATTGATGAATTATTTACTAAGACATTTGATCATTCCCGATTTGACTTTTTTGTTCAGTCTATGGGAATGATTAACTTTGGTTAACGATTATCCTTTCACCCTCTAAAATATATTTATTTGTTGTTAATTTGATTAGATTGTAATAAACTGTCTAGATAATTATAATTTTAAGGGGAGAAAATATTGTAAGGTTATATTAGAAAGGCTGATGAAACCAAAATAAACAAAGAGCTTCTAGCATGCATGCACTTATGAACAAGGGAAAAGTTACTTTGAAAGTTTTACAATCTTCATTAGAAATATTCTAAGTGTAAAACTTCCGAAGCCAAAGACCAAATCTTCCAAAGCCAAAGATGAAGTCTTCTGAAGCTTCAAAGACAAAGTCTTCTGAAGTCAATTAAGTGAAGACTGATTTCTTCCAAAGAAGAGAAGACATGCTTTCTCTAATCAACTTTTGCATAAAGCTAACCCACTTTCCACTGCAACTTTGAAGGCTCACTAACTTGTATAAGTGAAAAGGTCCTTGCTTTTGCAGCTGTAGATAAAGGTTGAGAGTCTGTAACTTTCTACTTTGTACTTTTTATCCTTTCCTAATGTATTAGGATGTGATCTATGGCATGTCACGGTCACTAGTCAAAAGGCAATCTGCCTTTTGACTCTACATTGATCTTGTTGTCTAGATTAGAGTTTCCTGCTGGCCTTCAAAGTATGGCTGATTGTAGGATGTGGTATAAAGTATCTCAGTTCCTTATATTTCTTTTTGATGCTTTGTAATACTTCTAAAAGAACTTGGAAACAATATACAACATTCTTGAAAACCATATTTATATGTTCTTGTTCTTTTGTTATGTCTCATTATTTTCTTGTTTTCTTAGCATCCTCTACAAAACCTGGTTCCCTATTTGATCTGTTTAGTGTTCTAAACACACTCCTTATTGTGAAACTGATTGTATTGTCCACCCTTAACCGGTCCTACAAACATGAAAAGGGTTCGAAAAAGATTTTGTTCTTAAGGGGAGTAAAATCCTAAAAAAAGTTTACAAAAAGATTTTGTCTTACATATTGAGTAAATTAAAATTTTTAAGGATGAAAAAGATTTTGTTCTTAGGGGGAGTAAAATTTTGAAGAAAATTTACAAAAAGATTTTGTTTTACATATTGAGAAAAATACTTTTTTCAAGGTGTTACAGGACATAATAGTACATCTTTTGATTTTGATACATTACATTCCAAGGCTTAAAAGAAACTGACTGGGATTATGTTTGATATGTAAATAGGCCTGACTTTCATGAATGAAAAGCACTATGATCTATGAAGCACTGAAAGTAAATTCTCTATATCTGAAGTGGGTTACTAATCAAGGTTTGTGATAACATTGATTCCATGGTAAAATAGACTGAGAGTTATAGTCTATCGTACTCAAGCTCCTCAGCTTGTACAGGCTCCCAAATCACTACCCATGCAGGAAGAAGTGGACACTGGAACTCCCACTTCTCCTAAGGAGCAAACCACTCCCATCTCATCAAGAATCAGTGCTGAGGTTCATCATGCTCAGCTTGATGAGCTCATTAGTCCATCAGCCTTAAGCCTTCACTCAGAGTCTCAACACTCTAGTGAACAACCTTCATGGGAAAGTTACCATCCCCAGCCTCTTGTTCTAAACCAACCAATTCCCAACCTAGAATTCTATGATGACGAAGACATATGATTCAGTTAGTACCATGAGTCTCTCTATTCCTTCCCTACTCAAAGAGAGATGAGTACTCCTGCTTCTCCTTTGTCTAGCCCACACCATTCACCCATTACTGAGGTGGACCTCCCTGAACCTGTTCAGGAGGTCTATATGGAAGAGGCTTTCACTTCTGCAAGTGATTAAATTTTTAGGACCTCAACCATGGCAACCCAACCCATTGACACTTCAACTGAAGCTGTCATTGAGCAGGGGAAATACAGCATCCAAGAACACTATGCTGGTGGTGAGAGAGAAGACTTTGGTCCCATTCTCTCAACCCCCATGATTATTCTGAGGAAGATGAGGGGAACATGAGTCTGAAGGCGTAACAACTTACAAAAACCTGCCCCTATTTAGCCTCAAAGGTCAGTCACTTGGAGTTTCATGTGACTACCTTACAAAACAAGGTCAATGATCAGCAACTTGAGATATCTTATCTCAAGGAACAACTACGTAAGAGACTTTTAAGAAGAGCTCATCGAGGAACACAAGAATCTGGGGATGTGAGTGACCTTACTCCTAACTCATCTATGCAAGTAGGTGATGCTACCGAAAAGGGGAAGAAAGTCATAGCAATCACAAAACCTTGGAGTTCTTCACAGAGTATGGACATAAAGGATTCACCACCCTAACTTGCAGTTGTCCATACTTAGCAACCTCCTCAAGTTCACATTAATGTGGACTCACTCATACAATAGTTGTTTGAGGAGGATATTCCAAGGGTTGTGTCATCCGCATCCCAAGGAACTTCAAACTTTATGATAGGTTCAACTGGATCGATTTGTGTTAATTATGAACTACAATTGACAATAATATGCACAAAGTAATCAACTAAGCAAATTATCAGAAAAATTCATAGTGATTTCATTGATATTAGCAAAGGATTACAAGTTCAGAATGAGAGAATTCTGTTGCAAAAGCCTTACCTGCAAAATACATAATATCCTATTTATACTAATACAAGAAACAAAGGAACATATATTTACAATAAGTCCCTATACTATGACAAAAATGAACTAAAGAAAAATACTAATCTTTAAAGCTCTAACAATACTCCCCCTAAGATTTGCATTTGTCTTCAGTCAAAAGAAATCTTCTGGCTCTTCTTTTATCTTAAACATTGGCTTCTCTTTGTATAGCTCCAGTTCTCTCAGAGCTTTCTTTATTGAAGATTTGAACTCTTCAGCTAATTTCCCTTGCTCGAGTTTTGAATCTTTCGTTTTGATCTCCATAGCATCCATCACCTACAGTGTCTCCTTAGATAATGTTGCTATATCCACATTTGCATAAAATTCAATCGGATCAATTTGATCTTTCACATGCACTTCTAATACTCCTTTACTTGATATTCTCATGAACTCTATGTTTTGTATATCTTTCTTTACAATATTTGCATACGCCAGAGCTTTCCTCAAAGAAATTTGCTCCATGGCTGCATTCATCACTTTGATGATTGTCATAAAGTACTTTCTATCATTTTCAGCTTCAACAGATGACACTTGCTCAAATCTTTGATTTGACAAAAATGAGATGTAGTTTGGATGAAGTAACTTCAACTCAAATACTCCAAATAAGCTTATCATGTCTTTCTCCCAATCATCTTCATCTCTCACCAGCTTCAAATGAAATGTATCAGAATCATAAAACCATCTTTTGATTGGTTTTGATGTCTAAGTACAATCAATCACTTTCAGACCAGGATTGGTTACTTTTTCAAAGTATTGATCTCCAAAAGCTTCTAGATATTTACCAGCCATTTCTGATCTAGATTCACCTTTCTTCTCATCTATCCTCAGTGTATCAAAATAGGACTTTCCTCTTGATCACATCTTGTTTGAAGAAAAGATGGCATCCTAGAGATTCCTCTATCAAGTAACTTCACAAAATTTCCTCCTCTAGCAGCTTTGGATGGATTAATGAGAGGTAACTTATGCAATTCCTTCAAATCTTGCACTGAAAGTGTAACTATACTTGAGTAAAAATGATATACATCACATATAGCATTTACACTTTTTATCAAGAAAGCATCAAACACCTCATCATACTTCCATGCTACTATCTTTACATCTTTTGTTTAATCCAGAACAATCATAGCATTCAAAAGCTCAAATATAGATTGTCCTGTTTGTAACACATTTCTTACTAAATCTCCAGCAGATCTTGCCTTGTTCCGTAATTGCTTTCGATTCGAATCAACTTTATAGGCTTGCTGCTAAGTGTTTGGAAACATTCTCATCAATTCTTTCCTTCTTTCATGTGTTCTTATTACTAGCTCTATGGATTTTATCTCTTAAGGCTTTAGAATCTTAGTTCTCTTTGTAATCTCCAGATACTAAGGATTATTCATGTCTAGTACAATCATTTTGTTATACATCTTCTCAGTTTGTTGAAAACTTCTCACCAACTTCCTCAATGATTCTCCTTGTAATCTTTTTAGTCTTTTCCAAAGATAATTCCTTGATTGCAATCACATCCTCAATGCAGGAATACTCATATCATCAGGATCAGGATGGTGCAATTCCTTCTCAGGAATATAATCTATATTGATACTTTCACTCATAGGTCCCCATTCACCATGTTCTAGACTTATCTCATTTTGATCAACAGGTGCTGATGATTCTGCTATCATACACTTTTCATATTCTTCGTTGATCTGAGACACAGTCAATCCATCTAAGAATACTCTATTGTACTTCTGTCTGACTAGATAATTATATTTGTCTTCAAAGTCTATAGGAATATCATCTTGAACAACTGGTGAGTCAACAACATCACATACATCTTCATCTTCTAGCACCTCGTCATACCATTCATCTGGTAAATCAGAATCTATATCATCAAAGGCTTCTATTCTCTGTTGCATCTCAGTTTCTTCTATATTCTCAACTATATTAGCAGTCTTTTGAACTTTGAAAGGAACTAAAGATGATTCAACTTCATCTATCTTTCTTTTACCTTTCTCAGATGCAGTAAACTTTCGTGTTATAACCTCTTGATGTTCTTGTATAGTTTCTTTCTCACCAACTATTAGTTCATTTTCCTTTTCTGGTTCCTTCAGACTTTCTTTTAACTTTTCTATCTCTTCAAACATTCTTTTCACCTTTTCTTCAAGTTCATTCATTATGATGTTCTTCTTTTCATCATTTGCGTTTAACAAAGCATTTTCTTCTTTCAATCTCTCAATTTCTTCATTTTGATATGCAATCTGAGACTTCAAATTATCAATTACATTTGAGTTATCATCAATTTCTGTTTGAACACAAACATCATTTGTTTGTTTCATTTCTTTTTCTTTCTCTTTCACAATCATAACTTCTACATTTGGAGATTGCACGGCAGAAATAACATTCTCTGTGATAGGCTCAGACCAAATAGCATTAAAATCAAAAGCTTGATTGAAATCAACATTCTTAACATTCTCATTATCAACGTACTCATCATCTCTTTGATTATTCACTTCAGTATTAATTTCATCATCTTCATTCTATCATCACCATCTCTATGATCAGAAATAGTTTGTTCACTATCCATCTCATGAATAGGTTCTTCAATATTCCCTTCTACCTCACCACCTTGGTTATCATTATCATCATTGTCATCATCATTATCATCATCATTATTGGTAAGACTTTCATCATTATGATCCTCTTCATCATCATCATCTTCTTCTTCAGATTCTTCAACAACCTCTTCTTCTATTACATATTTTATAAGATCATTAGGATTTACAGGCTCATCCTCAGTCAAATGAAAGTGTTGTTGATTAATATCAATATTATCATCAGCTACATTCCTTATATAATAAAATAGAGGTATATTATCAGCTCCTGTAATCACAGCAAGTCTCTTATACACACCTTCAGACATATGCTCTAAAACAAATCTGTCACCTTGTACTTCAAAAGCTTGAATGTCTGGATATTCTTTATTTTTGATCAATTGGAGAAACCTAAGATACATCAAGTACTTGTTCTCCTTCTTTCTCCAAGTTGAAAATAAACCCATTCATTATCCACTTAGCCATATTGAATCTTCTATTTGTGGTTGTGGCTACTATAAGAGATGTAATGTCTACTGGAAAAGAGTTCCATCCTGCACTCCTCTTGGACATACAGTGTTGGAATATATAACAAAGAAGCTTCCAGTGATTATAGACTCTTGCCCTAAAGAATTGCTTCTTAGGAAAGTTATCTAAATGACCCATCTGCATGAATATCTCCCTACACTCATTAAAAGTGTACTCAGATAAATCTTGTGCATCATTCTCACCCAATGTTAATGCGCTCCTTATAGAATCTTCTGAGACTTCAATCATTCTATCATTAGTAATGAATCCTCTTATAACTTTCCTTCTGTTATCATCAAACTCAATCTCTGCTGTTCTCCAGAACTTCTTAATCAACCTTGCATATATGGCTGGTCTGGCACACATAGCATATACATATTTTTTTCTTAGAAGAAATCTGATAATCTCTTCATATCTAGCAGATTCTCTAACTTCATCATTCAAAAATGCAGCAACATTGTGCTTAGGTTCAAACTTTAGTGCACATATCTGTCAATCACAAAGAAACATGAATTAGTATGAAGGTTTAAGATTCAATTAAGTTTTTAACAAAACTTGTAACAAGTTATAATTCCTTCAATAGGTTTTAAAAATTACTTAACAAATTTTATATTTTAAAATTTGATTTCTAAGTGTTTTGAACTTACTGTTTTAATGTTTCAATCAAATTTTAAGATATACAATCAATTAAGTGATTTGTTTCTAGATGATTTGACCATACAAATTGAATTTAATGATTTACAGGCAAATTTAGTTTGAACATTTCATTTTGTCGATTCATTTCAATTTCAATATTTTATTATCATTTTTGCACTGATGATCATTGAACCTTCAAAACTTTTGTGATGAAATTTTGATTTGATGATGTTAAACAGGTCGCAATCTAGTACCATTAACCATTTCAGGTTCCATTGTTAACATACAATCACAATCGAACATTAATTTCAGATTTATTCAAGTTTTAGGGTTCGAACGCCTAAATAGGATTCAAACGTCCGAAAGATTGTGATGTCAATGAACACTGATTTGATGAAATAATCTCAACATGTTGTTTATAATCACTACTTTTACCTCAGAATATCAACAATCTTAGCAAATCAAAGTAATCAGTGGGTAATGTGTTCGTCAGATACTTGAGAATAAGAATAGAGAGAATAAGAGAGTGAAAAGTTCGAATAAAATGAAATCAGTCCAAGTGTTGAATTTATATAAGTGTGAAAAACTTGCAACTGTGTAGGCGCATGACCACAGTTAGGACACATGAAGTTTAGGCGCATTAGCACTGTACAGGTGTATTACCCCTGTTCAGGCGTATGAGACCTAGACGCATGAGTTACACTTGGTCAAATTTTGTTTAAGAACATAGGCGCATGAGCACTGTTCAGGCGCATGACCTAGTATGAAACGCCTAACACTTGTTTTATTTTCAATATGAAACGTCTGGTATTGTTTAGGCGCATGAGCTTGTACAAAACGCCCAAACTTAACCAAAATTTTCAGACTCATGACCACTGTTTAGGCGTATGAGTTTGACTCAAACGTCCAACACTTATCATAAAACAAAAAATTCATCATGCATCTAAACTTAGACTTGTGTACACTGTTTAGGCGCATGAGACATACATACGTCTAACACTTGTCATCCATACTTCACAAATTTCACTCAAACCATAATTTTGATCGATTTCACCGTTCTTCATAAAAATTTTCAAACTTTGGTCAAACTTTGAATAATGACTAAGACTTTGAACTTTGATCAAAACTTTGACTTTTTGACCAAATTTTGACATTTTGATCCCTTTTTTATTTTTAATTCCCGTCATTTTAGTCTCAAGAATTTCATAAAAATACAACCATTCTCAATTTTTTGCAAGAAGCTTTTCCATATTTTAAACACTTGAAATCTTGTTAGGTTCATTTTTAAGCATATCAAACACACACTACTTGAAAATTTAGCATCATCCTTTTCAACTTTTATTTTGATTTTCTCTTTTTCAAATATTACTCCCCTGAAACTTTTAAGTTCACAAACTTAGAAGTTTATATGAGTTGAAAATTGAGAAAAACAACCATTATCAACATGCCTGCACACATAGAAACATGCAAAAATTAAAAATAAAGCAGAATAAAAAAATACTACTAGATGTACACTGAATCATATGCCTGCACTGAGCTCATATAAGAGAATATCAGCATATTAAAATAAAAGAAATGATGAATAGTCATGAACACTGATTAAATCCTGATCATGTGTGTTCCAGGTCAGCAGTACTGCAACAAAAGAGACACAAGATCTAAGGACACACAATGAGTACTTTGGTAAAAGTATCAGCACACTTACTTTTTCAGTTCTTGGATTGTTATGGTTCTATTAAATATGACATTATGGAACCCACACTTAGATTTAGAAAGTCCAACCCTCGTCAAGGTATGCAAGCAAGCACTTTTTCTCAGTTTAATTACCTAACATATATGTTTAACCAGATCTCATGTTTAGGTTAATGAGATAATCATTATGGTAAAACCATTTGAGAATCTCTAAGAAAACCACCATGGACAAGCCATTAGGTAATCCTTGAATCCCGTTTCATAGAGAATTTAATATAGATGATTCATAAGAATTAGAGGACATCTATTTTGGACTTTTGAAAGGATTGTGCACATTGGCATCTTTTGCATCAGGTGAGAATATCCAGGTCTGTAATGACATACAACATAGGATACCTTGTCACTTTAGGTCTATGATGACTCATAACAGAGAAGTGAACAGATGCGGTAAACAGATCTCATGGTTATTCATATCACCATCAGGTGTGAGTTTGTGACTTGACAAGCAATCAATCAGAAATGTCAACACCACTCATAAGAACTAAGATGAATATCCACAAATGCATAATGATTTAGTTAAATCACAAGAATCTTGTTTTTCAGTATAATTGCATGATTATACCAGCACATCATATCTGATCATGTAAGACTTTATTATTGAGTGAAGTATGCAACTGATTACATCTGATATACTATCATTGCTCACATGTTGCAAAGGCAGATTCAATCCTAAATAAAAAAACATCTAAACTATATTTTTGTATTTTCCTTTTATAAGTTTCTATATTGATTTTTAAAATTCTAATTGTGTATTTGCTTTTTCATTTAGCACACACACACGCACATTATTTACAATCAGGCAGTCAACTTTGATGATTTTCCTTTTGAGTTGTTTATAAAAAAGGCGGGAGGGTTATTATCATTTTGATGAAACAAAATCATTTTTCAACATGATTAATAAGGCCAATAGACTCAACCAGATACTTAAACCTTCATGGTAAAAAGGCTTTAGTAAACAGGTCAGCTAATTATTTGTCCGTTGAAATTTGAATCAAAATGATTAAACCTTTTTCAGAGTTATCACTGAGAAAATGATATCGAATTTCGATATGCTTTGTTTTTTAATATTAAACAGGATTAGCTGTTATAAACATGGCAGCGGTGTTATCAGTGTAAATAGGAGTTTTAAGAAAATTGAACCTGTAATCCAGCAGTTGGTTTTGTAACCAAAGGATTTGAGAACATCCTGCTGATGCAGCTATGTACTCAGCTTCTACAGTTGAGACGGAGACATTTGTTTGTTTCTTACACTGCCATGAGACTAATCTGGGACCCAAAAACTTACAACCACCCGTAGTAGATTTTCTATCTTGACTACATCCCCCATAATCACTGTCAGTATACCTATGTAACTCGAAGTTTCCTTCACAAGGATACCATAACCCTAGAGCTGGTTTTCCTTTGAGATATCTGAATATGCGTTTGACGGCAATTAGGTGAGATTCCTTCGGGTTTGATTGATACCTGGCACATACACAAACATCATACATTATGTCAGGTCTAGATGTAGTAAGAACATCAACGAACCAATCATAGATCTGTATAATGTTTGGTCGATAGATTTTCCTTTCGGATCAGAATCAATCTTGGTATTAATGTCAGTTGGAGTTCTGATAGATTGACAATTTTGCAGTTTGAATTTCTTCAATAGCTTATCAACAAACTTCTCTTAGTTGATAAAAATACCATCTGCAGATTGTTTTACTTGCACTCCAAGAAAGAAGCTGATTTCTCCCATAGAACTCATCTGGAAACGTGATTTCATAATTTCTTTAAATTCTGAGCACAGTTTAGGACTGGTTGAACCAAATATGATATCGTCCACATACACTTGCACACATAAGAGATCATTTGCATCCTTCTTGACAAATAAATTCGGATCAATTTTCCCTCTTGTGTATCCATGTTGTATTAAATGTTGGGACAGTGTCCCATACCAGATTCTTGGAGCTTGATGTAGACCATATAACGCTTTGCTTAGCTTGTACACATGATGAGGAAATTCAGCATCTTCTAAACCTTGAGGTTGCTTAACATACATATCATTGGTGATTGGTCCATACAAAAATGCACCTTTAACATCCATTTGGTACACCTTGAATTTCATGTAAGAAGCATATCCCAGAAAGACACGAATTGCTTCGATTCTTGCAACTAGAGCAAACATTTCCTCATAATCAATTCCTTCCTCCTGGGTGTAACCTTGTGCTACAAGTCTTGCTTTGTTTCGAACAACTATTCCTCGATCATCTGATTTGTTTCTGAACAATCATTTTGTGCCAATGGCATTCTCTCCTTCAGGCAATCCACAAGCTTCCACACTTCCTGTTTACGGAATTGAAGTAACTCTTCTTGCATAGCTTCAATCCAACTATTGTCCTGTAAAGCTTCAGTGATGTTTATAGGGACAATTTAAGAAAGAAAACACGAGTATAAGCACATGTTTGCTTGCTTTGTATGACTTCTCGTAGTTCTCTCATTCAAAGGACCAATAATCTGTGAGATGGGATGTCTCTTGTGAATACGAGTAGTTAGCATCTCGTCTTCTTGAACATTCACCTCTAGATTGGTTTGGTTCAAGTCAGAGAGCTGATGCAACAAGTTTGAAGAATATGGAGTGAAATTCGAAACTTGATGTGGGGAGTTGATGAAATAATCAAGCTTGTCATTTACATCTATATCTCCTGATACAGATGAAGTTCGAGACTCAGGTTATTGAATTTCTGGTCCATCATTAGGAATTGGTTGAGAAACATCAGAATTTGCATATTCGAGGTGTTGCTCATTAACATCTGAATTGAATAAAGAATCTCTCACAAACGAGAAAAATGGATAGTCAGGGCTTGAATCATCCATGTCGTCAGAGTTTGAATCGTCACTAAAGGATCCAAGATCTCCTACCTGTTTCCTGTGAACACAAGGAGAGTCAAACAAATTAGAATTAAGTGAATTTGACAATGAATCTAAATCAAATAACCACGCTAGACCATTTGCAACTAATGGAAATGAGTTTTCAAGGAATTTAACATTGAAAGTTTCAATGATAACATTCGTCTTAAAGTTATAAACTCTATATGCTTTAAAAGCTGACGAATATCCAAGAACGAATCCGTCATCAGACTTTGCATCAAATTTTCCTAGCTGATCATTTGAGTTTAGAATCAAAACTGGACAACCAAATGATTTAAGGAAATCTATGTTTGGTTTCCTGCCAAACATCAACTCATAAGGAGTTTTCTGTTTGTCTTTCACCAATAGAATACGATTCTAAATGAAACACGCAGTTGATATGGCTTTATCCCAGAAAGTGACAGGAATCATAGAATCTGCTAACATTGCACGGGCTGCCTCGATCAATGTTCGATTCTTCCTTTCTGCAACTCTATTTTGTTGAGGAGTTCTTGGAGCACTGAATTGATGAGCTATCCCTTTACCTACACAGAACATGTCAACATTAGCATTCTTAAATTTTGTTCCATTATCACTCCTAATTATTTTGACTTTTTGATCTAGTTGATTTTCTACTTTGGTGATAAACTCTTTTAATAGCTCTGCCGTTTTAGATTTTGTACATAGAAAGAAAACCCAAGAAAATCTTGTATAGTCATCAATGATAACCAGACAATATGATTTCTTTCCAATACTTTGTACGTTTACTGGACCAAATAAATCCATGTGTAACATCTGCAAAGTCTTGGAGTTTGAATTTATAAGTTTGGACTTATAAGACGCCTTGTGCTGCTTCTCTTTCAAACAAGCTTTACAGAGATCTGTTGTAACAAACTTCTTTGATGGAATGCCAACAACATGATTTCTTGCTGCAAGTTTGTTCGTATTTTTGAAGTTTTAATGCCCTAGACGTCTATGCCAAAGTTGTCTTTCATCATTGGAAGCATGAGCAATGAGAGAAGTTGTTTCAGTTGAAGGATCCATGTGAGACATATCTAGCTTGTAGACATCTCGATCTCTAACAGCTTTTACAACCACCCATTCCTTGCTGATCTTGAAACCTGGCTTTAAAATATAGCAATAAGAGTCATCAAATAAAACAGAATATGATTTATCACATATTTGAGAAAACGCTCAAAAGGTTAAAGTTCAAATGAGCACAGAAGTTGACTTTATCAAAACTTATAACACCGTTAGATACCATTCCTTCTCTGGTTATCTTTCCACCTGCATCTCCACTGAAAGCTACACGTGTACCATCTTTTGACTTAAAGTCGTTTAACAATGCTTGGTTTCCTGTCATATGCCGGCTACACCCACTGTCAACATACCATGTATTCATTGGTCTTCTTGAGCGTACCTGCATTTCAAAGACATTTAAGATGAGTTATCAACCCAAGCCGAGATGGTCTTGGGCTTGCCATATTTATCGACAATAGTAAATTACTTGAAATGGAGTTTGTGCAAATCAGGTTTCTTTTGAAATGTAGGATTTTCGAATCCTCTTTGAAAAACTGTCTGATTCTCTTTTCTTTGTTTTATCCTCAAAGCATTAAACCGATTGTCAAGATCCTCATTAAGATAATTTGACCCATCATTTGAAACATTCTTTGAAAAACTTTTCTTGTTAAATGTTTCATTTTTAATTTGCACTGAACGTTGAATGAATTTTCCTTGCTTGTACTGCTGTGATCTGACAATATACTGATTATCATAATCAGAATTTATTCTTCTAAGAGATCTCAAGTCTAAAGAAGGTTGTTTTGATAATCCTTGAAAACCAATATTTTGATTTCTTTGAAATCTTTGATTATCAAAATCTTTCCAAGGCGAGATCTTTCTAAAGAAGCAATCTTCAGTATTATGATTACTTTCATCACAAAATACATAGTATTTATTAAAATAACAATTAGCCGTTGAGTGATTTGTCATATCACAAATGTGACAGTACTTGTTAAAATAACACTCAGATGTGTTATGATTGTACATATCACATATTTCACAGTACTTTTGTAACTGTTTGAACAACATGTGCTTAACCCTAGATGTGGAAGCCACATTAGATCCTTGTCTAGATTTAGGTGTAGTGAGGTTAAACTGTTGTTTTAACTATGTAAGTTTGGTCTTTTGATTTTTAGGGTTTGGCCTTTTAACATGATCACAAGTCTTTAACTCATTAGATTCAAATCTTTTATGAACAGCGGAAGACTACGAACCTGAACCTGTTTTCAGATCAGAGTTAGATTTGATCTTAGGTTTTGATGTTGTTTCAGGGATTGTGTTCATGTCAAAGGTTCTGGCTGACACAAACTTTCTGGTTTAATTTGACTTGTTTGATTGATTGGTTCAAACTGTTTTGCTTTAGAAGATGCTTTTCGTCTTCTTTGATTTCTTGATCTTGATGAAGTTTTAGTGCTTTGGGTTTTGATAGAATCTTAAGAGGATTCTTTTTTAGATTCTTTCAATTTTGATCAATTAAGTTTGTTTCTGAAGAGCTTGAATCATCAGAACATGAAGTCTCTGATTTCTCTTCTTTAGATTTCCTTTTTTCAAGTTCACCTTTCTCATAAACACATTCACCCTTTGGAACAAATAGCTTTTTATTCTTTTGTCGAGGTTCATAAGATTTTATTTTAATTGGATGACCATTCTTTATCTTCTCTAAATCTTTCTCTTCAAATATTTCAGTGTTTTTCTTTTCGATTTCACTCTCGACATTAGATTGAACATTTCTTTTCTTCTCTTGAAATTCTTTAAGCTTAGCTTTATTCTCTGGTAAATGAATATGGGTATTAAAGTTTTTTGGTAAGGTATTTGAGATTGATTCAGGCATTGGTTCATGAGTGAATCCTAAACCTGTTTTATCTTTATCTTTTCTACCATTCACCAACTGCTCAACAATAGTTTTTGAGCTTTTCACTTTGGCTAAATCAATTTGTGTTGCTCCATGAGCCAATTTTTCTTGTTCAAGGGTTTTTCACATTTCTTCAAGTTTTTTCTTGACAAGTTCAACTTGTTTTAAAGTTTTGTTCCACGAAGTTTGGAGATATGATTTTATCATCAGAGATTTTGTGATCTGCTTTCAGCTTACTGTGCATTAATTCTTCTTGTTTCAGCTTATCACATATTTTGAATGAGTAGGTTCTATAGTGTTCTACTTGTTCAAAACATGCTTTAGTGCACATTTTCTCCCTTACTTCCACTGGAATTTCTAGATAAGAGTTTGAAGATTCGGTGTCAGTTTCAGATGAAGAGTTTACAACCTTGGGTTGTTCAGACTGTGTCATAAGAGCAACTTCTTCAGAATCTTCCTTTGGATCTGATTTGTCACTCCAGTCATAGTCTTCCTCATTGTCTGAATCTCCTTTTGTTTTTGGATCATTATCTTCAAACCAATCTTCAATGTTGATTTTCAGCAACAAGTACTAGACCTGAAGTAAGATCTTCAATAAACTGTTCTGCATAAGCACTCCAGTCATAACCATCCTTGATGCTGACTACTAATGCTTTCTTTGGTTCTTCAGTGGTCTTTGATTCTTCCTTTAGTTCTGGCATTGGTAGACTCTGATAAGGTTTCTGAAATGTCTTCTAAGTCTGTTGATGATACCTCTGACTGTTAGAGCTACTTTGACCATTTCCTCCTTGAGTTCTTGGAGCTTTGCACTCTCTAGAAAAGTGGTCATAGCTGTTACAGTTAAAACACCTTGACTTCGACTTATCAAAGCCAATTGTTTTATTTGCACTTGGCTTATAGTTTCTATTCACATATGAATGCTTTTGTGTTCTATAGGCTATCATCACCATTTGCCAGTTTAGATCCATTTCTTCAACGTCATCTGAATCCATCTCGAACAAATCCTGCAAAATTAAATCAACTTGTGTTAAATGACTTCCCTGGTATGCTAGAAAACTTGCCATAAAAGTTGTAAATGCTGATTTGGACTCTTCATCCTGTAATAAGATGTTTATAACATCTTTAACTTTGCTAGGGTTTGCAGAGTTAGAGATGGAGTCTCATTTTGAGTTTTTGGCATTTAATATTTTTTAGGAGACTGTGGTTGTGGTTGAGTTGAGTAGACAGGTGTGCTAGTAAAGAATCCTGCTCCCACAAACAAATCACCCTCATCTTCTGGAGTAGCTTTATCCTTAGCAAGAAAAGCATTCTCTTTAGTATTTGCTAGAGAAGCAACATACTTATATTGAGAGGTAAATGCAGCTCTATCATTATTCCTTGAGCTTTCATCAATTTCCACTGACTCAATCTTTGCAATTAACAAATCAAGATCCATGGGAAACTTTTCAGTATGTTTTAAAAAAGTTACTGTTTGTTTCCAAGATGATGGAAGTGCATTTAAAAGTCTATCATTTAGGTCTTTAAGATCATTATTAATCGCTAAAGTTAACATTTCTGTGATAAGTTGCACATATATGTTCATCATCTGGTTTACAGTTTCTCCAGAGATATGCTCAAACAATTCAAGTTGCCTTTTTAACTTCTGTCTTTTGAGATCTTGAATCTCTTTTCCTCCTTCACAGATAACTTTCAAAGCTTTATAAAAGGTGTACCCAGTTTGGTAATTCTCAAGCCTTGATAGTACTTCCAAAGGTAACCTTTTACACATGAGAGAATATTCTTTAACATCATTCTTCACCTTCTTCAGATCATCCTGAAGTAATCCATCTTCTGGGTAAGGCTCTTGAGTATCTTTTGTGTATACAAAACCATCAGGACCATCAGAAGTAACAGGGATGTGAGGTCCTTACACAATTGATTTCCTTAAGTCAGTATCAATTGAGTTTAAGTGATGTTTCAGCCTAAGTGACCAATTCTTGAAGTCAGCTTTGTTTTTCAACTTTGGTACTCTATTCTTTGAATCTTCAGACTTTGCCATTTTTAAGTTTTGAATTTAAGAAAATATACTATTTTTGTTGTTTTAAAGATTTGATTAAAGAAATATGTACGGATTCCTATAAGTCTGATGCAGCCAAAACATCCAAAGTCTCTCTGCAAGCATGCACTAAAGAACAGAAGTAGAAATGCTTCGAAAGTTTTACACTATGCTCTAGAAATATTCTAACTGCAATATCTTTCAAAGCCAAGACCAATATCTTCCGAAGCCAAAAGTGAAGTCTTCCGAAGCTTCAAAGACAAAGTCTTCCGAAGCCAAAGAGTGAAGACAGATTTCTTCCGAAGACTTTTAGAGATGTCTTTATCAGATGTATTTTACCATAAAGCTGGACCACCTTTCCGCTGCAACTCTGTATAGTCACCAACTTACATGAGTTGGTGAAAGGTCCATGCTTTTGGTAACTGTACATTGAGGTCTTGAGTCCATGCTTTCTACTTTATGTACTTTTATCCTTTTTGTAATATATTAGGATGTGAGCTATGGCATGTCATAGTCACAAGTCAAAAGACAGATATGACTTTTGACTTTACATTTAATTTTGTAGTTGTCTAGTCAATTGTATCCAGCTGGCCTTCAAAGTATGGCCGGCTGTAGGATGTAGTATAAAGTATCTCAAGTACTTGTAACTTTCTATTGATGCTTTGTAACTTGTAATAGAACTTGAGAAGCAATATACAACATTCTTGAAAACCAAATACTTGTGTTGTTTGCAATCTTGTTCTGTCTCACTTTTACTTGTGTTCTTAGCATCTTTCATTAACAAGTTAACCAGTTCCTTATTTGATCTGTTAAGTGTTCTAAGCAACTCTCCTCATTGTGTTGTTCTGTTGTAAGTGCATACCCTTCACCGGTCCTGCAAAATAAAATTACAATATTTTTGTAATTTTTTATTTTGGAAAAATTTTCTAAGTGTTAGAAGAGAACTCTGAATCTAATGCGCCTGAATAGTTGAGAAGCGCCCAACTTGACTTAGAAACGCCTAAGGGATTGCCTTAGTGAATTTCTGAAATGCACAAGTGTAGACATTCTCATAATATCTTCTCATCTCAAAGAGATCATGCAGAGGTAAGTTGATTATGTCTTCCCATGTATAGAAATTCTCAACACCTTGAGGGCAGTCAGGATTACTTACCTGCAGACCAGGAACTATGACATAGATGAGATTATATCTCTCTCCTTAGGGCAATTAAATGAACTGGCTGACATGGAAGTGTCAAGAGAGATGAAGGGAAAAGAGGATGCAAGATTACTTCTTCAATTCAAAGAAGAGAAGAGACAGAAAAGATTATACAAGCATGCTCCAACTCTCTCCCCAGTTTAGAAAAGTCCTGTGCCAGAGGATGTGGCTGCTACAGAAGAACCTTAGGTAGACAAGGAAACAGATAGGCAAAACATGATCAACTACCTGAGTGCCATAGGTCTCTATCAGGCATCTGCACTTCTTCCCTTGTCCTTTGACAACATTGAGTTTGAGTATCTCAAAAAGCTTGAACTTCAAGTGCTCAAAGAACAAAAGGCAACAAAGAGAAAGATGAGGGAAGATGTTGCAAAGTCAAGAGCTATCATCCAACAGAGCATGAAAAGTCTGCTGACAAAGGATGATGAGCTTCTTGAAGCTGTATGGATTCTCCGAAAGGAGACTTGGCCTTATGTCTCTATCCACAATGGATGAGCATATCAGGGTAATCAAGCAGAAGATCAAGAGTGGAGAGCTGATTGACTTATACTCTCCTCCAAGTCAAATCCCACCTGAAGTGAAGGTTAAGGTTGAACAACCTGAGACAACACAACCTGGACCTCTTGCTGAGCCTCAGCAAGCTTCATCTTCTGATCCACAGCAGGGTCAAACTCCCTCTCCTTCTGTACCTGTGAGGGAAGAACATCCAACTGAGAAAGACAAGGATGATCAACAAGGTGCCGCAGACCAGTCTTCTTAGTTAAAGTCTTCTAAGAGGAAGAAGAGGATGGCTTCTAAACCAAAGTTTAAGAAGAAGAAGCCTGAATCATCCACCTCTACACCTCAGGCTGAGTCAGATCAATCTGAGGAAGTGCATGAAGAGGCAGCCCAATCAACTCCAATTCAAGTGGCTCCTCTTGCAGCTGAAGACAGATTTCTGCCGAAGACTTTTAGAGATATGTCTTTATCTGATGTACTTTACCATAAAGCTGGACCACCTTTCCGCTGCAACTCTGTAAAGTCACCAACTTACATGAGTTGGTGAAAGGTCCATGCTTTTATTAACTGTACATTGAGGTCTTGAGTCCATGCGTTCTACTTTATGTACTATTATCCTTTTTGTAATATATTAGGATGTGAGCTATGGCATGTCATAGTCACAAGTCAAAAGGCAGATATGCCTTTTGACTCTACATTTGATTTTGTAGTTGTCTAATCAATTGTATCCAGCTGGCCTTCAAAGTATGGGCGGCTGTAGGATGTAGTATAAAGTATCTCAAGTACTTGTAACTTTCTATCGATGCTTTGTAACTTGTAATAGAACTTGAGAAGCAATATACAACATTCTTGAAAACCAAATACTTGTGTTGTTTGCAATCTTGTTTTGTCTCACTTTTACTTGTGTTCTTAGCATCTTTCATTAACAAGTTAACCAGTTCCCTATTTGATCTATTAAGTGTTCTAAGCAACTCTCCTCATTGTGTTGTTCTGGTTTAAGTGCATACCATTCACCGGTCCTGCAAAATAAAATTACAATATTTTTGTAATTTTTAATTTTTGAAAAATTTTCGAAGTGTTAGAAGAGAACTCTGAATCTAATGCGTCTGAATAGTTGAGAAGCGCCCAACTTGACTTAGAAACGCCTAAGGGATTGCCATAGTGAATTTCTGAAATGCACAAGTGTAGAAACACTTGAACAGTATTAAAACGCCCAAGCAGTTCCAAAGCGCCCAAACAGTGATGAAGCGCCTGAACAGTTTCAAAGCGCCTGGGACTTAGTTTCTGAAAAACGTCCAAACAGTGCTAAAACGCTCACAAACAGTGTCAAAACGACCAATATGAAACGCCTAAACACTCAGGTGATTTTTTAGATGATTTCAACACTCCAAACGCCTAATTCATCTTCTTTGGAACAATCTGATCTTAACAAACTTTTCAAAACTTGATTAATTGATCTGAAACTCTTCAATTAAGTGTGAAGTACACCGAATATCAATCCTTTTGCATCAATTTCCTTCAATCAACAACAAATAATCACACTTTTGCAGAATTAGTGTTCGACTTTTTGAAGAACAGTTCGAACTCAAATCTGACAAAATTTAGATCTGATGATGTTAACTCATTCAATTGTGATTCAATTCATGTTTCTAGTGATCAAACACACCTGAATTCACAATCTATTGATCGATTGTTATCAAAAACACAGATTCAAGTGATTCACAAGGCTTAAATCACTGAACCGAAAGCTCTGATACCATTTGATAGGTTCAAATGGATTGATCTATGTTAATGATAAACTACAATTAACAATAATACGCACAAAGTAATCAACTATGAAAATTATCATAAAATTCATAGTGATTTCATTGATATTAGCAAAGGATTACAAGTACAGAATGAGAGAATTCTGTTGCAAAAGTCTTACCTGCAAAATACAAATAATCCTATTTATACTAATACAAGAAACAAAGGAACATATATTTACAATAAGTCCCTATACTATGACAAAAATGAACTAAAGACAAATACTAATCTTTAAAGCTCTAACAGTTCATTTTAGGGTGGAGGTATGATGTTGATAGAAGAGGCCTCATAGATCAAAGATTTCAAGGGCAGCAAGAGGTCTACAACTTTCAGACCTTGAACTACTATAAAGGTCTTGATCTGGTCAACATGCCACTTGCCAATCTAAGTCAATCCACGCAAGCTGACCGGATGGCTCAAAGAATTAAAGACAAGATTGTTGAGAATTCAGTCAAATGATAAGGCAAATGCAATCAGGTAATGTCATCGGTCAATTGGATGTTGAGGTGGACCTTGAGACTAGCTTCAAAGGGAAATCCTTGACTGAAGGCCTAGTGATAGAGCCTATGAGCAATGTAACAACAACTGCTTCAACATCCCATTCCCTCAGTGATGCACCAACTGTTGATGGTGCTTCACAACCTCTCTCTGGTCATAGTCTGTATGCTACACAAGGCAATAAAGGCCAAAGCTCTCTCCACCCTGTGTCACAAAGTTCTGTGGGTGATTAAGGGAAAAAGATTTTGACTCCTAAGGAGATTGAGGAGGAGGAGAGAGAGGCAGAGGAGGCTAAGGGGAGAAAGTTCTACTGGGTCTTCAGACTTCATGGAAGCTGCAATCAAGGCTGCTCTCAGGCAAAACACTCAAAATGATGAGTTGAGAGCAGTCAGGATTAACTACTTACCGACCAGAAATTATGATATAGATGATCTCATCTCTCTCCCCTTAGATGAATTGAATCAACTGGCAGACATGAAAATGTCTAGGAAGAGGAAGGAAGCAGAGGATGCAGAGTTGCTCCTTAAGTTCAAGGAAGAAAGAAGGCAAAAAAGGTTGTACAAACTTGCTCGTACCCTCTCCCCAGTTCAAGAAAGCCCTGTGCAAGAGGCTGTGGCAACTCCACAACCTAGTCAAAACATGATTAACTACCTGAGAGCCACATGACTCTACCAGGCAGGTGCACTTCTTCCCTTGTCCTTTGAGTACATTGAGTTTGAGTATCTCAAGCAACTTGAACTACAAGTTATCAAAGAATAAAAGGCCACAAAACAAAGATGAGGGAATAAGCTGCAAAGTCAAGAGCTATCATCCAAAAGAGTCAAAAGAAGTCTGTATATAGGTAGAGGATGATGAGCTTCTTGAAGCTGTATGGATTCTCCGGAAGGAGGCTTTGTCCAATGTCTCTATCCACCATGGATGAGCACATCAGGGTCATCAAGCAGAAGATCAAGAGAGGAGAGCTTGTTGACTTACACTCCCCACTAAGTCAAGATCCTCCTTAAGTTGAGGTTAACGTTGAATTTGAGACCACACAACCTGGGCCTCATGCTGAACCTCCGCAAGCTACATCTTTATATCCATATCAAGGTCCAACTCCCTCTCCTTTTGAACTTGTGAGGGAAGAGGACCCAACTGAGAAAGACAAGACAAAACAACCTGGTGCTGAAGGCCAGTCTTCTTAGTTTAAGTTCCCAAAGAGGAGGAAAAGGATGGCTAACAAACCTATTTCAATGAAGAAGAAGAAGAAGCCAAAGTCATCCACCTCGAACCTTAGGATGAGTCAGAGCAACCTGAGAGCAAGAAGAGCTGCTCAAACAACTATAGTTAAAGTGTAAAATCTTTCGAAACCAAGTCCAATATCTTCCAAAACCAAAAGTGAAGTCTTCCGAAGCTTAAAAGGAAAAATGTCTTCCGAAGCCAAAGGAGTGAAGACAGATTTCTTCCGAAGTCTTCGAAAAACATGCTTTCTCTATTGTACTTTTCATAAAACTAGGCTAACTTTCCGCTGCAACTATAAACACTCACCAACTTATACAAGTTTGTGAAATTTCCATATGAACTTTTCATAAAGCTAGGCCAACTTTCCGCTGCAACTATAAAGACTCACCAACTTATACAAGTTTGTGAAATGTCTATGCTTTATGTAACTGTACATTGAGGTCTTGTGTATGCAACTTTCTACTTTATGTACTTTTATTATTTTTGTAATATATTAGGATGTGATCTATGGCATGTCATAGTCACTAGTCAAAAGGCAATCTTCCTTTTGACTTTACATTTATATTATGTTGTCTAGATTGATGTTTCTAGCTTTCCTTCTAAGTATGGTCGGCTGTAGGATGCAGTATAAACTATCTCAAGTACTTGTTTCTTTCTTTATGCTTTGTAACACTTGTAAAAGAACATGAGAAGCAATATACAGCCTTCTTGAAAACCATATCTGTGTGTTGTTCTTAATTTATGTCTCTTGCTTTGTTTGTGTTCTAAGTATCAATCTATAAACTCCCAGTTCCCCATTTGACCTGTTAAGTGTTCTAACACTCTTCTCATTGTGTGAGTGTTGTATTTACCATCCCTTAAACGGTTTTGCAATTGGTATCAGAGCATTCCAGGCTCTTGATTGTAAGATCTCACCATCTTAAGATCTCTCACTCACACAAAATAATTAACATCTTAAATGACAGCTCTCACTAAAGCTGATATGGAACTAGAACCATGACGTAGTCCCCACTGATCACTCCTGAAGACTTTGACACTTAATGCCAAAGAATGGAAGGTTTCATAAAGTCACAAGACTCCAGGATGTAGGAATCTGTTGTCTTAGGGCCTCACATACCAAGTACCTCTTTAGCTACTGCTGGAGGTGGTATGATTCCAAAAGACGTGGCTGACTATTCTGAAGAAGCCAGGAAGAGAATATATATAGATCAGAAAGCCATGATAGCCCTTCAAACTGCTATTCCAAACCCCATATACAAAGGCTTCAAGAAGTGCAAAACAGCCAAGCAACTATGGGATGAACTGAAGCTGATGTATGAGGGGTCCACTGAAGCCAAGGAGAAGAAGAAGGACCTCCTGAAGCAGCAGTTTGAAAACTTCACCTTCAAAATAGGTGAAACCGATAACTCAACAATACTTTAGGTATGTTGAGATTGTGGACACTCTAATGGATGTTGGAGTGATTCTTGAAAATAGAGAAATTGTAAGGAAGTTTATTTCCTCTCTTCCTAGACAATGCCATATTATTATGTTGTTATAAAGAGAACTGAGAAGAGTAAAGAAGAGCATCCCAAGAAGGGTGACTATTCTCCTAAGGTGAGAAAAGGGGTTGAGATGACCAAGTCAAGAAGGAAGAACTTGATCAGAAAGGCCAAGAGGAAGTGCAAGAAGGCTCAAGAGATCAAGGACACCTTTAATTCTATGTGGAAACAAGTTTTTATCTCTACATGTTTTGAGGTGGTTAAGGTTGAGGACTCAAACTTGAATTCTAGTACCAGGAGTTCTAGTTCATGTTCAAATCATCCCAGCATTATGAAGAATGCTGATCAGTTATGTACCACTGCTACACAACCTGAACCATCCAGCTCCAAAAGTAGTTCTCACCCTAAAGGAATTGACACATCATCTGCAAAGATGAAGATGGAGAAGGAAAGTTATCAAGTTCAGCCTTATTCTCAAAGGAAGACTATCAGAAGGAAGAAAATGGACTGTGTCATGTATGGTAGTACTTCTCATCTTACTAAGGATTTCCTCTACAATCCAAAAAGTACTGTCCACATGGCTAAGAAAGAAACTTCTGAGAAGATGAAGAAGCAAGCTTCGGAAGGAAAATATTTTCCTTTCGGAAGCTCCAAAATAAACAAGAAGACAAGTGAAACTTACTTTCGAAAGAAATCTGGTCTCGAAAGAAAAGAATACTTCCGGAGTACTGAAGCCTGCTGCAGTGCTAGCAAGTTCTTCCGAAGGTCCAGTCTCCAAAACTTCCAAAGTTGTCAAAACTTCCGAAGTGTTGAAAGTCAAGTCTAAGCTTCCAAAGGTGGTGTGGAAGACAAAGAAAGACCATGTGACTGAAAGTTTTTCATCAACATCAGCAAATGATCCTAAAAATATAACAATAGAATCAATTACTGTTGCATTGTCTTCAACTTCTTTTGATGAGCCCAAGACCAATAAGGCTTGGGTTTTCAAATGTTACTAATCATCTCTTTTTTTCAGGAACAAGTAAAGTGAAATAGAAATATATGGATCATTGATAGTGGTTGTTGTAGGCACATGACAGGAAATGGTCACTACTCTAAAATTTTGAGAAAATTGATGGAGGGTCAGTTGCCTTTGGAGGAGTTGCTGGAGGTTACATTACAGGAAGGGGCAGGGTAACAAATGGTAAGCTCGGCATTGAGAAGGTAAACTTTGTCAAGGAGCTTGGATACAATCTTTTGAGTGTATCTCAATTTTATGATCAGAGTCATAACATGCTTTTTACTGAGCATGAGTGCATTGTTCTCAAGCCCGAGGTGGTTATTCCTCATGAGCATATCCTGCTCAGAGCCCCCAAAAAAGGAACATGTACAAGATGGACTTGCAAGAAACATCTTCCTCAGGAGAAGTTTTATGCTTTCTATCTAAAGCCAATAGTGATGAGTCTTTCCTCTGGTATGAAAGAATGTGCCATGTAACCTTTAAAAACATGAACAAATTAATTAAGAATGATTTGGTAACTAGAATGCCAAAGAAAGAGTTTACAAGTGATGATCATTGTGTTGCATGCCTCAAAGGGAAGCAACACAAGGTATCTCAAAAGCCAAAGAAAAGAAACTCTATCACTACTCCCCTACACTTATTACATATGAATCTCTTTGGCCCCACAAGTGTAATGAGTCTAGAAAGGACCTCATATTGTTTGGTGATCATAGATGACTTTACAAGATTCACTTGGGTTTTCTTCCTTAAAACTAAGGATGAGACTCTTGAGATCTTGAAGAATTTCATCTTAAAGATTAAGAATCAGTGTGATCACAAGGTCAAAACCATAAGATGTGATCAGGGAACTGAATTCAAGAACCAAATCCTTGATACATTTTGTGATGAAAAAGGTATTGCAAGAGAATTTAGTGCTCCCATGACTACTCAACAAAATAATGTTGTCGAGAGGAGAAACAAGACACTAATTGAAGCTGCAAGAACTATGTTGTCTGACTCTAAACTGCCCATCACCTTCTGGGCAGAGGTAGTGAACACTGCTTGCTATGTGTAAAATAGAGTTTTAGTAGTTAAGACGCATGGTAAGACTCCTTATGAACTTTGGCACAAGGGGAAACCTTTCATTGGTTTTCTCAGGTCATTTAGATGTCCTTGCATCATATTGAATACCAAGGATCAAATTCCCAAGTTTGATGAAAAATAAGATGATGGACATTTTATTGGATACTCTTCTCAAACTAAGGCTTATAAAGTATATAATCTCAAAACTAGAGTAGTTGAGGAGTCAGCCAATATGACTTTCAGTGTGCATACTCCCAGTGTGAAAGGTTCTGGTTCTGATTGGCTATTTGATCTTGATTTAGTTAGCAACTGTTTTAACAATTCTTGTGAGCATGTTTTAGGGTCCACAGATATCTTATCAACATGTGATCCTAATCAAAGATTTGAGATAAGAAGACCATCAAGTTACACTACTTCAGCTCCAATTGTAACTAACCCTGTAGATGGAGTTCCTATCAGCATAACAATGACAAATCCAGCTAATATATCTGAGGTGCCTTCAAATTCTAGCTCAGAGGCCCAAAACTCAAATGAAGGAGCTTCTAATGTAGGTGGAAATGGTGGTGGTGAAAGTGATCAAGAATTTCTTGATGCTGAAAACCACTCCATTGAAGACAACCTAAATGTTGTCACACACTCATTGGATCAAGTCTCTCTGTATAAGTTGTAGGAAATGATCTGCCCAAGATATATATTAAATTGATGTGGCTAGTGTGATATGATCCAAGTCGGGTCATACCCAATAACAAGCGAAACAAACACCGACAAATATTTATTTGTTGATTAGATCAAACAAATAAATATTGACACCAATTTAGAAACCGGGTTTTCTAAATCATTGCTTTTGCGAATGAACAAGTTTATATATATATATATATATATTTGTTCATATGGGATTATTTGTTCATTTTTTAACTTGTTAGACAATGACAAATAATAATATGTGTGTTAGTGATATAAAATTAAAATGGTTTAATTTTACATAAAAGAGTGCAAGAGTTTTTAAGTTATTTTATGAAAATAATTTGAATTCAAGGGAGACAAGAGGGTGCCCATTTTCGGCCACCCCTTGTCTTGGTTTCTCCCCTTTTAATTGTTCCAATGCCATGCATTTAGTAGGACAATTGAACACTCTTGCCTCACACTCTTTCTCTTACACACACACTTGAAGAAAACCCTTGCTTCTCTCTCTCTCTTTCACGATTTTGAGGAAGAAAAGGGCAGATTTTTCCAGCTTCAAAAGGTGTTTTGGTTGCTGAAAAATTGGGTGTCAAGATTCCTAGCAATCAAGGTGTTTTGTACAAGCTTGGGGTATCACCTCTTGAGGTCTTCTTCCTTGAAGATTCAGCCACGTTTTCATCTTCTTTCACCTCAAGAAACTTGTTCTTTTGAGCTGCTACAAAGGTTGTATCATCTCCATCTTATGTTTTTCATTGTATGCAATTTCGTATAATGATCCATGGTTTGGGGTTGCTTATTAAATGGGTTTAATAATCATTTTATTAACATGTTTTAAAACTTCAAAATCCGCTGCGTTTTTCATATAAACATGGTTATATGAGCTTTGATAAACTTGTTAAATCCCTACATAAGTGTGCTGAAGTAGTGGGTGAATCTCCATTGCTAGATCTAAATTTCTCTAATTTATATCTTTCCAAGAAAGTTGTTATGATTCTTAAACTAAGGATCCACAAGTCTCACCCCACCACAAACATCATTGGAAATGTTGATACAGGGGTAAGGACAAGAGGACAAACTAATGATGCAAATGTTTGTCTCCACTCTTGTTTCCTATCCCAGATAGAGCAAAAGAAAGTTGATGAGGCTCTAAAGGATGGAAGTTGGGTTGAAGCTTTGCAAGAGGAACTGCTTCAATTCAAAAGGCAAAAGGTTTGGAACCTATGACCTCTTCCTTAAAGGAAGACTACCATAGGAACTAAATGGGTGTTCAGTAACAAGAAAGATGATAGAGGACTTGTCATAAAAAACAAGGCTAGACTAGTAGTCCAAGGATACTACACAGATATCTTTGCTCCTGTGGCAAGACTTGAAGCTGTTAGGATATTCTTAGCTTTTGCTGCATCCAAGGATTTCAGGGTCTACCAGCTTGATGTCAAGTGTGCTTTTCTTTATGGGGTGATTGATGAAGAGGTGTATGTCAAACAACCACCTGCCTTTGCAGATCCTGATCATCCTGATTATATCTCCAGGCTTGATAAAGCTCTCTATGGGCTGCACCAAGCTCCAAGGAAGTGGTATGAGACTCTATCTCAGTATCTCTGTCAACATGGATATAAAAAGGGTACTATAGATGGAACACTCTTCACCAAAGGAACAATGAATGCCTTAATGCTAGTTCAAGTGTATATAGATGACATTATCTTCGGGTCAACTTATCCAAAGCTTTGCAAAGACTTTGAGAAGCTAATGAAGAATAGGTTTGAAATTAGTGCCATGGGGGAACTCAATTTCTTTCAAGGAATTTAAGTGAAGCAAGTTGACAGTGGCATCTTCATAAGTCAGTCATAGTATGTATAAGACATACTTACAAGATTCAACATGACTGACTGTAAAGTTGCTAAGACACCCATAGCCAAAAATCACTCCCTTGGACCTGATCTTAAGGGGTAGTATGGATGAACATCTCTACAGGGCTATGAATGGGTCTCTTATTTACCTACAGCTAGCAGGCCTGATATAATGTTCGCCACATATATTTGTGCAAAATATCAAGCCAACCATAAGATGTCACACCTGGTCACTATCAAGAGTATTCTAAGATACCTCAAAGGTGCTCCAACACTTGGCCTTTGGTATCCAAAGAATACTGACTTCAATCTATATGCATATACAGATAGATAATATGGTGGCTGCAATATGACTGCAAAGTCTACATCAAGGGGTAGTCAGTTCCTTGGTAGAAGGATTGTCTTATGGCAGTACAACAAACAATCCTATGTGTCTGCATCAACTCCTGAAGCTGAATACATTGTTGCTGCAAGTTGCTATGCTCAAGTGCTTTGGATTTAGAATTAGATACTGGACTATGGATTTAACTTCAAAAAGACTCCCATTCATTTAGACAACAACAGTGTTATCTCTACTACAGAGAATCCTGTGCAGCACTAAAGGACAAAACACATCAATATCAGGTATCATTTGATTAGAGATAACATTGAAAAGGGATTAATCAAACTAGTCAAAATTAACGCAGGTGAATAATATGTTGATCTGTTCACCAAAGCTTTTGATGAACAGAGATTTACTAGCTATTGGGATGATTAACTTTGAATAGCTTTTCTTAAAACTAACTGATATTATTTCTAAAACCTGTGTGTCCTAAGTTTTCTATTTTATCACAATCATAAGCCCTTGTTTACTTTGGAAGAAAAATCTTTTAAAAAAATATTCCTTAGACTTTTGAAAATTTTGATCATTTTAGACTTCGGAAGATATGTATTTACCTTCGGAAGAAACTTATGTCTTCAAAACAAATAACTATTTAAGTGAATTTACGTTCGGAAGAAATTTCCAACACATCTTCCGAAGCTTAAAATCATTCTTGAGTACTTACATGTTTTAAAGAACAATTTTCTTCCGAAAGCAATTAAGTCTCGGAAGTTCTATTCTCCTAAGAATAAAATCACTAAGTTTTAATCTCTTCCAACGCAAAATTTTCTAAATTCTTTGAAATATCTTTCGAAGTCATTTTGGCTTCGGAAGCTTTTTATCAAAACTTCCGAAGTAAAATTAACCTTCGGAAGATTTGTGTCTTCCAAGAAAACAACTTTTTTTGGCATTTTTTCAAAGGTAGGACTGACATCCGAATTTCAAAGTTTATCCTCTTTCATTAACTTTGTCTCAGATCCAATTCATATAAATATACCCAACAGTTCCCCCCTCTTTAACTTCATCTAAACTCTCCAAAACCTAAATTCACCCACTACCGACTTTGTTCTTGTCTTCCTTCACCTTTAAGCTTTCTCAAATGGTCAACCTTATCCGTATAAACAACCCTGATTTCTCCATGCAAGTCCTTAGGCAGCACAATCAGGTTGCCCTGTTGGACTCCGAGAAAGATTCAAGTTTCTCAGAGGTTTGCCACTTTTTTACTCTATCCAACTATTTCACCTCCCTAACCAATAATTCCTCCACTCTATGAGGATCAGCTTTTGGAATTCTGGAAGACCTGTCAAGAGGTCATTATGGATGGGGAGAAAGCATTGTCTGCCACAGTGCAGGGGAGTACTGTTTGTAAGACCCCATTCCCGGGACGCTTACAGTTGGTCATTCATCGCACATAAAACATATAATTACATTACATTAAGAAATCATTGCAGCGGAAACATTCAAAAATGACATCACGTTTCGTTCTAATTACTTTTGCCAAATAATACATCATTATCAGGTTACAAAATTCATGTTTGCATTACATCACAAAAGCTATATAATTGGATGCCATCCCAAAAGAGCCGAGTAGCTTCGCCGTGCCATCCTCAGCAATCATTTACCTGCCAGCTGGAAAATGCAATAAAAGTCAGCGTTGCTGAGTGAGTTCTAGTTTTAATAATAAAACATACTTTACTTTCATTAAAAACCATTCCTTTATCATGCGATCATGCAACATACGTATACACAGATAATTTCATTATTATCTTTCATCTCATTCATTATCTTCCATTCTTTTCGTTCATTCTGTCTTCCGAGTCTTTTGCGACAACATGGTCGCTCACCTCAATGGCAATCTCAATGATTGCTCGCTATCCGAGTCTTTTGCACCCCTAAGGTTGCTCACCCCAATTGCCCATCACGATAGCAAGCTATCCGAGTCTTTTGCAACAACAAGGTTGCTCACCCCAAGGCAACATTACGATAGCACTTTACTCGAGTCTTTTGCAACGACGAGGTTGCTCACCTCATAGGCAATCTAAATGATTGCACTTCATCCGAGTCTTTTGCAACACAAAGTCGCTCACCCCAATAAATATGCTTGCAAGCCTTTCTTTCGTTCATTCATCATTCATTAATGCATGCATTCTTACTTCATGTTCCTCTTTCATTATCTTTCGCTTTACTTTACATAATACTTTATTCATTCATTCATTCGATAGCATGACATGTAAAGCCACAAGAAAGATAAGCATACATCATAATAAGGAACATATCATGCACATTCATCATCATCATACAGGGCAACATCATACATTCATAATATGCATAAACATGCAACATCATCATCCTCATGCCCTACATGCTCTCTAAGGCCATAGCATTCATCTTACATGCTCCTACTTTACGTCAAAACTTACATCTGCCCTTTCCTCGAAGGCCAGAAGTCAAACTACACATTCCCTCGAGTGCAACAGCCCTATTCGGGCATATGGACACTCTTCAGTCGCATGGCCTCCATGCGACTGAACATCATGCGACTGGACTCATGCGGATGGTCATCTATGCGAATGAACATCCAATCGTGCGTATGGACCTTGTGCGAATGGAATTACTGCGAATGGGCACCTATGCGACTGACCTCATGCGAATGGACTCATGCGACTAAGCATCTATGCGACTGAACCCTCAGTCGTACAACCCTCATGCGACTGGACTCCAAGTCGTGCGACTGAAAACTTAGTCGTGCGATTGAACCCTCAATCGTGCGAATGAATCCCAATCGTGCGAATGACCTTCAATCGCCCTCATTCGGCCGTATGGCCTTCATTCGGTCGCCTAGCCCTAGCTGATGCAGAATGGAGTTCATCCCGAACCCAATCTGCCATTTTCGGCCTCCAAGCTCATCCAAACCCATTCTAAGCCTAAATTAACCCTCCTGGACCTTAGGAATGTACACCATAACACCATACAAGCACACACAAGCCCGAAATCATACTCAAAACGCATCATACACATCACACCCAAATGGGTCAAACACACACATACATAAAAACGGGTTTTTGACATCTTCCAGCCCCAAAATCAGTTGAAAACAAGTAAAAGTGGGGTCCTAGAACTCACACAATCGAGCACAAAGACAAGAGCTTCGATTTGGCTTGCTACTCGACGGATTTGGACACCCGAATCACCCGAAACACCACTTTTCTCCATTTTCTCCTCTTTCTCTCTTCTCTCTTCTTTGTGAGTTGAAAATATGTGAAGTGTGGGGAGAGTGGGCTGCCCTCTCCCTACACATATCACCACATTACCCAACTTTTCTTCGTTGGCGAGTTTGGTCCCTCGACTTTGGACTTTATTTCTTTTCTTTCTTCGCCGGCTTCAAAATAATAAATTTTCGGGTGTTACAAGTCCACCCCCCTTAAATAGGTTTCGTCCCCGAAACCTGTTATTCTTCGAACAAACGTGGATAATGCTGTCTCATTTCTTCCTCAGTCTCCCACGTCGACTCGGATCCCTTCCTGTGCTTCCACTGTACGCGCACAAGAGGAACCACTTTATTCCTTAGCCTTTTCTCCTTTCGGTCGATGATTGCCACTGGTTGCTCCACATAATTGAGCCGTTCGTCTACCTCGATATCTTCCAATGGAACAATCATATCTTCATCTGCTAAGCACTTCCTTAGATGAGATACATGGAATGTCGGGTGAATTCCACTTAACTCATCTGGTAACTCCAGTCTATAGGCCACCTCTCCTACTCGAGCAATGATTCGGAAAGGGCCTATATACCTTGGGCTCAACTTGCCCCGCTTTCGGAAGCGAATGATACCCTTCCAAGGTGAGACCTTCAACATAACCCGGTCACCCACCTGGAACTCAATCGACATGCGTCGTTTGTCAGCATACGACTTCTGTCTGTCTTTGGCTGCCTTCATGAAGGCTTTGATCTTCTCAAGCTTCTCAGTCGTAGCCTCGATTACCTCGACGCTCCCCAATTCCTTCTGACCAATATCACCCCAACAAACGGGCGTTCTGCATCTCCTACCATATAGCATCTCATATGGGGGCATACCAATGCTGGCATGATAACTGTTGTTGTATGAGAATTCGGCTAACGGTAGGTGGTCATCCCAACTTCCACCAAAATCAATCACACATGCCCGAAGCATGTCTTCCAGCGTCTGAATGGTCCTTTCTGACTGACCATCAGTCTGGGGATGATAAGCCGTGCTGATATGTAACCTCGTCCCCATAGCATCGTGGAACTTCTTCCAGAATTTAGATGTAAACCGAGTGTCACGATCCGACACGATAGACACCGGTACACCATGACGAGTTACAATCTCCTTGATGAACAGATCAGCCAACCTCTCAGATGAATATGTCTCGCGGATCGGTAGGAAGTGAGCACTCTTCGTCAAACGATCAACTATCACCCATATGGCATCGTACCCTTTCGGGGTACGCGGCAGCTTTGTAATGAAATCCATGGTGATGTGCTCCCACTTCCATTCCGGTATATCCAAAGGTCGTATCTTCCCATACGGCTTTTGGTGCTCGGCCTTCACCTGTAAGCAAGTAAGGCACTTACTCACATACTCCACCACATCGCGCTTCATACCCGGCCACCAATAATCTCTCTTCATATCATGATACATCTTTGTGGCACCAGGATGAATGGAGTACCGAGTCTTGTGAGCTTCATCCATTATCTTCTCCCGTAGATCCCCACAGCGAGGAATCCACACACGATCGAATCGGGTTCTAACACCGAGCGTGTTTTCACCCAATTCCCCGACCAGACCTCTCATTCTTTCAGAGTTAAGATGATCTTCTTTCAGTGCCTCATCTTGAAACTCTTTAACCAGCTTCATCACATCGGAGGTCATGATCAACTGATAGGCTTTCACCCGAATCGGCTCGGGCCTCTCTTTTCGGCTAAGGGCATCAGCCACCACGTTGGCCTTGCCCGGATGGTAGTGGATCTCACAATCATAATCCTTTATAAGTTCCAACCACCGTCTCTGCCTCATGTTCAAATCCTTCTGCTCAAAGAAGTACTTCAGACTCTTGTGGTCAGTGAATATGGTGCACTTCGTCCCGTAGAGGTAGTGCCTCCAAATCTTTAATGCAAAGACCACGGCTGCCAGCTCCAAGTCATGAGTAGGATAATTGACCTCATGAACCTTCAACTGTCGGGATGCATAGGCTATAACCTTTCCTCTCTGCATTAACACACACCCCAACCCCGAGTAAGAAGCATCGGAATAAACCACCAGATCTTCACTTCCATCGGGTAATGACAGAACAGGAGCTTGAGTCAATCTCGCCTTCAGTTCTTCAAACGCCTTCTCTTGAGCTTGACCCCATACGAACTTCACATCTTTTCGGGTCAACTTGGTTAGTGGAGAAGCAATCTTGGAGAAGTCTTGGATGAACCTTCTATAGTAACCCGCCAAACCCAAGAAGCTACGAATCTCGGATGGCGTCTTTGGCGACTTCCATTGCATAACCGCCTCCACTTTTGCCGGGTCCACCATAATCCCATCGGGATTCACCACGTGACCCAAGAACTGAACTTCGCGCAACCAGAACGCGCACTTGGAGAATTTAGCATACAACTTCTCCCTTCTTAACGTCTCTAGAACTTCCCGAATGTGACCGGCATGCTCTGCTTCGCTCCTCGAGTAAATCAGGATATCATCAATAAACACAATCACTGATTTATCCAACATATGCCGACACACACGGTTCATCAGATCCATAAAAGCAGCTGGCGCATTGGTCAAACCAAAAGACATGACGAGGAACTCATAGTGACCATAGCGCGTACGGAAAGCGGTTTTAGGAATATCTTGCTCCTTCACCTTCAACTGATGATAACCAGATCGAAGATCTATTCTCGAAAACCAACTGGCACCCTGAAGCTGATCGAACAAATCATCTATCCTCGGTAAGGGGTATCGGTTCTTCACTGTCAACTTATTCAGCTCGCGGTAGTCGATGCACATCCTCATACTACCGTCCTTCTTCTTTACAAACAGGACCGGAGCACCCCAAGGAGAGATACTCGGTCTAATGAACCCCTTATCTAGCAGCTCTTGCAACTGCTCCATCAATTCTTTCATCTCGGTCGGAGCCAACCGATACGGTGCCTTGGCGACAGGTTGGGCACCCGATATCAGATCAATTTGAAACTCGATCTCTCTGTCAGGTGGCACTCCTGATAAATCTTCTGGAAACACATCTGGAAAGTCACACACAACCGGTACATCGGCTAGTTGTGGTGTTGGCGTATCCACATCCTTTACGTAGGCCAAGTAGGCACTACATCCACGCCTCATACACTTTCCCGCCACCGCCATCGAGATCACCTTCGGAATCGTAGTAACCCGATCACCATGAACCGTCACTGAACTACCGTCAGGCGCCAACAACCGAATCATCTTCTTGCGACACACAATGTTCGCCTCGAAGTCCGCTAACCAATCCATCCCAAGAACCAAGTCAAAACCACCTAAGGTCATCACGAACGGTCTAACAGGAAACTTATGACCCTCGAGTTCCACATCACAATTCTCTATCATCTCAGAAATCCTGGTAGACTTACCTATGGCAGTTTCTACATCAAAGGGCGCATCAACACGTCTACTACTAACAGGCAGCTTAGCACAGAAAGCAGCAGAAATAAAACTCTTACTAGCACCCGAATCAAATAACACAGAAGCTAAAGTTTGGTTCACCAGAAACGTACCGGACACGACATCAGGGTCCGTTCTAGCTTCCTCCTGTGTCATGGTGAATGCCCTGGCGCTCGCCCTCGGTCCATCACCTCCCGTCCTCTTTGCCCCTGAACTCTCAGCCCTCGGCTTCTTACAATCTTTGAGCATGTGACCCTCTTCGCCGCAGTTAAAGCACCGGACTGCACGACAGTCCTTTGCCATGTGCCCCGCCTTCCCACACCTGAAGCACAAGTTCGACCCGAACCTGCACTCCCCGCTATGCTCCCGTCCACATTTACCACACCTTCTCGATCCCGCACTTGACATAACCACACGGCGATCATCCACCCGTGCCTTCTTATTACCCATCGAGGCATTGCCCCGACCAAATCTCTTCCCCTGCCAGCCTCGTTCACCACCGCTCTTTCTGCCACCATCAGTCACCACCACCGCCCTTTCGTCATACAATCTTCCCGCCAAATCCACCGCCGACCTAAACGTGCTCGGCCGGGCGGCGATCATGTGCCTGCGAATATCCGCCGGCAAACCCTGTATATACCTCTTGATCTTTCGGGACAGAGGCGTCACTTGATCCGGCACCAGGCGTGCCATCTCGTTGAACTTCGTGGTGTACTGTTGGTGTGTCATGGTTCCCGCCTCCAGTTGCAGGAACTCCCTTTCAACCTTATCCATTTCCCGATGAGGACAAAACTCCTCGATCACCATCTTCTTCAATTCGGGCCACCTCATTCTCCCGATTGCCCGATTACCCTCTGCTTGGACAATGTTGTCCCACCAGCATAGTGCCGAGTCCACGAAGGAGTGGGTGGCAAACTTTACTTTTTGATCTTCCCGGCACTCGCTGATGTCGAGAACAGCCTCCATCTCTCTCACCCATCGGTGAGCAGCGGCAGCATTGCCATTACCGTCGAAAGTAGGGGGCTTGCACCTCATAAACACCCCGTAGTTACAGCCTCGTGCCACCTCCCGCACAGGCTCCTCTTCCTCTTCCTCTTCATTATCGGAGAAAATCGTTTCAGGCTCCGGTTGCTCCCCCGAGGCCCGGTTTCTATCCTTTCTTTCCCCCTCCTTCACAGCTTTGATGACTTCGGTCACCACAGACGGTAAGATTGTCTGCATGACCTGATGTACTTCCTCCACAACAGCCTCCTTTACCGAGGCCCTTAAGTTCGCACTCTCATCCCCAGCTTCTGGATGAGGAGTCTCAGGTTCTGCAGGAACCTCTTTCTCAGCTCTAGGCCTTCCTCTCTTAGGGCGTGGTTCAGCAACAGGGCCATCACGGCCTCCACCCCTAGAAGCTCTAGAAGATCTACCACCAGCCATTCTCTAACACACTGAAAGATTCAAACACCAACACGGTCATTCAAGGGAACAACTCAGTTTATGTCAAGTATAGTAAGTCCCTAATTACAGTGGCCAGTTGTGATTAGCCACTTACTGTACTCTTCATACCCCAAGTATTACCTGTCCTGACTACATCAGTATTCAAATCTACATACAACACATAACATATACCATGCGCACATAAAACCGGTTAACTTTAAGAAAATACCTGATGGCACGCAGCTACTCAGTTTGGCATCCCATTCCCTTTCCGTCCCATTCTCAGTTTAAGTTAAGGTTTATTTTGAAAATTTACCCATTTCACTTAAACTTTGGCTCTGATACCAACTTGTAAGACCCCGTTCCCGGGACGCTTACAGTTGGTCATTCATCGCACATAAAACATATAATTACATTACATTAAGAAATCATTGCAGCGGAAACATTCAAAAATGACATCACGTTTCGTTATAATTACTTTTGCCAAATAATACATCATTATCAGGTTACAAAATTCATGTTTGCATTACATCACAAAAGCTATATAATTGGATGCCATCCCAAAAGAGCCGAGTAGCTTCGCCGTGCCATCCTCAGCAATCATTTACCTGCCAGCTGGAAAATGCAATAAAAGTCAGCGTTGCTGAGTGAGTTCTAGTTTTAATAATAAAACATACTTTACTTTCATTAAAAACCATTCCTTTATCATGCGATCATGCAACATACGTATACACAGATAATTTCATTATTATCTTTCATCTCATTCATTATCTTCCATTCTTTTCGTTCATTCTGTCTTCCGAGTCTTTTGCGACAACATGGTCGCTCACCTCAATGGCAATCTCAATGATTGCTCGCTATCCGAGTCTTTTGCACCCCTAAGGTTGCTCACCCCAATTGCCCATCACGATAGCAAGCTATCCGAGTCTTTTGCAACAACAAGGTTGCTCACCCCAAGGCAACATTACGATAGCACTTTACTCGAGTCTTTTGCAACGACGAGGTTGCTCACCTCATAGGCAATCTAAATGATTGCACTTCATCCGAGTCTTTTGCAACACAAAGTCGCTCACCCCAATAAATATGCTTGCAAGCCTTTCTTTCGTTCATTCATCATTCATTAATGCATGCATTCTTACTTCATGTTCCTCTTTCATTATCTTTCGCTTTACTTTACATAATACTTTATTCATTCATTCATTCGATAGCATGACATGTAAAGCCACAAGAAAGATAAGCATACATCATAATAAGGAACATATCATGCACATTCATCATCATCATACAGGGCAACATCATACATTCATAATATGCATAAACATGCAACATCATCATCCTCATGCCCTACATGCTCTCTAAGGCCATAGCATTCATCTTACATGCTCCTACTTTACGTCAAAACTTACATCTGCCCTTTCCTCGAAGGCTAGAAGTCAAACTACACATTCCCTCGAGTGCAACAGCCCTATTCGGGCGTATGGACACTCTTCAGTCGCATGGCCTCCATGCGACTGAACATCATGCGACTGGACTCATGCGGATGGTCATCTATGCGAATGAACATCAATCGTGCGTATGGACCTTGTGCGAATGGAATTACTGCGAATGGGCACCTATGCGACTGACCTCATGCGAATGGACTCATGCGACTAAGCATCTATGCGACTGAACCCTCAGTCGTACAACCCTCATGCGACTGGACTCCCAGTCGTGCGACTGAAAACTTAGTCGTGCGATTGAACCCTCAATCGTGCGAATGAATCCCAATCGTGCGAATGACCTTCAATCGCCCTCATTCGGCCGTATGGCCTTCATTCGGTCGCCTAGCCCTAGCTGATGCAGAATGGAGTTCATCCCGAACCCAATCTGCCATTTTCGGCCTCCAAGCTCATCCAAACCCATTCTAAGCCTAAATTAACCCTCCTGGACCTTAGGAATGTACACCATAACACCATACAAGCACACACAAGCCCGAAATCATACTCAAAACGCATCATACACATCACACCCAAATGGGTCAAACACACACATACATAAAAACGGGTTTTTGACATCTTCCAGCCCCAAAATCAGTTGAAAACAAGTAAAAGTGGGGTCCTAGAACTCACACAATCGAGCACAAAGACAAGAGCTTCGATTTGGCTTGCTACTCGACGGATTTGGACACCCGAATCACCCGAAACACCACTTTTCTCCCTTTTCTCCTCTTTCTCTCTTCTCTCTTCTTTGTGAGCTGAAAATATGTGAAGTGTGGGGAGAGTGGGCTGCCCTCTCCCTACACATATCACCACATTACCCAACTTTTCTTTGTTGGCGAGTTTGGTCCCTCGACTTTGGACTTTATTTCTTTTCTTTCTTCGCCGGCTTCAAAATAATAAATTTCCGGGTGTTACACTGTTGGATCTAAAAAGGCTGTTGCAACCAAAACCAAGTCACTTAGAAGATTTTAGTACAACAAACAAAGGACTTCCGAAGCTAAGTATGGAACTTCCGAAGGAAGAAGGAGCTCTTCCGAAGACAAAGTGTAAAACACACTTCCGAAGGAAAACTCCAACTTCTGAAGACAAAGAACCTACATCCGAAGATCAAGACTTAGAGAGAAAAGATCTGAAGTCAACTTCTGAAGTACAGAAGTCCTCAAAGCCTCGGAAGCATAGAAGCCTCTTCCGAAGTATAAGTGGCTTCCGAAGAACTTGTTCTTCCAAAGCCAATTAACCTTCGGAAGAAACTCCTATTATCCAGTGGACATAAGTATGGCCTCTCTGACACTCCGCTGCAAATCTCTGAGATACTGCATGGCGTTTTCTCAAAAGCCATGTAGTTGACCATATTTTAATCCACCGTTTACCTTTTTATGTTAGTAACGTTGCCATCTTTAGTTGGTGACAAAAGGTAAGTCATGGACATGTCATGACTACCATATCTTAGATAATACTTTATCTAAGATACCTTAACTTTAGCATTGTAGTATATGCTTTAATCTTAGGTTTCCAGCTGGTATCAAAGTATATCCGGCTGTAGGATCTAGTATATATAGTTTCTCATTGTAACTCTTGTTTCATGCTTGTAAGAGTCTTGTAATATCTTGAGTTGAGAAGTAATATATACAAGTGCCTTGGTATCAGAGCTTTTTAGGCTCTTGATTATGAGATCTTACCATCCTAACAACCAGTTTTTCACTCCTCCTTATACCTCACTCAAAATGGCCCTCAACAAATCTGAAGTAGAGATGGGGACGATGACCAAAGCTCCCATCATCACCCCTGAAAACTTCAGGTCTTGTAGCAGAAGAATGGAAGGCTTCATCAGGTATCAAGACAGCAGGATATGGAAATCCATTGTCAATGGCCCGTATAAGCCAAAAGTAGCTGGTGGAAACGGCGCCATGATTGAGAAAGCCGTTGAAGATTATTCTGATGAAGACAGGAAGAAGCTTGATATAGACAGCAATGCTATGACTGTTCTTATGACTGCAATTCCAAACTCTATCATGGTGGGGTTTCAGCATTGTAAGTCTGCCAAAGAACTCTTTGATGCACTTGCTCAAATGTACTCAAGCTCAAATGATTCCAAGAAGGACTCACTGAAGCAGCAGTTTGAGAACTTCACCTATGTTGCTGGAGAGACTCTTAGCCAGCAATATTTCAGGTACATGGACCTCATTTCTTCCCTTCAATCTGTGGGAATCACTCATGAACTCAGAGACCTTACAAGGAAGTTCATGAGTGCTCTACCCAATGAGTGGACATTCTACTGTGTCTCTATCAAGAGAACAGAGAATCTAAATACACTCACCATTACCGAACTCTATGGGATCCTTGATGGATACCGTTTGGAAATAGAAAGTAAGAGGGGTCATCAGACAAGCAGACCCTTGAGTCTTCCTGCTAGCAACGCTTTAATGGTTGTTGAAGGCTCAGGAATCTCCCAGTCTCAGCAATACCTGACTTACACCCAACAGCCATCTTGTTCCTCTGGGCCTTACATCACATTTCCTGAGACTCTAAGGTCTCAACAAGCTCAGCAAAGCTCATTTCAAGACAGCTGTGCTTTTGTCTCAGGAAGTGGACACTCAAATGACTATCAATACTGCTTTGATGATCTAGAGTGTTTTAGCCCGGATGACGTGGAATACGTGGACATAGTCCAACAAATGGCTCTTCTAACCTACAAAGCAAAGAAGTTCTTTAAGAGAACTGGAAGGCAATTCCATCATAACCCAATCAACAGCAAATTTGGGTTTGACAAAAGCAAGGCCAAATGTTACAACTGTAACCAACTTGGTCATTTTGTAAGGGAATGCAAGGCTCCCAAGTCCAACCCGGGAACCCCACAGGCCTCCACACATCCCTCTACACCAAAGCCCACCGGAAAGTAAACAGAGACTGCTGCAATGGCTCAAGAAGTTGACTGGAGCTTTATGGTTCAGGATGTGACTCCTGCTCAAGCACTCATGGCCGGAACAGATGAAAACAAGGTATATGAACATCTCTGTACTCCTGCCTGTATTGCTAAGGTTAAACTGTATCAGGACTACAATATGGAAATTAAATCTGATATTGAGTCTTTAAATGTTTTAAAATCTGACTTTAAAAGGGCTGAATCTGACTACCAAAGAAAAATTGAGGAGTTAGAGAAAACTGTGTCCCTCTTAAAACATGAACATACAAACTACAAGACTCAAATCAAGGATTTAATATCCAAATTGACTGAGGCTCAAGCCCAGCTTGTCACTGCTGAGGCTCAAGCCAGGAAGTATGTTATTTCCGAGCAAAACTTCCAAGCCATTCTTGCATCATCCTCTCACTCAAAACTTTGTTATCAAAACAAAGGTGGGTTGGGAACCAATGAAATTGCTCCACCACACTCTTATGAGTCTATAAGACAACCAAGGTGTGGTACTGAAGAGCAAGAGGTTCCATCTGCTGACCCACCTTCTCATGAGTCAAAGAATGATGCAACTATGGAGACCATCATAGGGAAGGATCAGGTAATTATGCCCTCCCCAGCCAATGATGATCAAACCCTGACCACCAAAGCCAGAAGAAGCAGAGCTAAGGCAGCCAGAAAAACTGCCAAGAAAGTGGCTGAGTCCAAGCTAAAGATAGACCCAAAGCAAAGTGGTGTATTCATCTCAGCTGGATTCCAGGTGGTTGGAATTTCTGATTCAGGAAAGGAGTGCAGTACCAGTACTCCTATCCTACCAAAGGATCAGAAATTAAAGGGAAAGGTTGCTGATGAAGAGAAAAAGAACAAGAAACAGCAATCCTCACATTCCCAAAAAGTTAACATTGCATGCATAATGTGTGGTCTGCAAAACCACATGGCCAAAGATTGTTACTATAATCTTGCTAGCACACATTATGCAAATAATGTTAAAAGAGAAGGAGTCAGGGAAGGTTTCTCATTTGGACCATATCAAATGGTTCAAGTGATGAAAAAGGGAAAGCTTGTTTCCAAAGCAAGGCTTCTTTCGGAAGAAAATTCTTCTTCCGAAAGGAAAAAGGCTTCGGAAGCTAAAGCTGTAAAGACTCAGAAAAGCAAAAGAGTCCCATTGAAACCATCCCAGAAGAAGACTGCTTCGGAAGAAAAGGTGGTGAAGGTTTCTTCCGAAAAGAAAGAAGCTTCGGAAGAATGCCAAGCTACAAAAGCTTCAACAAGCTCATCCTCTATGATCAACCAAGGGATGGAATCGAAGATCAAGGAAGATGTTGTAGCCCAAACCTCTTCTTCAAAGACATCCATTGAACCCCCATGCATAAATTTTGGTTCAATTATGTCATTATCATTGGAAGAACCCAAGACCAATAAGGCTTGGGTTTCCAATCAAAACTAATTATCTCACCTTATGTGCAGGGACATCCATATGACAAGAATAACAACATTTGGATTGTAGATAGTGGATGCTCCAGGCACATGACAGGGAACAGATCTCTCCTTCAACAATTTCAACATTATGATGGAGGTCCTGTCCAGTTTGGAGGTGAGGCCGGAGGATATATTTCTGGCAGAGGAAGTATATCCAATGGAAAGTTAAAAGTTGACAAAGTTAATTTTGTCAAACAGCTTGAACACAACCTGTTAAGTGTTTCTTAGTTTTGTGATCAAAAGCATCAAATGCTTTTCACAGAATATGAGTGCATCATCCTCAAACCTGGGATGACAATTCCTCAGGAATTGGTGCTTCTTAGATCTCCCAGGAAAGAGGATATGTACAAGCTAGATATGAACAATGCTTCCCCAATGGGAGAAGTATCATGCTTTCTTTCCAAAGCTGATGGTGATGAGTCAACACTATGGCATAAACGAATGTGTCATGTCAATTTTAAGACAATGAATAAATTGGCTAAAAATAACTTGGTACATGGTTTGCCTAAAAAGGAATTTTTCTGCAAAGATAACTGTGTTGCTTGCCTGAAAGGGAAACAACACAGGGCTTCTCATAAATCCAAAGTTGTTAACTCCATCACCACTCCATTACACTTATTGCACATGGATCTATTTGGTCCCACAAGTATAATGAGCATTGAAGGAAATCATATTGCCTTGTGATTGTTGATGATTTTACTAGATTTACATGGGTATTCTTTTTAAGAACCAAAGATGAAACTGCTGAAACTTTAAAATCTTTTATTCTTAAAATAGAAAATCAAGTTGATCACAAGGTTAAAATAATTAGAAGTGATCAAGGGACTGAGTTTAAGAACCTAGTTCTTGACTCATTTTGTAACTCAAAAGGGATTGCCAGACAATATAGTGCTCCTAGAACTCCTCAACAAAATGGTGTTGTTGAGAGGAGAAATAGGACACTTATTGAGGCTGCTCGGACTATGTTAGCTGATTCAAAGCTGCCTCTAACATTCTGGGCAGAGGCAGTCAGCACTGCATGCTATGTGCAGAACAGAGTTCTTGTAGTAAAGCCACATGGAAAAACCCCTTATGAGTTATGGAACAAGAGGCCACCGTTCATTGGCTTTCTAAGGTCCTTTGGCAGCAGGTGTACCATACTTAACACAAAAGACAATTTGGCAAAAATTGCTGAAAAGTCAGATGATGCTATCTTTGTTGGATATTCCTCCTACTCTAAAGCTTATAGAGTTTATAATATTAAAAATCAACAATTTGAGGAATCTTCCAACATTGTAGTTAATGAGCACACTCCTTGTGTTAGGGGAAATGGCCCTGATCATATCTTTGATTTAGAATTGTTTCCAAACTATTCTAAACCATCTTGTGAGAATGTTTCAGCTGGAACAGGTGCTCAAAGTGATTCTGATGAAGATCAACTGTTTGAGCTTCCCAGACCTATTCCAAGTTCTCCAAGAGTAGCAGCAAATCAAGTTCCTACTATTGAAAGATCTGACAGCATAACCATTTCAAGAGATAGTGGTACTTCAACAAGGGATTCACCTGCTGACTTTCAAATCTCTTCAGGTGACCCTGCACAACACCAAGCTGATGAAAGCACCATCTTGAAGGAACAGGCAACTGTTAATGATGCTTCACAGCAAAGAAATGATGATGTTTCTCTTTCATTCAATCAGTCCTCATTGAATGAGTTTGAAACAACAGCTAGACCAAGTATTCAAGCTCTGAGCAAAATATGTCCAATTTGGACTTATCTTTGCAACTGGAGGTGATTCCTAGACTCAGGATTCATAACACTCATCCAGCTGAAAACATCATAGGGGAAGTCTCTGAAGGTGTGAGAACAAGAGGACAAACTCATAATGGGAATGTCTGCTTGTACTCATGCTTTTTATCCCAAATGGAACCTAAGAAGGTGGAAGATGCCTTGAAAGATAGTAGCTGGGTTGAATCAATGCAAGAGGAGTTGCTTCAATTCAAAAGACAAAAGGTTTGGAACCTATGTCCGCTACCATCTGGTCAAGTACCTATAGGCACTAAATGGGTATTCAGAAACAAGAGAGATGATAGAGGCTTGATTATCAAGAACAAGGCAAGACTGGTGGTTCAAGGATACACTCAAGAGGAGGAAATCGATTATAATGATGTCTTTGCACCTGTTGCAAGACTTGAGGCAGTTAGGATCTTCCTTGCTTATGCTGCATCCAAGAATTTCACTGTCTACCAGCTTGATATCAAGTGTGCCTTTCTATATGGGGATATTGATAGGGAAGTCTATGTATGCCAACCTCCAGGATTTGAAGATCCACAGCATTCAAACTATGTGTGCAAGTTGGATAAAGCTCTATATGGGCTGCACCAAGCACCTAGGCTGTGGTATGAGACATTGTCTCAATTTCTCCTGAAGAATGGTTACACTAGAGGTACCATTGATAAGACTCTTATCATAAGAAAGTCTGGCAAAGACATCTTGCTCGTTCAAGTCTATGTTGATGATATCATATTTGGTTCTTCAAATGACCAAATGTGTAAAGACTTTGAGAGCATTATGAAGAAAAAGTTCGAGATGAGTTCCATGGGAAAAATAGACTTTTTCCTTGGAATTCAGGTAAAGCAATTGAAGAAAGGGTTCTTCATTAATCAATCTAAGTATGTCAATGATATCTTAGAACGATTTGATATGAAGGATTGTAAAGCAGCAAAAACACCTATACCCAGAAACCACAATCTCTGCCCTGATTCTGAGGGGGAGGATACTGATCAACATCAGTATAGAGCAATTATTGGTTCTCTGATGTATCTCACAGCAAGTAGACCTGATATCATGTTTGCAACTTGCATTTGTGCAAGATATCACGCTGCTCCAAAGGTGTCTCACTTAATAGCTGCTAAGAGAATTCTTAGATACCTCAAAGGAGCACCTAAGCTAGGTCTCTGGTATCCAAGAAATAGTGATTTCAATCTCTATGGTTACTCTGACAGTGATTATGGTGGCTGCAACATCAACAAGAAATCAACATCTGGTGGATGTCAATTTCTTGGTGGAAGGATCATCTCATGGCAATGCAAGAAGTAATCCTGTGTCTCTACATCAACTGCTGAAGCTGAATACATTGCTGCTGCTAGTTGCTGTGCTCAGCTGCTGTGGATTCGAAACCAGATGATAGACTACGGATTCAACTTCATGAGCACTCCTATCCACATTCACAACAACAGTGCTATATCCATTACTGAAAATCCAGTGAAGCACTCCAAGATTAAGCACATTGCCACATTGATATCAGGTATTATTTCATTAGAGATATTCATGAGAAAGATCTTATCAAACTAATCAAAGTTGACTCAAATGAACAATATGCTGATTTGTTCACCAAAGCCTTTGATGAACAAAGATTTAAATATCTCATTACAGCTATTGGGATGATAAACATTGATTAGTTAATCTCATTTGAAAACCTTTTAATGTGTAAAGTCTCATGTCAAAACAATCTAAGCCCTGTTACAAAAGATAATTTTCTCGGAAGAGTGTTAAGTCTCGAAAGAAGCGATTGATTTCATATCAGATCTACTTCCGAAGCATTTAACACACTCCACTTGAAAAGCAACATATACTCTCAGAAGTAATTAATTTACCTTCGGAAGTAAATTTGCCTTCGGAAGAATATTACCTTCGGAAATACTTTATACTCGGAAGAAATATTTTACTGTGTAACGGAAATCTTTTGGGCCCCACACTGTAAAAAGTAAAGATTTTGTTAATGATATCGGATTATTTAAATGGTCTAACCTTACCGCCCATGTCACATCATCCACTGAAACCTCACATCGTCTTATCCAAAACCCCCTTTAAACCGCCATTCCACCCATTTAAATACTTCTGGTTAATCACTTACATTCTTTTTACCCAAATTACTGCCCTAAAAGCTTTCTTCTTCTCCAATTTACCTTATTCCGAACTATCCTTCTGTCATCTTCTTCAATGGCACTAAACCCTCAGCATAACCAAGTCGCATTCCTTGATTCTTCAAGGGATGTTGACTTCTCAGACATCATTTCTTTTCTGACCCAATCTTCGTACTACACAGCTCTGACTGTAAACCCCACAATTTACTCAAACCAAATGTCTGAATTTTGGGCAAATGGTCGGATTGAAACCCTAAATGGGGTTCGTGTTATAAGGTCGAGCATATGTGGCCAGGAGTTGGTCATATCTGAACAGATCATCAGGGAGCATCTCGAGCTTCATGATGAGGGCGCTCCAACGGAATTCCCTAAAACAGATTTGGACGATTCTTATCTCAGAACGGGATACGGTGGAGACGTCAGACGGTCAACTGTCTACAAATTCAACTTCTCCTACAAATGGAAGTTCCTGCTGCATGTGGTTCTTCACTGCCTGTCTAACAAATCTGGTGGATGGGATCAAATCCCATATGAACTTGGGTGCTTAGTTCATGGGTTGGTACAAAGCCTCCGCTTCAACTATTCAAGGTTTGTGCTGACTAACCTAATGGGAAACCTTCAAAGGGATACCTTCTTCATGTATCCCAGGTTTCTCCAGCACATAATCAACTATGAGCTGGACCAGGGCAAGCTTGTCTGTGCAGCTGCTCTGACTGCTCCTCAAATAAGGCCGACCATCTTCAAGACCTTGAAGAGAGTGTCCACCAACTTCACTGGAAGAGATACTGCACTTCTTCCAGGTATGATTGAGCCAATGGCTCCTGGTGACATCCCTGTGCACCCCACAGGTGATGAACCCACACCAACAACTACCCTCACTCTACCAAATCTACCTTCTCCACCCATTACATTTACATATCAGAGACGTCCCAAACGAACCCTTGTTCAATCTACTCTGATTGAACAAGCTCCTCATGTTCAATCCAAAAAGGCTAGAATGGAACAAAGGGCTCCCACTCAGCCTGAGGTCCAACCATCCTTCACAATTGACCTCAATATGGGTCTTGAGTCTCCTCAGTCTCAGACCCATGAGCCCGAAACCCAAGCTAATAGCCCTCAGGAAGAGTCTATATACACCCCTAAGAAGCCAAAAAGGGACAGCCCTATCACAGGCTCAATGCCTCTAGACATTGATCAAAGTCCCTGGTCATTAGGCTTTAATTCCATATCCTTTACTGACCTTTTGAGTGGAGCTGGTGAAGAGATTATGTCTCTTAAAGGCAATGAAGTTGATCCACAACACCCTCTCAAGGATCAACAGAGCCTAGAGAGACCCCTTATCTCTAGCCCCCATCAGCAAAGCCTTACTGAGGTGAGTCCCACTGATGTGGAGGGGACTCATGTAGATTCAGCTGCCACTACTGAAGGAGCCTCAATGGATCCTCAGGGCAGTGGTAACGGAACTGAGACTGAATCTACGGCAACCATGCCCTTTGATGACTCTGAAAGAGACATCATTGTGCAAGGGAAACCAGGGTGCCAAGAAACCACATCTGGTGGTGAGGATGAACATACCAGGTATGTTACCTCATCTCCCCATGATTCTTCAATAGAAGATGAGGGAAGTATGCAACTCACCATTCAAGACCTACTTTCTAAAGTCTCAAACCTTGAATCAAAGGTTAGGACTTTAGAGGATAGGTCTACCACTCAGCAACTTGAGATTGAAACTCTCAAGGCCAAACTAGCTGAGAAACAGATTGAGAGGTCTGTTAGGCATGTACCAATTCAGGTCTCCTTGACCTCTTCCTCTAGCTCATCAAGCTCTCAGGATGATGCTACCAAAAAGGGGGAGAGTGTTCAAAGACAAAGTCTAAGACAGGTGGAAACCCAAAGTCAAGCTCTCACTTCCTTGAGCTCAAAGTATCCTGTGCAACAAGCTGCAATTTTCCCTCAGCCTCCTCCAGTTGTTTTTCAAGTGGATCAAAGGATGCTCCAAGATCTCAATAGGTTCTTTAACAAGTTCCTATTGGAATCCCTTATAGAACAGCCTAGCCCTGATATGTCTGTGATCTACTTCGGAGCTCAAGAGCTTCAGAGGTTGAATGCACCTTCTAACACTCTCGAGGAAGTTGGTCAACCTAAGGTCCAAGTGGAACCTGAGATTAACTTTGAAGGGGAAACAAGGACTGATGGCCCAGCAACTGAAACAGTTGGGACAGAAAGTGTATTTTCACAGACTTCCGAAGCACAATTCAAAGCCTCGGAAGAACAATCTCAAACTTCCGAAGCTGAGATTGCTGCTGCAGAAGGACTATTCTCACTATCCGATGATCTAATAGTCACAGATGCTATTCTGGAGCTTGCATCTGAGGTTAATAGGGAGGATTTTCTCACCCAACCATTAGCTCTAACATCTGCATTAACTCCAGCTCCCATCTCTACTACCCAACCTGGATCTTCCATCCAAGAACCCCCAAATTCTAGTACTTCCGAAGGCATCAAAGGAAAGAGGAAGATGACTTCGGAAGAGCTTCAGGAGGAAGAAAGGTTGGAGAAGCTTAAAAGAAAAGGTAGGCTTCCAACTGGGAAACTGTTAGCTGCAAGTACCAAAGCAACTGCAGCCAACCAGGAGGCAGTCAACAACCGAAGAAGAGTAGAAGTCATAGATAGACTTGTTGGTCTAGGGGCTGCAACTGAAGATGTACTCCTGCTACCATTAGAGGAGTTAATAGAGCTGGAAAAGGCAACCTTGCTGCTAAAACAGCAAAAAGAAGAAGCTGCAAGGTTGGCCTTAGAAGAAGAAAGGGAGAGAAAGGAAAGAGAAGCTGATCTGCAGCTCAGGAGGGAAAGGATAACCTTCCTACTCTCCAGAGGTTTCTCTCAAGAAGAGTTGTCTCCACATAACAATGATACGATCTTGTGGCTCTTCAACAAAGAGCAAGATCAAATGGAGAAAGAGAGAAAGAGAGCTGCAAGGGAAAAGCTTTTGCAAAAGAAGAAGAAGGAAGAGGAAGCAGGACTGACTGCTGCCAAGAAGATAGGTGAGAAGGCCTGGATGAAGAGTTATCTCAAAGCTCATGGCTTCTCTGGCAGGCAGGTGGGTCCCATGTCAGAAAAGACTCTTCAGCAATATGTCAGTGACATCAAGGCTGACATTCGCGCGGGGAAGAGGAAGGAGATGTATAGAAGGGGACAGGGGATGACCTTCAAAGCAACCACTCAACCCAAACTCCAAACCCAACCTCAACCTAAACCTATACCCTTTTCCTTCCCAATCAAAACCGAACCAACTTCTGAACCATTCACCCCTGAACCTACACCATCTCACCCACCAACCTCTTCACCTCAACCACCTAAACTACCTATCCTCCAACCCAAAACCTTAGCCAGAACCCAAACACCTCAACCTACCCATCAACCCATCAAACCATCCCCTCAGCCTTCTAAACATCTCTCCATGGAAGAATTCAAGGCAGTCAAGACAAAGCTCATAAACTGCACAACACTGAGCGACATCTCCTGTGATGAGGATTCAGTCAATTTCACTTATGTTGACGGATCCTCAAGTTCCCTCACAAGAGATCAATTTCTTGATCTGCCCAGAGGAACTTTGGACCAAGCTGCAAACCTCCTTGGCCTCAATTCAGACACTTTGAATGAGGAAGAAAAGAAGCTAAGGAGAAAGCTGGTGACTCTACTGGATACTAAGAAAGGAGACAGGGTACCAAGACAACCTCTTGCACCCAGAAAGAAGATCATCCAGTGGAGGTTCGAAGACTCTTCTCACAACTTTGTTGTTGAAAGAGAGAATGGAGAGCTCAACAGGCTGAGTGCCTCATCTCTGCTACACTTGAGCAGGTTTGACATTGCTGAGTTAGCAGAGAAGCCATTCTCCAACCCTTCAAACTCCGATGTAGCTGCCCATATCAGAAATCATCTAGGCAGCCTTCATATGGCCGAGCTTACTGCTAGAAGCAAGGTTGAAGAGGAGTTGAAACTGAGAGAGGAGGAGGAAAGGAAAGGATCAGCAACCAAAGGCAAAGCCTTTCTACAAATTGTTGAAGGTCCTGAACTTGAGTCCATAGTTAGATGGGAGTATGACTATAACTCCCGTCAATTAACTCTCTTCAGGGGGATACAACAGAGGGTACATGTCATTCAAAGCAATAGACTGGATCTCCTATCCACCAATGACTTGTACAAGCTTCTCAGCACTACTTCAGGGAAGAACAAAGAGACAGACAAATACCTTTTGTCCTTGGTGCTGAAGGCTTTGAGAAGCATAAATAAGTGAAGTTTTGGTAGCATCAGCCGAGGGGGAGTTTGTTGGATCTAGAAAGGCTGTTGCAACCAAAACCAAGTCATTTAGAAGATTTTGGTACAACAAACAAAGGACTTCCGAAGCTAAGTATGGAACTTCCGAAGGAAGAAGGAGCTCTTCCGAAGACAAAGTGTAAAACACACTTCCGAAGGATAACTCCAACTTCCGAAGACAAAGAACCTACTTCCGAAGATCAAGACTTAGAGAGAAAAGATCTGAAGCCAACTTCCGAAGTACAGAAGTCCTCAAAGCCTCGGAAGCATAGAAGCCTCTTCCGAACTATAAGTGGCTTCGGAAGAACTTGTTCTTCCAAAGCCAATTAACCTTCGGAAGACACTCCTATTATCCAGTGGAAATAAGTATGGCCTCTCTGACACTCCGCTGCAAATCTCTGAGATACTGCATGGCGTTTTCTCCAAAGCCATGTAGTTGACTATACTTTAATCCATTGTTTACCTTTTTATGTTAGTACAGTTTCCATCTTTAGTTGGTGACAAAAGGTAAGTCATGGACATGTCATGACTACCATATCTTAGATAATACTTTATCTAAGATACCTTAACTTTAGCATTGTAGTATATGCTTTAGTCTTAGGTTTCCAGCTGGTATCAAAGTATATCCGGCTGTAGGATCTAGTATATATAGTTTCTCATTGTAACTCTTGTTTCATGCTTGTAAGAGTCTTGTAATATCTTGAGTTGAGAAGTAATATATACAAGTGCCTTGAAAATTATATTTCTGCTTGTTCCTTTGCTACTTATTATATTATTATCAACTCTTGTAAAAGACATTACTTCATCTGATTTGAGTGTTTCCATAAGTGAGTTTGAGAGAAATTAAGTGTTTAAGTGACAAACCCGATCCTGCAAGTACAATCTTTAGTAGTCCAACCATTATCAATACCCACCTTCAGCTGGATGATTAAGAAGGTGACTTGTCCTTCGCAAAGGAAGATGTAAATCATTCCTTTTAATAGATGGGCTATGAGGGAGATTTCTCTGTAAAAACCTTCAAGAAAGGGAAGGTCTCATCCCAGTGGAAGTACCTACTTCATGTGGTCATCACAGCTTATCCAACAAGCATAGAGGACGAGACCAGATTCCTGAAGATCTCTACTTTATAGTTCATGGAATGGTCTAGGGGGTCAAGTTCAGGTACTCACCGTTTGTGTATACAAATTTGCTTGCTAACTTAGACTTCTTAGAATATTATATGTTCCCTAGATATGTTCAACACATTCTTAACTGTGAACTGCGCTCACGGTTGAAGGGAATAGGTAATATTCTTAAATTGGGACTGGTGAAGCCTGACATCTTTAAGACCATGAAGAATCCAACTGTTGGCTTCTCTGGGGTAGAAACAGCCCTTGTCCCAAAAATATTAGAGCTCATTGCTCAAGGTGACAACCTAGCATCACAAGTTAGTGTTGAACCCACACCTTCTACTTCTCAACCACATACACAACCTAAAATACTCCTCACCTACCACAGAAAATCCAAACGAACCCCTGCTCAAGCTATTGAGCTTGTGCAGGCCCCCATATCACAACTCACATAGGAAGAAGTGGACACTAGAGCTCCCACTTCTCCTATGGAGCAAACCACTCCCATCTCATCAAGAATCAGTGTTGAGGTTCCTCATGCTCAACCTGATGAGCTCATTAGCCCATCAGCCTTAAGCCTTCAGTTTGAGTCTCAACACTCTAGTGACAAACCTTCGGGGGAAAGTGACCATCCCCAGCCTCTTGATCTAAACCAACCCTATTCCTAACCTAGAATTCTGTGATGATGAAGACATGAGATTCAGTAAGTATCATGAGTCTCTTTATTCCTCCCCTACTCAAAAAGAGATAAGTACTCCTGCTTCTCCCTTGAACCTATTCAAGAGATCCATATGGAAGAGGCTTTCACTTCTGCAAGTGATTGCATCATTAGGACCTTAACCATGGCAACTTGGCCCATTGACACTTCACTTGAAGTTCTCAGTGAGCAGGAGAAATCCAGCAGCCAAGAACACCATGCTGGTGGTGAGAGAGAATACTCTAGTCCAATTCTATCCTCCCCCCATGATTCTTCTGATGAAGAGGAGGGGAATATGATACTAAAGGTGCAGAAATTGTCAAAAACATGCTCCTATTTAGTCTCTAAGGTTAGCCACCTGGAATCTCATGACTACTTTACAAAACAGGGTCAATGATCAGCAACTTGAGATATCTTATCTCAAGGAACAACTAGCTGAGAGACCTTTAAGAAAAGCTCATCCAGGAACACAAGACCCTTTGGATGTGATTGACCTAACTCCTAGCTCATCTATGCAAGTAGGTGATGCTACAAAAAAAGGGGGAGAAAGTCATAGCAGTCACAGAACCTGTGAGTTCTTTATAGAGTATGGATAGTGAGGACTCACCATCTTCACTTGCAGTTGTCCATACTCTGCAACCTTCTCAAGTTCACATTGATGTGGACTCACTCATTCAGAGTCTATTTGAGGACCGAATTCTAAGGGCTATGTCAACCCTACCCCAAGGATCATCAAACTACAATTTAGGGTAGAGGTATGATGCTGATATAAGAGCCCTCATACTTCAAAGAGTTCAAGGGCAGCAAAGGGTCTTTAACTTTCAGAGCATGAACTATTTTGAAGGTCTTGATCTGGTCAACATGCCACTTACCAATCCAAGCCAATCTAGGCAAGCCGACAAGATGGCCCAAAGGATTCAAGACAGGATTATTAAGACAAATGCAATCAGGTAATGTCATTGGTCCACTGGATGTTGAGGCAAATCCTGAGATTAGTTTCAAAGGGAAAACCTTGACTGAAGGCCCAGTGATAGAGCCTGAGATCATTGTCATAACAACTACTACTTTAACAATCCATCCCCTCAGTGAAGCACCAACTAGTGAAGGTGCCTCACATCCTCTCTCTGGCCAGAGCCTGGATGCAACCCCAAGCAATGAAGGCCAATGCTCTCTCCACCCAGAGTCACAAAGGTCTGTGGGTGACAAAGGGAAAAAGATAATGACTCCTAAGGATATTGAGGGGGAGGAGAGAGAGAGAGGAAGAGGAGGCTAAGGGAAGAAATTTTCACTGGGTCTTCAGGCTTCATGGAAGCTGCAATCAGGGCTCCTCCCAGACCAAACACTTAGAATGATAAGTTAAGAGCAGTCATGATTAACTACCTGCAGACCAGGAACTATAATGCAGATGAGATCATCTCTCTCCCCTTAGATGAATATAAGGAGAGGAAGGAGGCAGAAGATACAGAATTGCTCCTCAAGATTAAGGAAGAAAGAAGGTAGAAAAGGCTTTACAAACATGCTCCTACTCTCTCCCTAGTCAAGAAAGCCTTGTGCAAGAGGCTATGGCAACTCAACAACCTCAGGTAGATAAATAAGTTGATAGACAAAACATGATCAACTACCTGAGTGCCAAAGACTCTACCAGGCAGCTGCACTTCTTCCCTTGTCCTTTGAGGACATTGAGTTTGAGTATCTCAAGCAACTTGAACTTCAAGTTCTCAAAAAACAAAAGCCTATAAAGAGAAAGATGAGGGAAGAAGCTGCAAAGTCAAGAGCTATCATCCAAAAGAGTCAGAAGAAGTCTGTAGATAGGCAGAGGATGATGAGCTTCTTGAAGCTGTATGGATTCTTCGGAAGAAGAATTGGTACAATGTCTCTATCCATAATGGATGAGCACATCAGGGTGGTCAAGCACAAGATCAAGATAGGAGAGCTTCTTGAATTACACTCTCCACCAAGTCAAGCTCCTCCTGAAGTTGAGATTAAGGTTGAAAAAATTTGAGACAACACAACCTAGACCTCATGCTGAATCTCAGCAGACTTCATCTTCGAATCCACAGCAGGGTCCCACTCCCTCTCCTTCTAAACCTATGAGAGAGGAGGACCCAACTGAAAAAGATAAGGTAGAACTACTTGGTGATGAAGGCCAGTCTTCTCAATTAAAATACCCAAAGAGGAGGAAAAGGATGTCTACTAAATCTGTTTCAAAAAAGAAGAAGAAGAAGTCAAAGTCATCCACCTACGGACCTCAGGATGAGTCAGAGCATTCTAAGGAAGTGCAAGAAGAGGTAGCTCAACCAACTCCAACACAAGTAGCTCCTCTTGTATCAGGAAGACCCATCTTGTCCTGGAACTTCATTACTAATCCAGAAATATGGTATGTCAACAGAGATCAAGGTGGTTAAGATGTCTGCACATGGAAGGACATGTTTAACCTACCTCTGCGTGATCTCTTTAAAATGAGAAGATACTTTGAAAGTATGAGTGATCTTGACCATCTAATGAAGAAGGGTATGGTCATCATCATGATAAGGACTGTCAATTTCTAAAGTCTCTATTGTTTTGGTAGCATTAGCCTAGGGGGAGTTTGTAAGGTTTAATGAAAGGCTAATGCACCCAAAACAACCCAAGTCTCTCCTGCATGCATGCACTTAAGTGCAGAGTAGAAATGTTTCGGTAGTTTTACACCTTGTATCAGAAATACTCTAAGTGTATAATCTTCTGAAGCCAAGACCAATATCTTCCGAAGCCAAAAGTGAAGTCTTCCAAAGCTTTGAAGACAAAGTCTTCCGAAGCCAATTAAGTGAAGACAGATATCTTCCGAAGAATTTTAGTACATACTTTATCTGATGTATTTTTTCATAAAGCTGAAGCATTTTCTGTTGCAACTCTGATGACTCACCAACTTATACAAGTTGGTGAAAAGATCCATGCTTTTGGTAACTGTACATTGAGATCTTGAGTCTGTTGCTTTCTACTTTATGTACTTTTATCCTTTTTGTAATATATTAGGATGTGAGCTATGACATGTCATAGTCATAGTCAAAAGGCAATATGTCTTTTGACTCTACATTTGATTTTGTTGTTGTCTAAATCAAATGTTTCCAGCTGGCTTTCAAAGTATGGCCGGCTATATGATGTAATATAAAGTATCTCAAGTCCTTGTAACTTATTTTTAATGCTTGGTAAACACTTGTAATAAACCTTGAGAAGCAATATACTACAATCTTAAAACCCAAAGTGTATTTTTGTTCTTAAGTTTCTGTCTCTAGTTTACTTGTGTGTTCTTAACATCACAAACAAAGTCCCGGTTCCCTATTTGGTTTGTCAAGTGTTCTAAGTACACTCCTCATTGTGAGACTAAGTGTATTGACCAACCCTTTAACGGTCCTGCAGTTAGGTTCGGTTTTACTTAAGTTACATTTTGGTCTCTTTGGTATGGTGTAGTTATCATTTTATGCAAAACTTTAAAACCTTTTTTAATATAAGTTTTATAATTTATGTTTTTAACCCAAACTTTTTAAAAACCAAGGTTTAGTAATTTAATCAATTATATATTCATAAAAAGTGTATCATTTTATAAATCTTGGAAAACTTTACAATTTAACTATTTATTTAATTTAATAATTAGAGTCTTATTATTCAATAAAAACTTTATCAATTTATAAAGAGTTATATATAAATCATAAGATGATAGTAAATTGAATATATAAATAAATTAATGTATCTGGACATAGTAACTTACAAAATGATTAATCATTAAAACTTTATCACACAAATTATCCAAACGGGTTCGGTTTACAATACGAAAGGGGTCGAATGTTACAATTCTCATTGGTTGTCTACGTTGAGTTTGTTGCCCCGCATTCACTATTGCTCGCATTGCTTAATATCTTTATTGGGTATTAGTCAGCCGCACCAAGTGTTTGTTTATCCGAATTTACTTCTACCCACATTGATTGTTATCCACATTTACTACTACCCACACTAAGTCATTTATCCGCATTCAGCCTTGTACCCACACTACGATATTGTTACCCTCATTAGGTGATACTTAGGATTTTTTTCAGCATGGATTTCAATAAATGTTGACTAAGTGTAAACTGTATTTCAAAATGAATGCTTCTTCAATATAAAGTTCTCATATGTCTGGTTTATCTAAATGTGTGATCCAATGATTCATGTTATATGATGATATGAAAGATATCCTATAAAGTATTAATTGTAGCAAAGTAGATCATTAATTAGTAAAAAGAATGATAGTGGAACCTAAGAAATGTTACATGAGCTCTAATGATGAATTGAAAGACTTGTAAGAACAAAGGGACTTTACTTATATGAGCCAAACAAAAGGATATGGACCCTTATTCACGAGTAGGCTATGTACCTTGCAGTGTGATCAACTGTCAGGGGTTCGCTATCACTTTAAATGGGTACTGACAGGGTTGAAATATGTTAGAAAGAGAGGAAAGATAAATAATGAAAGAAAGATAATAAACACAATAAAAGATGATATGATAAGCATGATGATTGATATGTATGATAATTGTGTGTTTATTAATGGAAATTAAATTATATTTTGCTATATAAAACTAGAACTCAATTAGCAAAGCTAACTTTGTACGCATATTAGTTGACAAGAAATAACGGAATGATGGCACGGGAAACATGGCTACTTCACATTAAGAGACTGACGTCCATGTTCATGAACCAATGATTCACTTGATATAAAAAATTTAATGTTTTGGTTTAAGTATAAATTAGTTTTTTTACCCACCTGACATTGCGGCGGAATCATACGCGACACGATAAATTATAGAGTACAATCGACCCTACTCGTTATCAAACTAATTTTATGTCGAAATGTAGAGTAACTCGAATTTTATACTTTGTAACACTCCGGAAAGTCAAAACAAGTCATTTAATAATAATGGGCTTAATTAAGGGATATTTAATTAAAATAAAGGAATGAAATGGGTCATGAGCTAAATTAACCTTATGGGCTAAATTAGACACCTAAAGCTTGTTTTTAATAGAACTAGTTTAATCAAACCACGACCCAAACACCCACCACCAGACTGTTGGAGCGGAGATTGACGTTAAACCAGATGAATCAAGCGTCCAGTCCTAACAATATTGGTTGTAATCCATGGTTATTTAATCTAACCATGTCTTTGTATCAAAGATATTAAGTCTGTTTGATAGTCTCCTAATAAATTTATTAAACAACTACCTTTTGTTCAGCCAAACTTCTTACCAAACAGGCCCGAAGCCATTTTCACCTTTTAAATATCGGCCACGTAGCTCCTGTGCTTCTAAAGTAGTAAAGTTACATAAATATTCTTAAATTTGGAAGGAAAAACAAATATGAAACTTTAAAATTCTATTTAATGTAACTAGAAATATCTCCACGCACGTTGCGTGGGTAATTACACTAGGTACTTAAACATGAAAGCTAGAATACAAAAAAAATATCGTAACCGCTATCACTACGACTTAAAACCCGAAGACATCATATAACTTGGTGGATCAAAATATAATAAATCATTAACGCACAACAATATTTATAAATGATAATTTATGCTCCTTTCCTCCACTTGTAATTTACGATGCAAATTGCTAAAACAATTTTTAATTACTACACTCACGTTTTATATAAACATAAATACATGTCTTAAGACAAGGCAAATAAAAAAACTCAAATATGAAAATCACTAAACTTAAGTGACCAATTTATAAAAACTAAGAAATCACATTATCTAACACTTTCAAATTATATAGAAATAGAATTGTATCTTGTAGAACTAGATATTAGAATACGCTGAAACGAGTTATATTTTAGTCTCCATATTTTCAATTTTTTTTTTGTTTTTAGGCCCAGATATTTTAGGCTTCTTTTCTTTTTGGTTTTAGTATACAATGACATTTATCTTTCTCTACATTATACGCAACAAATTTTAACATTCATGTTGTATCATGCATGCAACTGAAAAGCAATTGTTTTACACTTTTATTGTTTGGTTGCACAAACATATATACCTATATTCATATGTTGCAGGTTCAACCCTCACATCCCCACAACTAGTTAATACATAAAACAAAAGGCTATGTGGGTGCTCAAATCTATCGATATTTAAAAAGTTTGATTAGAATATTTTATATTTTCAGTTTGGGTATCATGTGATTATTCTTCTATGTTCCTTCATTAATGTTTATACTTTTTTTAGAACGACAGTCACATTTTTCTCTCAACGTCTTAAATACAATCCCATATTTTTTTAATTAGAAAAACGTTTTTAGTTGCAAATGCTATATGCTATTGCTATATATAGCTCCTACTATTCTCACCATTTCCATACTACACTCTCTTTCTCTAACTCTTTGTGGTTCTCTATTATTGACATTAATTTGATATCTTGAATGGGTAGTCTAGTGCATAACAATGAACTATGTCCAGAACCAGATGAAGAAGGAAACTTGGGAGTCGAAATGGTCGATTCGGAGTCGCTAACAACGAAGAGGAGTGGAGCCTATTTGACATGGGAGGATCTTGGAGTTTCAGTTTCAAGCTCAAATGCATGTAAAACCATACTTAGTGGTGCCACTGGTTATGCAAACCAGGAGAGATGGTGGCCATTATGGGTCCTTCTGGTTGTGGAAAATCTACTCTCCTTGATTCTTTGGCTGGTATATTACTATTAACTAACCCTCCATTTTGTGCCAAAAATATTTAGGTTTAAAACTCAAGGATAAAAATATGTTGTAAAAGCAGCAGATTTGTGTATGTTGTTTAAAACCGATATATGCTTTGTAATTTACCCGAAAAGGTAAAAAAAACACGAACACGTTAATCATTAAAATAAAGTAAGACAGGCACAAGTGAAGGAACGGGCTGAAAAATATCCACCTCAGTATTGCCCAACATCACACGTTGAATCTGAACATAACGTTAAAAAAAAAAAGATAATGCATTTATTATTTATTTCTTGTATCCATAGGCATGTTGCAACATTTTAAGCGTTGGGTGGAAAACTTGAATCGATCACCAGTTTTAGATGTTTGTTAAGTTGGTCACAAATTCATTAATGCAGGGCGGTTGGCTTCAAATGTTAGGACTACAGGAAGAATTCTGATAAACGGAAGGAAGCAAAGACTCACATATGGAACTATGGTATTTGTTCAATTCCTTGGTAAATCATATTTCATGCACAATGGATTAATATAGACGGCCTAGATATAAATTATATCCTTGATAAACATTTGAGTTAATGAAATCCACAAAATTAAAACCACGATTAAAGCCTTGATACCACTAAAGAGAACCAACATTCAAACAAGGAGGGTGGTGGACACAGAAATATATTCATTGGGTCGAATTTTTTAGGACGTTTAAGTAATGCTAGATACTAAGAATTTTCGGTCCAAGTCGAGTCGAGTTACATGGTGAAAAGATGTAAACAAATTTGGGTTGGAAATCTTATCACGTCGAATAGAGTGAAAAAAATAAAAGTAAATTACAAATTGTGTGCTTTATTAATATATACTTATATGTTATATCTTTTATTTTTAATATTTAGATGAAATGTCCTTTTCTAAAACAATTTGCACATTTATCGTCTTTTAAACTAATCTCAATCCAAATTCACAGTTAAGTCAGACATGTGCCACTCACATTAGAGACATTTATATATTTTACAGGCCTAAAATGAGTGAAAAATATTTTTACGTCGCTTTATTATCGTTGCTTTCATGTTAGGATGTTCAAAGTTGATGTTTGAAATTTTTAGATAGTAGAAATCACTATCGATATCTGAAATTCCAGATATTTGAAATTCAAATATCCATTCTGAATACGAAACTCAGATATTCGAAATTTCAGATAAGGATATGGATAGAGATTCGGATTTGAACTTCTGTTTTTGCAATAATTAGAGAAATATTATTATAAAAATTAATGTAAAAATAACACACATTAACAAAAGTCCCTATATACACTAACAAGTCCAAACCTAAAAAAAACATTTAACACTTTAAAAAAAATAACAAAAAATAACTTGAAGTTTTCGGATAATTGGATATTCCTATTATCCGAAAAGTATCAAAATCAATATCCGAACTTTTGGTGCGAATTTTTGGATATTCGACATGCAGATATCAAAATCAATATCTGAATACAATTCTTCATATCAATATAGGCTTACATGACTCAAGAACAAGTTTTAACATGGACATTAACCGTTAAAGAAACCGTATACTACTCAGTTGAACTACAAATGCCGAAATCCATGCCAAGAACACAGAAAAGGGAGAGAGCGGATAAAGTTATAAGGGAGATGGGGCTCCAAGATTCCATTGACACAAGAATAGGAGGCTGGGGAATCAAAGGACTTAGCGGTGGCCAAAAGCGACGTCTAAGCATCTCCTTAGGACTCCTAAAACACCCTAAAATTCTCTTGCTTGATGAGCCTACAAGTGGTCTTGACAGTGCAGCGTCATATTATGTCATGGACCGAATTGCTATTCTCACTCGAAAATATGGGATGACAGTTTTAGCTGCCATCCATCAACCTAGTAGCTATGTTTTTGGACTTTTTAGTAATTTATGTCTTCTCTCATTGGGGAAATTAATATATTTTGGTCCAACTTTTTTAGCAAATCAGGTAATCTTCGTAACATGATAATGATAAGTGTTGCAAGAACAAGAATTATCAATTAATCATGAAGATAACTTCTTTTTTTATAATCAGTTTTTTGCAGTAAATGGTTTTCCTTGTCCGGATCTACGAAGTCCAGCAGATCATTTTCTTATAACTATCAACACAGACTTTGATGAGGTAGGTCATATATGTTTGATCTTTCACACACATGAGAATTAAATAACAAAAAATAAATGGCTGTGTGGAATTTAATTTCTAATAAAAGATTTGAGTTAATGTAAGTATTAGTCATGATGTTAGCATAATCTATGTTATTTTTGTATAATCAGATTTTCTTAACATCAAAGTGAGATTATATTAAAATTCGTTATATGGTCTAATTTATAGTATATGTCAAAATCTTTGGTTGTTTAATAGATAGTTTACTTTATAAAACTCAACTTGTTTCTGACTTTTATTTTCATTGAACCTATTTTTTTTAATTACTTCTCTTTTTTCACCGATTTTAGGAGCATGTGGGAGTAAATTTAGCTGTTGAAAAAGTAATCAATGTGTTGTCTGAGTCTTACAAGAGATCTGAGATACATAAAGATCTCAAAAGTGAAATAACTGCTATTTGTGGACAGGTAGATATTCTCTCTGTGTTTTTATATTAACCAATTTCAACAATTAATACAGTAAGAGATACTGATGACAATGAATTTTGAAGGAAGCAGGCCTAACTGAGAAATCAAGAAGCATGAAATCTAGTTCAATTGCACAGTGTTTAGTGCTAACTGAAAGGTCATTCAAAAACATGTATCGTGATATAGGATACTATTGGTTACGACTTGCTATATACATTGCTTTGGGTTTTGCGGTAGGAACAGTCTTCTATGATCTTGGCTCTGGATTTGGCTCCTTAAACGTAAGTTATATGTTGGAATGTGTAACAAATTGAAAAAATATATCTTTTGAATTAAGTTTTGAACAAATAAACCCACTTTAGCGTAGCAAAAATTAGTATCCATTATAGGGGAACCTACTTCAAGATTTTCCACAAATGGATGGGTCATATCAACATTTGAAACGAGCTGTACTCAAATTCTTAAATAATGTTAAGAGAGTTCGCTAACCCCAATTACTAGAATTAGTTTTTTAAATGTAAATATAGAGTTTTTTTTTTTAAAAAAAACATCACTTGAACATGTTAGTTGTAGTTGGAAGAAAAGAGAATCTTATGATAACCATTGACTAAATAGCCTTTGTTCCACCACCTGACAACAAAACAATGCATAAAAGCTTGTTCTTTATTATGTACCAAATTATACAAAGGGATAATTATGAAATGTTTGTCACGGTTTCCAGGCTAGGATTTCTGTCCTCATGTTTGTTTCTTCATTCCTTACCATTTTGGCCGTTGGCGGGTTCCCTTCCTTAATGGAAGAAATGAAGGTTTGTTGATGCTTTTCATGTACACTTAAAGAAATAGTATGTGATTTAAATGATTTCCTTCTCTAACAACCATATGACATATATATTCAACCATATGACATATATATTCATGTAGGTTTTCCAATGGGAACGATTAAATGGGCACTATGGTGTTGGGTCATTTGTTATTAGCCATGCAATCTCCTCAATGTTGTACCTGTTTGTCATTTCATTAATCCCAGGAGTAATAGCTTACTCCCTTGCTGGACTTCAAAGAGAACAAGAACAATTCATTTATTTTGTATTAGTTCTCTTCACATCAATGTTACTTGTTGAAAGCCTTATGATGATCGTAGCTACGATCGTGCCAAATTTGCTCATGGGCATAATAATAGGTGCTGGAATCCAAGGCTTGATGATATTAAGTGCAGGATTTTTTCGGATGCCAGGTGATCTACCTTTAATATTTTGGAGATACCCTATGTATTATGTTTCATTTCATAAGTACGCATTACAAGGATTGTACAAAAATGAGTTCATAGGTCTCAAGTTCCCTGAGTACATGGGAGGTCCTCCTATTATTGATGGGGACATGGTATTGAAGGGTGTATTGCAAGTCGAGATGGGATACTCTAAGTGGATTGACCTTGGAATCTTATTTGTTATGGTGATTGTATATAGGGTGATACTCTTTTGTGTTATAAAGGCAACAGAAAGGGTGAAGCCTGTTATTGGAGCTTGTTTGTTGAGTTCTACTTGAGGAAACATATACTTTAGCTACATGAAACTAGTTTATAACTCAAAGTATATCAAAGAGATCAAATAAATATGTCTATGTATTTCTTGTATATATCATTGTCTCTTTAACGTCAGTAGTATTTGTATTTGTATTGATGTTGATACTTTCATTTTCCTATTGTGTTTAATTTTTCATGTCCCTGTTATGATTAATAATGTAAATACTATTGTGTTTAATATTTAACTTTCCTTTTGATTTGTGATATCCAAGTTTGTAATAGTTTCATTTAGGACAAGCTTCATTCTATTTTTAAAGAACTTCTTTGATCTCATAGCAATCATGGCTATTTGCCATTGCAAATCCATCTCTTCTACATCATCTAGATCCATTAATTCAATAACTTGGATCAGATGTGTTAAGGCCAGTCTTCCTCCTAGATAAGCTGCAAAGCTCGAGACAAATGTAGTATAGGTTGCCTTCTGTTCTTCAATAACAAACTCATGTTGAATATAACCTACTTGAGTGTAGACTTGATTTGATGAAGTTGATATTAAAATTCTTGATTGAAGGAGTAAATAAGAATGCAGTAGCTTTAAAAGTCTCAGGAGGAGTCCAGAAATCTTTTGTTTTAGTAATAATAGCATTTTTAATAGAGTGAGATTCACTTAGGAAATTATATGCTTCAACAACCTTTAGACTATTGTGATTTCTAGATTTCTTGCTCAATTCCATTGCTTCCATCTTTGCTAACATAATATCGAGACTAGTACGCTGAACCTTGAAAAATTGTAACTCTACTTCTTTACATGTTCATGGATATCCCCTTCTTAGTCCAATGAAACTTGATCCCAACCTCCCAACTTATTTGAGAGATAATTAAGGAACATGTGAAATATGATTCTCCAATTATGATATACCATTTATTTGGAGAAGGTTGAAGCCAGGAGAACTCCTTCATATCCTATTTCTTTGAGTGTAACACACACCACCCTTTTAGAGAAAGAAGATTTTCTCTTTGCATCATAAAAATGTAAATGATGGGGAATTTTTGCTGTGGATATGGTGATATTATGACCTTAAACAATAGTCGTCAATGCTTTGGTTCCATGTTCTAGCTGAATTGAACAAGTACTCTACAAACAATTGAATGTGAAAGCACATATCTAGTTCAACTTATAGGGCATAAGTTTCTATTACGGAGAAAATGCAATGCATGGTCACATGTAGAATTCCAATAGATTCGAGTGATGCAGCAATGTTGTAATTGGGTCGGAATTCTAGGCTTATTCGGAGGATGAGTAAGTGTGGTTAGGGTTGATGAACTTTGAGAGAGATTGTTTAAGTAGCTAATAATGGAGGGATGATTTGAAGTAGAAGGAGAAAGGTCAAATTTACATTTAAGGGATAATATAGAATAATAAAAATTTTAAAATGTTATCACTTTAAAACTTAAAACCGACGGTTATGTGAAGATGTCTTTTTTGGTAAAAGTACAGTGCCACTACCTATTGGAAAACAGAAGTGGGCCCTACCGTAGCTTTGAAATTTTATGTGGTAAAGTGCACTGATGTGCTGAAAATCAGGACTCGGCAGATGGATTTGACTTTATTAAGAAAAACAAGTTTTTCACAAGTAAATTTTCACTACAAATTGAAATTGATTAAACAATTCAAAATTCATCATACTAATAGCATATATGAGATATTTAAATTGGATTTCATATAAGGCTTTTGTAAAAAGAACTATATATTGCTCATTTGTATGAACTTGACTAGTTTAATAATCTTTTTTTCTTCACAGTCACAAATGAAATATTACCTAATATTAATATGCTTTGTCTCAAAGTGCTGAACATTATCATTGGTTATTGAGATGGCACTTTGTTGTCAATGTGGATGAGAGTGTTCAGAAAGGTTATCCGTAATCTTAGAGTTTAGTTTGTATCAATAGCACCTTAGCGCAACAACTAGACGCAATAGTATATTCAACTTTAACAATTGATGTAGACACATAAGTTTACTTTTTGCATTGCCACGACACCGACTTTCCCCCTAAAAATTGACATCCTCTTGAAGTAGATTTCTTGTTGATGTTGCGTCTTTCATAGTCATTGTAGTGTATCCATAGTGATAGAAGTCACCACTCTTGGGATATAATAATTTCAACTTTGGTTCCCCTTTGAGATACTTTAAAATTCTCTTCGCATCAATCATATGTGACACCTTTTGAGCTGCTTGAAATCTTGAACATAAACATGTGTGCAGGACCGGTGAAGGGTAGTCACTTACAATACAACAACACAATGAGGAGAAACCAAACTTGATCAAACAAAAAACTGGATTAACCACAATAATGATACTAAGAACAAAAGTAATAATAAAGAGATAGAACCAGAGATTTGGGTTTCAAGGATGCAGTATATTGCTTTCTCAAGTTCTATTACAAGTGTTACAAAACATAAAGAAAGATACTAGAACATGGAATACTTATACTACAATCTACAGCCGGCTATACTTTGACAGCCAGCTGGATACAATTGACTAGACAAACAAAATCAATTGTAGAATCAAAAGGCATATCTGCCTTTTGACCTTGTGACTATGACATGCCATAGCTCACATCCTTATCTATTACAAAAAGGATAAAGTACATAAAGTAGAAGGTTACAGACTCAAGACCTCAATGTACAGTTACCAAAAGCATGGACCTTTTCACCAACTCATGTAAGTTGGTGACTTTACAGAGATGCAGCAGAAAGGTGTCCAGCTTTATGGAACAGTACATCAGATAAAGCATGTTACTAAAAGTCTTCGGAAGAAATCTGTCTTCATAGGATGAAGCTTCGGAAGACTTTGTCTCTGAGGCTTCGAAAGACTTCATATTTGGCTTCGGAAGATATTGGTCTTGGCTTCGGAAGATATTACACTTAGAATATTTCTAGTGCATGGTGTAAAACTTCCGAAGCAATTCTACTTCAGTTCTTTAGTGCATTGCTTGCAGAGAGACTTTGGATGTTTTGGTTTGCATCAGACTTAAGGAATCCTTACAAACTCCCCCTAGGCTGATGCTACCAAAACATTTAGAGGATCTTCAGATGTTAGTAGTCTTCAGCACAATCATGACCATACCCTTATTCATTAGACGGTCAGGATCATTCAGAATTTAATAGTATCTTCTCACCTCAAAGAGATCATGCAGAGGTAAGTTCATTATGTCTTGCCATGTATAGACATTCTCAACACCTTGATCTCTGATTACATGCCATCTTTTTGGATTGGTAGAGAAGGTCCAAGATAAGATTGGTGTCTCAGCTGCAAGAGGAGCCACTTGTATTGGAGTTGATTGGGCTGTCTCTTCATGCACTTCCTCAGGTTGATCTAACTCAGCCTAAGGTGTGGAGGTAGATGATTCAGGCTTCTTCTTCTTAGACTTTGGTTTAGAATCCATCCTCTTCTTCCTCTTAGATGACTTTAACTGAGAAGACTGGTCTGCAGCACCTTGTTGATCATCCTTGTCTTTCTCAGTTGGGTGTTCCTCCCTCACAGGTTCAGAAGGAGAGGGAGTTTGACCCTGCTGTGGATCAGAAAATGAAGCTTGCTGAGGCTCAGCAAGAGGTCCGGGTTGTGTTGTCTCAGGTTGTTCAACCTTAACCTCCACTTCAGGTGGGACTTGACTTGGAAGAGAGTGTAAGTCAATCAGCTCTCCACTCTTGATCTTCTGCTTGATTACCCTTATATGCTCATCCATTGTGGATAGAGACATAGGGCCAAGTCTCCTTACGGAGAATCCATACAGCTTCAAGAAGCTCATCATCCTTTGTCTGTCAGCAGACTTCTTCATACTCTTTTGGATGATGGCTCTTGACTTTGCAGCTTCTTCCCTTAGCTTCTTCTTAGTTGTCTTTCTGTCTTTGACTAACTCAAGCTCAAGTTGTTATAACTACTCAAACTCAACATAGTCATAAGACAAGGGAAGAAGTGCATCTGCCCGATAAAAGCCTATGGCGCTCAGGTAGTTGATCATTTTGATCCTATCTTCTTCTGACTACCTGAGGTTCTTGTTGAACCACATCTTCTTGTACAGGACTTTCTTGAACTGGGGAGAGAGTAGGAGCATGCTTGTAGAGTCTTTTCTGTCTCTTCTCCTCTTTGAATTGGAGAAGTAACCTTGCATCCTCCTTTTCTTTCATCTCTCTTGACACTTCCATGTCAGCCAGTTCATTTAGCTCATCTAAGGGGAGAGAAATGATATTGTGTATATCATAGTTCCTTGACTGCAGATAATATATCCTGACTGCCCTTAACTCATCATTCTGAGTATCTGGTCTGGGGGCAGCCTGGATAGCAGACTCCATGAGTCTTGAAGACTCAGCAGAGGAACTTTCTCCCCTCAGCCTCCTTTTCCTCTCTCTCTCCTCCTCCTCAATCTCCTCAGTAGTCAAAATCCTTTTCCCTTTGTCACCAACAGATCTTTGTGACTCAGGGTGGATAGAGGTTTGGCCTTCATTGCTTGGTGTAGCATCCATGCTCTGGCCAGAGAGAGGTTGAGAAGCACCTTCACCAGCAGGTGTCTCAGAAGGAATGTGGATCTCTGCAGCAGTTGATGATGATGAGACAGGGGTCTCAGGTTCTGCCACTGGGCCTTCAGTCAATGTTTCCCCTATGAAACTAATCTTAGGGTCCACCTCAACATCCAGTTGACCGATGACATTACCTGATTGCCTAAGTCTCCTTCTTAAGCTAAACTCTGCAGTGATCCTATCTTGGATTCTTTGAGCTAATCTGTCAGCTTGTCTTGATTTGCTTGGGTTGACAAGTGGCATATTGACTAGAGCCAGACCTTCATAGAAGTTCAAATTTTGAAAGTCAAATACTTCTTGTTGCCCTTGAACTCTGTGAAGAATAAGAGCTCTTCTATCAGCATCATACCTCCACCTTATGATGTAGTTTGAAATTCCTTGAGGTGGGGATGACACAGCCCTTGGTATACCTTCCTCAAAGAGACTCCTGATGATAGAGTCTATAGATTCCACATTAATGTGAACTTGAGGAAGTTGCTGAGAATGCACAATTGCAAGTGAGGATGGTGAGTCCTCAATGTCTATTCTCTGTGAAGAACTCCCAGGTTCTGTAGCTGCAATGACTTTCTCCCCCTTTTTGGTAGCATCACATACTTGCATAGGTGAGCTGGAGGATAGATCAATCACATCCACAGGTTCTTGTGTTCCTGGTTGAGCTCTTCTTAAAGGTCTCCCAGCTAGTTTTTCCTTAAGATATGAAATCTCAAGTTGCTGATCATTGACCCTATTGTGTAAGGTAGTCACCTGAGATTCGAGGTGACTAACCTAGAGACTAAATAGGAGCATGTTTTTGATAGTTTTTGCACCTTTAGTCTCAGATTCCCCTCTTCTTCATCAAAAGAATCATTGGGGGATGAGATGATTGGACCAAAGTCCTCTCTCTCACCACCAGCTACAGGTTCTTGGTTGCTGGTTTTCCTCTGCTCACTGGCAATCTCAGTTGAGATGTCAGTGGGCTGAGTTGCCATGGTTGAGGTCTTAATGATGTAATCACTTGCAGAAGTGAGAGCCTCTTCCCTATGGACATCCTGAACAGGTTCAGAAGTGTCCACCTCAGTTATAGGTGACTGATGTGGGCTAGACCGAGGAGACTCAGGAGTACTCATCTCTCTTTGAGTAGGGGAAGAGAAGAGAGACTCATGGTACTCACTGAATCCTAAGTCTTCTTCAGTATAGAAGGATAGGTTGGGAATGGGTTGATTTAGATCTAAAGGCTGGGGATGGTAACTGTCCCCTGAAGATTGTTCACTTGAGTGTTGAGACTTAGAGTGAAGGCTTAAGGCTGTTGGGCTTGTGAGCTCATCAGGGTGAGCATGAGGAACCTTAGCCCTGATAGTTGAAGAGATGGGAGTGGTTTGCTCCTCATGGGAAGTGGGAGCTCTAGTGTCCACTTCCTCCTGTAAAGATGAGTATATGGGGACCTACACAAACTCCATAGCTTGAGCAAGGGTTCGTTTGGATTTTCTTTGGTAGGTGAGGGTTAGTTGAGGCCTTTTTAGTGGTAAAGAGATAGAAGGTGTGGGTTCAACACTAGCTTGTGTTGCTAGGTTGTCACCTTGAGCAATGAGCTATAACATTTTGGGGACAAGGGCTGTTTCTACCCCTGAGAAGCCTACAGTTGGCTTCTTCATGATTTTAAAGATGCCGGGCTTCATCTGTCCCAATTTAAGAATATTATCCGTTTCCCTCAACTGTGAGCCCAGTTCACAGTTGAGAATGTGTTGAACATATCTAGGAAACATATAATACTCTAAGGAGTCCAAGTTAGCAAGTAAATTTGTATAGACAAATTGAGAGTACCTGAACTTGACCCCTTGAACCATTCCATGCACTATGAAGGAGAGATCCTTAGGAATCTAGTCCCACCCTTCATGCTTGTTTGACAAGCTGTGGATAACCACATGGAGTAGGTATTTCCACTGGGATGAGACCTTCCCTTTCCTGAAGGTCTTTACAGAGAAATCTCCCTCATAGCCCATCTGATCAAAGGAATGATTGACAGCTTCCTTTGGGAAGGACAACTCACCTTCTTCATCATCCAGCTGCAAATGAGTGTTGATGATGGCCGGAGTGATGAAGATTGTCCTCCCTTGCACTGTGGCAGACAGTGCCTTCTCCCCATCCATGATGACCTCTTGGCAGGTCTTCCAAAATTCAAGCAAATGATCCTCATATAGAGTAGGATCAATGGTTAGGGAGGTCAAGTAATTTGATAGAGTTAAGAACTAGCAAATCTCTGAGAAACTTTCATCTTTCTCAGAGCTTAACAGAACAACCTGGTTATGTTGCCTGTGAAGTTGCATGGAGAAATCTGGGTTGTTTCTGCGGTTAAGGTTGGCCATTTGAGAAGCTTAAGGATGAAGAAAGGTGAAAAGCAAAGGCGGTTTTGGGAATTAGGTTTGAGGAATAGTAGAATTGAAGAAGATAGTGAGGGAGAGGGGGAACCGTTGGGTATTTATGTGAAAAGGATTTGAACCAAAGTTAATGAAAGAGGATAAACTTTGAAATCCGAATGTCGGTCCCACCTCTGAAAAAGTAGTTTACTTTTGCTCAAAAAGTAGTTTTCTTGGAATTCGAAAAGCTTCCGAAGGTAAATTATCTTCGGAAGTTTTAATGAAAAAGCTTCCAAAGCTAAAATGACTTCGAAAGATTTTCCTGAGAGTCTTGAAAATTTTGCTTCGGAACGAAAAGTCCTTAAAAACAAATAAGTGTCTGAGACAAGTATTTAAGCTTCGGAAGATAAATTTAGACTTCTTCCGAAGGTAAAATTTCTTAGACAGTTATTTATTTTGAAGACATGATTTTCTTCCGAAGATAAAAATATATCTTCCGAAGGATCAGAAAATTTTCAAGAATCTAAGGAAAGTCTTCAAAAAGGATTTGATATCCAAAGAAAACATGAGCTTATGAAAGTGATGAACTAGACAACTTAGGACACACATATTTTTTTAAGAAATAATTAGAATTAGTTTTAAGAAAAGATCTACTCAAAGTTAATCATCCCAATAGCTGATATTAGATATTTAAATCTCTGTTCATCAAAAGCTTTTGTAAACATATCAGCATATTGTTCATCTGTATGAACTTTGACTAGTTTAATTAATCCCTTTTTCATAGTTATCTCTTATTAAATGATACCTGATATTGATGTGTTTGGTCCTTGAGTGCTGCATAGGGTTCTCAGTGATAGAGATAGCACTATTGTTGTCTATGTGAATAGGAGTCTCTTTGAAGTTAAATCCATAGTCCAACATCTGATTTTGAATCCAAAGCACTTGAGCACAGCAACTTGCAGCAACAATGTATTCAGCCTCAGCAGTTGATGCAGACACACAGGATTGTTTCTTGCATTGCCATGAGACAACCCTTCCACCATGGAGTTGACATCCCCCAGATGTAGACTTTGCAGTCATGTTGCAACCACCATAATCACTATCTGTATAAGCATACAGATTGAAGTCAGGATTCTTTGGATACCATAAACCAAGTGTTGAAGCACCTTTGAGGTATCTTAAAATCCTTTTGATAGTGATGAGGTGAGACATCTTAGGGTGGGCTTGATATCTTGCACAAATACATGTAGCAAACATGATATCAGGCCTGCTAGCTGTAAGGTACATAAGAGACCCAATCATAGCCCTGTATAAATGTTCATCTACACACTCCTCCTCAAGATCAAGTCCAAGGGAGTGGTTTCTGGCTATGGGTGTCTTAGCAATCTTACAATCAGTCATGTGACCCTCTTGAGTATGTCCTGAACATACTTTGACTGACTTATGAAGATGCCATCTTCAACTTGCTTCACTTGAATTCCCAGAAAGAAATTGAGTTCTCCCATTGCACTCATTTCAAATCTGTCTTTCATCAGCTTCTCAAAGTCTTTGCAGAGCTTTGGATTAGTTGAACCAAGGATGATGTCATCTACATATACTTGAACTAGCAATAAGTCATTTCCCTGTCCTTTGATGAAGAGAGTTCCATCTATAGTACCTCTCCTGTATCCATGTTTACAAAGATACTCAGACAATGTCTCATACCACTTCCTGGGTGCCTGATGCAGCCCATAAAGAGCTTTGTCAAGCTTGCAGACATAATCAGGATGATCAGGATCTACAAAACCAGGTGGCTGTTTGACATACACCTCTTCATGAATCACTCCATGCAGAAAAGCACACTTTACAACAAGTCGAAAGACCTTGAAGTTCTTGGATGCAGCAAATGCCAGGAATATCCTAACAGCTTCTAATCTTGCTACAGGAGCAAAGACATTAGTGTAGTCAATCCCTTCTTCTTGTGTGTATCCTTGAACAACTAGTCTTGCCTTGTTCTTGATGATAATGCCTCTATCATCCTTCTTATTCCTAAACACCCATTTGGTTCCAATGGTAGTCTTCCCATAAGGAAGAGGACAAAGGTTCCAAACTTTTTACCTTTTGAATTGAAGCAACTCTTGTTGCATAGCTTCAACCCAACTTCCATCCTTTAGAGCCTCATCAACTTTCTTTGGCTCTATCTGGGATAAGAAACAAGAGTGAAGACAAACATTTGCTTCATGGTCAGACAACATAGTTCTTGCACATAGCAAGCAATGTTTACTGCCTCTGCCCAGAAGGTGATGGGCAGTTTAGAGTCAGACAACATAGTTCTTGCAGCTTCAATTAGTGTCCTGTTTTTCCTCTCAGCAACACCATTTTGCTAAGGAGTCCTAGGAGCACTATATTGTCTTGTAATACCTTTTTCATCACATAATGTATCAAGGATTTGATTCTTGAATTCAGTCCCTTGATCACATCTTATGATTTTGACCTTGTGATCACTTTGATTCTCAATTTTTAAGATGAAATTCTTCAGAATCTCAGGGGTCTCATCCTTAGTTCTAAGAAAGAAAACCCAAGCGAATCTTATAAAATCATCTGTGATCACCAAACAGTAAGAGGTCCTTCCTAGACTCATTACACTGGTGGGGCCAAAGAGATCCATATGTAATAAGTGTAGGGGAGTAGTGATGAAGTTCTTTTCCTTAGGCTTGTGAGATACCTTATGTTGCTTCCCTTTCAGGCATGCAACATAATGATCATCACTTGTAAACTCTTTCTTTGGCATTCCAGTTACCAGATCATGTTTAATTAGTTTATTCATGTTCTTAAAGTTTACATGGCACATTCTTTTATGCCATAGGAAAGACTCATCACTATTTTCTTTAGATAGAAAGCATGAAACTTCTCCGGAGGGAGATGTTTCTTGCAAGTCCATCTTGTATATGTTTCCTTTCCTGGGGGCTCTAAGCAGGATATGCTCATGAGGAAAGACCACTCTAGGCTTGAGAACAATGCACTCATGCTCAGTAAAGAGCATGTTATGACTCTGATCACAAAACTGGGATACACTCAGAAGTTGTACCCAAGCTCCTTGACAAAGTTTACCTTTTCAATGCTGAGCTTACCATTTGTGACCTTGCCTCTTCCAGAAATGTAACCACCTTCATCACCTCCAAAAGCAACTGGTCCTCCATCAATCCTCTCAAAGTTATGGAGTAGTGACCTATTGCTTGTCATGTGCCTGGAACAGCCACTATCAATGATCCAGATATTCTTGTTTGTCTTGAGCTGTTCCTGCACAAAAAAATGATTAGTTACATTTGTAAACCCAAGCCTTATTTGTCTTGGGCTCACTAAATATAATAGAAGGTAATGCAATAGTAATAGATCCTATGGTTGTGCTAGAAGGATCTTGAGCTGTTGTTGATGGAGAAACTTCAGTCACTTGGTCTTTCTTAGACTTCCACACCACCTTTGGAGTCTTGGACTTGACCTTCAGAACTTTGGAAGCTTTTGGGAGTTCAGAAGTTTTGATGACTGAACCTTCGGAAGATTCTGCAGTCACTGCAGCAGACTTCAGTGCTTCGGAAGAATTCCTTTCTTCCGAGACCAACTTCTCTTCCGAAGGTAATTTTCCATTTACCTTCTTCTTTGATTTGGAGCTTCCGAAGGAAACAGACTTTCCTTCCGAAGCTTGAATCTTCTTGAAACTCTTTGAAGTCCTTGTCTTGGTCATATGGACAGTACTTTTAGGATTATATGGACAATCCTTAGCAATGTGAGAGGTACTTTCACACATGACACACAACATCTTCTTCTTCACAAGAGTCTCCTTATGAGAGCAAGACTGTCTTTGGTCACATCCCTTCTCCACCTTCATCTTTGCAGATGCTGAGACAGTTCTTATGGGCTGGAAATTGTTCTTGGAGTTTGATGGTCCAGGCTGTGCAGCAGTGGTGCACAACAGATCAGTCTTCTTCTTGGTACTGAGATGATTTGAACAAGAACCAGAACTCTTAGCTGAAAAGTTTGGGTTGATGTCTTCAGTCTTTACTACTTCAAACCCTGCAGAGATAAAAACTTGTTTTTGCTTAGAGTCAAAAGTAGCCTTGATCTGTTGAGCCTTCCTGCTTTTCTTTTGCTCTTCCTGATCAAGTTCTTTCTCATTGACTTGGTCATCACAGTAACCTTCTTCTCCTCAGAAGGATAGTGGCCCTTCTTAGAATCCTCCTCTTCACTCTTTTCAGAGGAATTCTTCACCATCTCTTCTTCATCCCCTTCACTTATAGGAACTATGAGAGGAAGCTCATCTTCACAAGTTCCACACCTAGGAGATCTTACAGACAAGATTGTGTGTGGAGGAGCTATCTCATTGGATCCCAGTCCCTGTCTATTTTGATAACACACCTTGTTGTGCAGGGATGAGGATATCATGTTCTTGAAGGTCTCTTCTTCAAGAACACTCTTTTCTGCCTTGGCTTTGCTGATCACAAGCTCAGCCTGGCACTCAGTCAACTTGGTTATGAGATCTTTGATTTGAGTCCTAAAATCTGTATGCTCATGTTTTAGAACTGCAATGGTTTTCTCTAAGTCCTCTATCTTTAGTTTATAATCATTTTCAGACTTTCTAAAATCAGATTTTAAAATGTTTAAGGACTCAAGATCAGATCTCATCTCCAAGTTATATGACCTGTATCTATTAACTTTAGCAATGCATTCAGGAGTACAGAGATGTTCCAATACCTTGGCTTCATCATGATCTGCCATTAGTGCTTGGTTTGGAGAAGCATCTTCCACCTGAAAGCTCCAGTCAAAGCCTCCTTCTTCAACAGCAACAGCAGCTTGTTGCTTTGGCTTCTCATTCTGAGGGGCTTTGTTAGTGTAGTTTGGTCTGGTTTGTGCTTGGCCACTATTTTTTTTAGGTGCCTTACACTCTCTAGCAAAGTGGCCAATCAAGTTACAGTTGTAACACTTGACTTTGCTTTTATCCAAGCCAAACTTTCCACTGGTTGCATTGCTTGGAAACCTACTTCCAGTTCTCTTGTAGAACTTCTTGGCTCTATGAGTGAGAAGAGCCATCTGCTGGACTATTTCCATATATTCCAGATCATCTGGATGGATACAATCCAGGTCTTCAAGAGTGAAATGAGAGTTGCCACAACTTTCATCAAAAGACACAAAGGCTTGAGAAGAGCTTGTCTTTTGGAATGGGCTTCCTTGAGTATAGTTCTCCCTGGGTGTCTCTGGGAAGGTGATGAAAGGACCCTTTGGTGAGGGTAGCATATGAGATGATGTTGGGGTTCTATGCTATCCCTTTCAACCACATGTAGGGCTGAACCCAATTGATTGTTGGAGTTGCCAGATGAACCTTGCATGTTCATCTCCATCTGGTAGCCACTGAGAATCCCATATAACTCTGTCAGAGTAAGAGTTTTGAGATTTTCAGTTCTCTTGATTACCACACAATAGTGTGTCCATTGCCTAGGAAGTGAGGACATGAACTTCCTTACAATGTCTCTGTTTTCAAGAGGAACTCCTCCATCCACAAGGGTATCCACTATCTCAACATACCTGAAGTACTGCTGAGTCATGGTTTCACCTGTTTTGAAGGTGAAGTTTTCAAACTGCTGCTTCAGGAGATCCTTCTTGTTCTCCTTGGCTTCAGAGGAGCCTTCATTCATCAATTTTAGTGCATCCCACAGCTGTTTAGTTGTTTTGCACTTCTTGAAACCTCTGTACATAGAGTTTGGAAGGACAGTGTGAAGAGCAGTCATGGCTTTTCTATCAATCTCTACTCTCTTCCTATCTTCATCTGAGTAGTTAGCCACATCTTTTGGAATCATACCAGCACCAGTTGCAGAAGCAGTGTTGGGTATGAAAGGTCCATTTTCAACAGACTCCCACATTCTTGAGTCTAGAGACCTGGTGAAACCTTCCATTCTCATACACCAGGTATCAAAGTCATCAAGAGTGATATATGGGGACTTGTTCATGGTTCCAATTTCCATATCAGTCTTTGAAATGGATGCCATTTTGAAAGTTTAGTATTTGTGTGTGTGAAGGATCTTAAGATGGTGAGATCTTATATCAAGAGCCTGAAATGCTCTGATACCAATTGCAGGACTGGTGAAGGGTAGTCACTTACAACACAACAACACAAAGAGGAGATTAACCAAACTTGATCAAACAGTAAACTGGATTAACCACAATAATGATACTAAGAACACAAGTAATAATAAAGAGACAGAACCAGAGATTTGGGTTTCAAGGATGCAGTATATTGCTTTCTCAAGTTCTATTACAAGTGTTACAAAGCATAAAGAAAGATACTAGAACATGAAATACTTATACTACAACCTACAGCCGGCTATACTTTGACAGCCAGCTGGATACAATTGACTAGACACAAACAAAATCAATTGTAGAATCAAAAGGCATATCTGCCTTTTGACCTTGTGACTATGACATGCCATAGCTCACATCCTTATCTATTACAAAAAGGATAAAGTACATAAAGTAGAAGGTTATAGACTCAAGACCTCAATGTACAGTTACTAAAAGCATGGACCTTTTCACCAACTCATGTAAGTTGGTGACTTTACAGAGATGCAGCGGAAAGGTGTCCAGCTTTATGGAACGATACATCAGATAAAGCATGTTACAAAATGTCTTCGGAAGAAATCTGTCTTCATTTGATGAAGCTTCGGAAGACTTTGTCTCTGAGGCTTCGGAAGACTTCATATTTGGCTTCGGAAGATATTGGTCTTGGCTTTGCAAGATTTTACACTTAGAATATTTCTAGTGCATGGTGTAAAACTTCCGAAGCAATTCTACTTCAGTTCTTTAGTGCATTGCTTGCATAGAGACTTTGGATGTTTTGGTTTGCATCAGACTTAAGGAATCCTTACAATGTGCTAAACACAAAATCTGGTCTACTGGTTATGAGATACATGAGAGATGGATTGATACTGCTGCTTATGTACTGCTTCCCCCTCAAGATCAAGATAAGGAACATGTCTTTGACATTAGTGCTTTAGTAGCTTTAGATTTAGTGGCTTGATATCTCACTAAAATGTACTGAACATACTAAGATTGATTTAAAAAAATTTCATCAAGAGTTTGCTTTACCTACGAGCCTAGTAAGAAAGTGAGTTCTCCCATTAAGCACAACTCAAAATTTGACTTCACTAGTTGATCAAAGTCATTACACATTCTATTATTTGTAGACCCAAAAATAATATCATCCACATATACCTACACCAACATGATATTTTTTCCATTTATTTATGAATAATGTCTTGTCTATGGAACCCCTAGCATATCCATTTCTCAATAGAAAGGTAGAGATAGTCTTATATCATTTTCTTAGAGCCTGATTAAGTCCATTTAGAGCTTTATAAAGTTTGCACACATAATTTGGGAACTTTAGAACTTCATAAACATGCAATTGACACACATAAACATTTTGATCTATCTCCCCTTAAAGAAATGCAATTTTCACATCCATTTAAAAAATGTTAAAGTTTCTTGAGGCAGAAAAAGCAAGAAAAATTCTTATTGCATCAAGTCTTGCTACCGGAGCAAAAATTCATTGTAGTCAATCCCTTCTTCTTATGTGTAGCTTTGTACCACAAGTTTTGTCTGGTTTTTTTTTATCATACTTCCTCTATAATCTTTTTTGTTCCTAAACACCTATTTGGTTCATATGTCAGTCTTTCCTTTTAGAAGTGCACATAGTTTTCATACATTCTGCCTCTTAAATTGGAGGAGCTTTTCTTGTGCCTTCTACCCAGTTGTTTTGTCTAAGTGCTTCATCCACTTTCTTTAGTTCTTGTTGAGACCATAAGCATAAGGACATATAAATGTTTGCCTCATGTGCTCTACTTCTTATCTTAACACCAGCATCAACATTACCAATGGCATTCTTGACTGGATGCTTTTTATGAATTCATAGTTTTTTGTTCACCTGGAGCTATTGAAATAAATCTAAATTGGTAAAGTTTGTTCACGTGGATCAGAAGATGGTTGAATGTAAGCAAGGTGGGTCATCCATTAAAGTATCTCCATCTTTAGTAGTTGCATCACTTGTTTCCCTTTTAGTAAGTTGCTCAATACAGATATGTTCATTCACATGAGTCTCCTTATTTGATAGGTCATCATGATTGTTTGAAGGTTGATAGATTACGTATGTGGTACTTGCGTGTGCATCTTCTGACTGAAATTGAATGTGATGAGCATTTGATCTTCTTTGACTGGAAGCATGTGGAAGATCTACCCCGTAATCTTCAGTACTTGTAGTTTGAGTCTCTGTTAATCTTACAACTGAATCTCCTAAAACATTCTGAAGTAAACAGTTAAAAGTATTTGTGAATCCATTGAGGTCAAACATCTAACTCGGGGTACTATCACACTCTTTGAGGAACTTTCACTAAGTTTACATTTTTTAGATTCCTCAATGCTATTGTTAACTCTGTTGTATACCTTGTAAGCCTTAGCTTTTGAGGATCATCTTACAAAGTACCCATCTACTGATTTCTCAGCATATTTAGAAAGATGATCATTTGTATTGAGGAGAGTGAAAGGGCATCTAAAATTTCTTAGATTCCATATGAATGGCCTTCGTTTATGCCATAATTCAAAACAAGTTTTCCCATGTGTCTTAACTATTAACACTTTATTCTTAACATAGCACGTGATGCTGACTACTTCAACCCAGAATGTTACAGGAAGTTTACAGTCAGACAACATGGTCCTTTCAGCTTCAATAAGTGTCCTATTTCTCATTTTAGCAACTCCATTTTCCTATAAAAGTTCTCAGAGTACTACATTACCTTGCAATACTTTGGATTTATCAGAAAAATCAAGAGTGTGATTTTTGAATTATGTACCCTGATCAAATCTGATTATTTTAACCTTTTGATCAATCTGGTTCTTAACTATTATAATAAATGGCTTTATAGTTTCAGAAGTATCATCTTTAGTTTCAATAAAGAAACCCAAGCGAATCTTTTATAATCATCTACAACCAAGCACTATGAATTTCTTCCTAAACTATTAACACATGTTTGACCAAATAAATCCATGTGCAACATGTGTAAAGGAGTAGTGACTGAATTTATTTCTTTGTACTTATAAGAAAATCTGTGTTTCGTAGTCTTGTGACTAAACCAATTTTCTTTAATTAATTGATGTTCCTGAGGTTCACAAGTGCTAATCTTCTATTCTAGAGAGATGATTCATTCACTGAAGCTTCTAAAATTAAAGATGACATATTCCTTGTAGGTGATGCATTTTGTATGTTAAGCATATACATGTTATCTTTCCTTGAGGCTCTTAAAAGTATTTTATTATTTGGAATTATAAAACCAAGAGATAAATAATACATTCGTGCTCTGTGAAGAAAGTATTATGTATTTTAACACAGCTGAGATACACTTGGTAGATTATATTCATCTCTTTCATATAACTCACCTTATTAAAGCTTACCTTCCTATTACTGATTGTGCCTCTTCCAATAATGTATCCTCCTCTTGAATCACTTCCAAAAGCAATAGATCCACCATCATACGGTTCAAGGTTCAACAATCATGATCTAACACCTGTCATATGCTGAGAGCATCCACTATCCACAATCCACAAGTTATCTTTGGTTTGCGGAGGACACATAAACAAATGGATTAGTGATGAATCGGGACCCAAGCTTGTTTAGTCTTTGGTCTTCTAGATTTTAACATTTAATTCTTAAATTTGAATGTTGGTTGTTTGATTTCAAGTTTTGGGTCATATTGACTTTCTTCAAAATCGGTAGATGCCTTGGTCTCTAGACTTTCATTACTTTGATAGTTTTAGGGGTGCTAGACGCTTTGACATCATCCCTTTTTTCTGACCCTGTTGATGCTTTCCATAAGTTCTCTTCTGTGGAGAAGAGTGACATGTTGGATCACATGAGGCTGGTGCAACCAAAACAACACTTAGAAGATTTTGGTTACAACTGAATAAAGACTACAGAAGAAAAACCTGCACTTCCGAAGCTAATTTGAAGATCTTTCAAAGCTTAAAAATGAAGAACTTCCAAAGGATGAACTCAATCTTTCGAGGCTAAGTAGTTCTCCTTCCAAAGTAATACACTTAGAAAATTCAAGACAAAGATTTCCAAAGAATAAAGTCTTGAAGACTTGCAAAAGTCTCGAAAGAAGTTGATTCTTTGGAAGTATAAAATGCTTCGGAAGAACTTATTCTTCCGAAACCATTTAACCTTCGAAAGAACCAACTATGAACCAGTGGACATAAGTATGGACCGACTGACACATGCTCCCAACTATGATATACTGCATGGTGTTTTCCCACTCCCATGTAGTTGACCATACTTTATTCCACTGTTCACCTTTTATCAGTTAGTACAGTTAGCAACTTTGGTTGGTGACAAAAGGTAAGTCATGGACCTGCCATGTCTACCTAATCTAGGATAGTATTTAATTTTAGATACCTTACATCTAGCAATATAGTATTTCTTTAGTAGTAAGTTCCAACTAGTCATCTACGTATAACCGGCTGTAGATAGTAGTATATAGACATTTTGCTTGTACAAGTCTACGTTGATGACATCATATTTGGTTCCTCAAATGAACAAATGTGGAAAGACATTGAAAGCATTATGAAATTTTTTTTTGAGAAGAGTTCTATGGGAAAGATGGATTTCTTCCTTGGAATTCAAGTGAAGGAAGGGTTCTTCATAAATCAATCTAAGTATGTCAAGGACATCTTAGAAAGATTTGTCATGAAAGATTGTAAACCAGCCAAGACACCTATACCCAAAAATCAAAATCTATGTCCTGACTCTAAGGAGGAGGATACTAATCAGCATCAGCACAGGGCAATCATAGGATCTCTGATGTATCTCACATCAAGTAGACCTGATATCATGTTTGCAACTTGCATTTGTGCAAGATATCATGCTACTCTTAAGTTGTCTTATCTAATTGTTGCCAAGAGAATCCTTAGGTACCTCAAATGAGCTCCCAAACTAGGTCTCTTGCATCCTGAATAAAGATTCAATCTCTATGGGTACACTGACAGTGATTATGGGTGGCTGCAACATCAACAAGAAATCTACATAAGGAGGATGCCAATTTCTTGGTGGAAGGGTAATATCCTTACAATTCTAGAATCAATCATGTGTCTCTACATCAACTGCTGAAGTTGAATACATTGCTGCTGCAAGTTGCTGTGCTCATCTGCTGTGGATTCAAAATCAGATTTTAGACTATGGTTTCAACTTTATGGAGACTCCTATCCTCATAGACAAGAAGAGTACATTTTTTATCACAGAGAATCCGGTCAAGCACTCTAAGACAAAGCACATTGACATCAGGTACCATTTTATTCGAGATATTCATTCGAACAACTTGATCAAACTAGTCAAAGTTTCAAATCAATAATATGCTGACTTGTTCATGAAAGCTTTTAGTAAACAAAGATTTAAGTATTTAATCACAGTTATTAGGATGATAAACATTGACTAGCTTGTCTATTTTGAAAACCTCTTTAAAATGTGTCTTGTTTATGTTGTCTTTATATAATCTAAGCCATGTTACAAAAGGTCTTTCTTCAAACATTGCTAAGTATGAATTTTTCTGAAAAGAAATTTACCCTCGGAAGATATGTTTATCTATCTTCAGAAGGCAAATTCCTCTGCACAAGTATTCTCTTCCGAAGGGTTTTAAACCTCGGAAGAAAATTTGATCTTGGATCAAATCTACTTCTGAAGCTTATAAACTTCTGCTTTTGGGAGACCATCTTGCTCTCGAAATCAAATTTGTCTCGAAGACATGATTTGTTTTCAGAAGTAAATATGGCCTTAGAAGCACTTTTACTCTCGAGAGAAAAGCCTTACTGTGTAACGTAAATCTTTGGGCCCCACTCTGTAAAAAGTAAGATTTTATTGATGATGTCGGAATTTTTATAATAACTTATCTTATCGCTCCTGTCAAATCGAAACCCAAAATGTCTTTTCACCTTAGTGGTTTGATCTTTTACCCCCTTTATTTCAAACTTCCGATTTTCCTTCTTCAATCTCTTTACCCTCATAAAAGCCCCAAAATTTCCACTATCTTCTTCTTCACTCACTCTAAAATTCCTTCAATCCCATAGTACTTTCACAAACAATGGCATTGAACCCTCAACATAACCAACTCGCAATCCTTGACTCTTCTCAGGATGCCAACTTTGCCCAAATCATCTAGCTTCTTACATAATCTACCTAAGTCACCGCCCTCAAAGTAAACCCCGCTATCTATTCAAACCATATGGCTGAATTTTGGGCAATTGTCAAAGCGACATGCTTAATTGAGAAAGGGTTATCAGATTGAGGATCTGCGGACAGGATCTGGTCATTAGTGAACAAATCATCAGGGAGCATCTGGAGCTTCATGATGAAGGCGCTCCTACTGAATTTCTCAAGTCTAATTTGGAGGACACTTACACCCAAATGGGCTATGGTGGTGACGTGAGCAAGTCAACTGTGTATAAATTCAATTTCTCTTACAACTAGAAATTCTTGCTGCACATCGTTCTGCACTGTCTCTCCAACAAATCAGGGGGATTTGATCAAATCTGATATGATTTAGGATGTCTTGTTCATGGGTTGGTCAAAGGCCTCCGATTCAACTACTCAAAGTTTGTGTTGAATAACCTCAGAGGAAATCTCCACATGAAACCATTCTACATGTATCCTAAGTTCATTCAACACATCATCAACTGTGAGCTGGACCAAGGCAAACTGCAATGTGAAGAAACTCTTCTTTTCCCTCACATGAGGCGGGGTATCTTCAAAGTTCCAAAGAGGTGTCCATCGACTTCACTGGAAGATTCACTGTTCTTCTTCCGGGTATGATTGAGCCAATGGCTCCTTGTGACATCCATGTAAACCCAACAAGTGATGAACCCCCACTAGATACCACCACTACAATGCGAACTGTCTCTTCCCACCCAATTAAATTCATATATCCAAGACGCCCTAAACAAACCCTTGTTCAAACTACTCTGATTGAACAAGTTTCTCATATTCGCACCAAAAAGGCTAGAGCGGAACAATAAGCTCCCACTCAGCTAGAGGTCCAACCATCCTCCATTATTGGCCTCAATACAGTGTTGAGTCTCCTCGGTCTTAACTTGATGAGCCTAAAACCTAAGCTGTAAGCCCTCAGGGTGAGTCTCAATACTCCTTTGAGCAACCAAAAAGGGACAACCACATCACTGGCTCAATGTTACTAGATGCTGACCAAGGTCGCGAGTCATTAGGTATAACCTCTATATCCTTCACTAACCTAATAACCCGATCTGATGAGGATCTCATGTTCTATTAGGGCCATGATGTTGTTCTACCTCACCACTCTCCAGATAACTGAGCCCTAGTGAACACCTGATTTCTAGCCCATATTAGAGAAGCCAAACTGAGGTGAGTCCCACAGGTGTGGAGGGGATTCATGTAGACTCAGTTGCTACTACTGAGAGTGTCTTATTCGGCTCTAAGTATAGTGGTAATATATCTGAGACTAAGTCTATGGCAACTTTGCCTCTTGATGCCTCTGAAAGAGACAACAGTTTGCTAGGGAAACAAGGGTGCGAAGAAACCACATCTTGTGATTATGATGAACATACTAGGTATGTTATCTCATCTCCTCATGATTCTTCAAAAGAAAATGAGGGAAGTCCGCAACTTACCATCAGAGACCTACTTTCTAAAGTCTTAAACCTTGAATCAAAGGTTAAGACTTTAGAGGATAAGTCTACGGCTCAACAACTTGAGATTGAAAATCTCACGGCCAAATTCGCTGAGACACACATTGAGAAGTCTGTTAAGCATGTCCCCATTCAAGTCTATACAAGTTCTTCCTTGCTAGCTCGTCTACTTCTCAAGATGATGCTACCAAAAAAGGGGAGAATGTATAGAGTCAAAGACATTAGGAACCAAACTTAGCCATTTCAACCCTATCTTCATTTTATCCCGCACAACAAGAACCTGCAACTATCTTCCCTCAGCCACCTCCTATTACATTTCAAGTGGATACAAGGATGCTTATTAATCACAACTGGTTCTTAACCAAGTTCTTAATAAGCTCCTCACTTGAACAACCCTAACCTGATGTTGCTATAGCCTACTTTGAAGCTGAAGAGCCTCAAAGGTTGTGTGAACCACCTACCACCAAGAAGGAAGTTAGTCAACCTAAGGCCAATATTGAACATGAGATTGACTTCAAAGGGGATATAAGGACTGATGGCCCAACAACTATCTCAGTTGGGACAATAGTGCAATTGCAGTATCTTCCGAAGCAAAAATCCAAGCTGCGGATGGGATTATTTAACTGTCATCTTTGTTTGATGATCTGCTTATCACAGAGGCTATCCTAGATCTAGCCTCAGAGGTAAACAGTGAGGACTTCCTAAAAACCCCTCTCTCTCAAACGCCTCTAGCACCACAAGTTCAACCCCACTCTCCCCAACTAGAACCCTCTAAGTCAAAATCTCCAAAAGCTTAATCTTCCGAAGATCCCTAAGGAAAATGGAAGATGAATGTGGAAGAGCTTCTAGAGGAGGAAAGCTTGGAGTAGCTGAAGAAGAAAGGTAGACTTGACACTGGGAAACTGCTGGCTACAAGCAATAAAGCAGCAGCAACAACCCAAGAGTTCATCTACAATAGGAGAAGAGTGTAGGTGATAGACAGGCTCATCAACCTAGGAGTAGACATTGAAGAAATGCTCCTACTTCCACTTGATAAGCTTGTAAAAATGGAGGAGGACACCTTGCTGCAAAAGGAGAAATAGGAAACAACAACTTTGGCAAAGGAGGAGGAATTGAGGAAACGACAAGAGGAGGTAGAGCAAAAACAGAGGAGGAGGAATTGAGGAAATGACATGATCTTGTTTTTTTTCACAAAGAACAAGATTAGATCAACAAGGTGAGAAAAAAAGCTGCTAGACAGAAGCTGAAGGAAAAGAAGAAGAAAGAAGAGGAGGCTAAACTTGCGGCTGCCAAGAAGGTGGGAGACAAAGCCTGGATGAAGGCTTATCTTAGGGCCCACGGCTTCAAAAGCAGGCAAGTTGGTCTAATGTTTGAGAAGACCCTATAGTGACATGGTAGTGACATCAAAGTTGACCTTGGCTTAGGAATAATGAAAGAGGTAATTCAAGCTCAAGGTGTACAGAGGATGGTACCCAAACCGAACCAATAAAACCTGAGCCCACACTTCTTCCCTTCCCCATCAAATTTGAACCCACTTCTTAACCTTACACCCCTAAACCCTCACCATCAACCTTACCTTCACCCTCATCCATTGCCTCTCAACAACCACCATGACTACCCATCCTAAAGCCCTAAATAGAACCCAAAACCCAACCATTACCCAAGCCATCCTCTAAACCATCTAAACCTCTGACTTTAGAATAATTCAAGGAGATCAAGAGGAAGCTCATTAACTTTACAACCCTAAGCAACATCTCTTATGAGGAAGAGTCCATATGACTAAAATTATTCGACGGCTCTAAATGTTCCCTCGCAATAGATGCATTCATAGATCTGCCCCGGGGAACACTAGATCAAGCTCTTCAACTTTTAATTACAAACTCAAATTCCTTCAAGGAAGAATAGAATAAGCTAAGGAGAAGATTGGTGACTTTACTGGACACCAAGAAAGGGGATAAACTACCAAACCAATTCCTCATTCCTAAAGAAAATATTTCCAGTAGAGGTTTGATGAACCTTCTCATAACTTTGTTGTGGAAAGGGAGAATGGTGAAGTCAACAGGCATAACACACCATCTCTACTACACTCAAGGAAATTGGCGATTGCTGAGTTAGCAGAGAAACCATTCATGAATCCATCCAACTCTCAAGTAGCTACTCATATTAGAAATCAACTATGCATCTTTCATCTTGCTGAGCTAACCAAAAAAGCAAGGACTGAAGAAGAGTTAAATTTGAGAAAGGAATAAGGAGTGGGTGCCACTACAAAAGGAAGTTCATTCTTCCAAATGGTTGAAGGCCCTGCTTCAGATTCCATAGTTAGATGGGAGCATGACTATAATTCCAGTAAACTAACTCTCTACAGAGGGCCACAACAAAGTGTACATGTCATCAAGAGTAACAGACTGGATTTATTAACTACAAATGACTTGTACAAAGGTTTCAGCATCACTTCAGGAATAAACAAGGAGACAGATAAATATCTTCTTTCCTTGGTGCTGAAAGTTTTGAGAAGTAGGAAGCAGTGAAGTTTTGGTAGCATCAGCCTAGGGGGACTTTGTTGGATCAGATGAGGCTGGTGCAACGAATGCAGGATTAGTTTTTGTCACTTAACACTTTCTTTTCCCTCAAACTCACTGGATCAAACTTGGTTTAGATGATGCAGAATCCCTTCTAAGAGTTGATAATAATATACAAAGTAACTAAGAACACAAGAAGATAATTTTCAAGGTACTTGTATATATTACTTCTCAACTCAAAGTATTACAAGACTCTTACAAGCCTATTACAAGAGTTACAATGAGAAACTATATATACTAGATCCTACAGTCGGATATACTTTGGTACCAACTAGAAACCTATGACTAAAGCAAATACTACATTGCTAAAGACAAGGTATCTTAGATAAAATATTATCTAAGATATGGTAGTTATGACATGTCCATGAGATACCTTTTGTCACCAACTAAAGTTGGTCACTGTACCAACTGATAAGGAATGAACAGTGAAATAAAGTATGTTTAACTACATGAGTGTGGGAAGCACCATGCAGTATCTCAGAGATTTGCAGCGGAGTGTCAAAAGGACCATACTTATGTCCACTAGTTCATAGTATGTTCTTCTGAAGGTAAATTGGCTTCGAAAGAACAAGTTCTTCCGAAGCCAGTTATACTTCGGAATAGGCTACTTCTTTCCGAGGCTTGAGATATTCTTTAGGTATTCATACCTCGGAAGTTATGGTCTTGAATTCTTCTAAGTGTTGAACTTCGGAAGAAAGACTTTGTCTTTGAAAGTTGGAGTTTCTCTTCGGAAGCTCCATCAGACTTAAGCTTCTAAAGCTCAGCTTTTGCCTTTGAAGTTCTTCATTTGCCTTTGTAAGTTCTTCATCAGTTGCACCAAAATTTTCTAAGTGTTTGTTTTGGTTACACCAGCCTTACTTGATCCAACAAACTCCCCCTAGGCTGATGCTACCAAAACTTCACTGTTTGTGCTTCTTAAAACTTTCAGCACCAGGGAAAGAAGATATTTATCTGTCTCTTTGTTCTTCCCTGGTATGGTGCTGAGAAGTTTGTACAAATCATTCATGGGTAGGTCATCCAGTCTGTCATTTTGAATGATATGTATCCTCTGTTGCTGCCCTCTGAAGAGAGTTAGTTAACGGGAGGTATACTCATACTCCCATCTAACTATGGACACAAGTTCAGGACCTTCAATCGTTTGAAGGAAGGCTTTGCCTTTCGTTGCTGATCCTTTCCTTTCATCCTTCTCTCTCATCTTCAACTCCTCTTTAATCTTGGTCCTTGTTGTTAGCTCGGCTAAATGAAGACTGCTCGGATGGTTTCTGATATGAGTAGCTATCTCAGAGTTGGAGGGGTTGAAGAATGGCTTCACTAATAACTCAGCAATGTCAAACCTGCTTAAATGTAGTAGAGATGAGGCATTAAGCCTGTTTATCTCGCCATTCTCTCTCTCAACAACAAAGTTGTGAGAAGAGTCTTCGAACCTCCACTGGATTATCTTCTTTCTTTGCACAAGGGGCTGACTTGGTACTCTGTCCCCTTTCTTTGAATCCAGTAGAGTCACTAGTCTTCTTCTTAGCTTCTTGTCATCTTCATTCAGTGAGTCAGAGTTGAGGCCAAAAAGATTAGCAGCCTGGTCCAATGTTCCTCTTAGCAGATCAAGGAATTGTTCTTTGGTGAGGGAACATGAGGAGCCATCAACATAGGTTAGCTTGATTGAATCCTCCTCACAAGAGATATCGCTCAGAGTAGTACATTTTATGATCTTCATCTTGATCTCCTTGAATTCTTCTAAGGCGAGATGTGTGGAGGGCTGAGAGGATGACTTGGGTGGTTGTTGGGTAGGTGTTGATGTTTGGATTTTGGGTAGTGGTTTGGGTTTGAGGATGGGTAGTTGAGGTGGTTATGGTGAGGAAGAGGGTAAGGATGATGGTATGGGTTCAGGGGTATAAGGCTCAGAAGTTGGCTTGATTTTGATGGGGAAAGGGAAAGGAGCTGGTTCAACTTTAGGTTGGGGTTGAGGTGTTGGTCTGGAAGTCGTCCCTTGTACTCTCTGGTACATCTCTTTCCTTCTTATTGCACGAATGTAAGCTTTGATGTCACTGACATGTTGCTGCAAGGTCTTCTCAGACATAGGACCCACCTGCCTGCCAGAGAAGCCATGAGCTTGGAGATAGTGTTTCATCCAGGCTTTGTCTCCTAGTTTCTTGACGATTGCAAGTCCATCTTCTTCCTCCTTCTTCTTCCTTTCTTTTAGTTTCTCCTTTGCAGCTTTCTTTCTCACTTTCTCCATTTGATCTTGCTCTTTCTTAAAAAGCCACAAGATCGTGTCATTGTTTTGAGGAGTTAGTTCCTCAAGAAATAATCCCATGGAGTTTAGGAAAGTTATCCTTTCACTCCTCAACTGCTGATCATCTTCTTCTTTCTTTCTCCTCCTTTCTTCCTCCAAGGCCAACCTTGCTACTTTTTCTTTTTGCTGAATCTGCAGCAGGGTTGCCTTCTTTAACTCAATCAGCTCCTCTAGTGGTAGCAGGAGCACATCTTCACTGACAACTCCAAGATTGACAAGCCTATCAATGGTCTCCACCCTTCTTTTATTATTGATAGCCTCCTTGTTGGTTGCAGTTGCTTTACTACCTGCAGCTAGCAACTTCCCAGTGGGGAGTCTACCTTTTCTTTTCAGTTTATCCAACCTTTCTTCCTCCATCAGTTCTTCCACAGTCATCTTCGTCTTCCCTTTGGCGTCTTCGGAAGCTTTAAACTTTGGAGGTTCTTGAGTAGAGGTTTTAGGTTGGGCGGTGTTGATGGGAGCAAGAGATAGTGATGATGTTTGAGTGAGAGGTTGGCTGAGAAAGTCCTCACTATTGACCTCAGATGCTAGTTCAAAAATTGCATCTGTGACAACTCGATCATTAGATAGAGAGAATAACCCTTCCACAACTTCAATCTCAGCTTCGGAAGTTTGAAATGGTTCTTTTGAGGCTTTGACTTCAGCTTCGGAAGTTTGTGGGATTGCACTTTCTGTCCCCAACTGTTTTAGTTACTGGGCCATCAGTCCTTGTTTCCCCATCGAATTCAATCTCAGGTTCAAATTGGACCTTAGGTTGACCAACTTCTTCGACAGTGGTAGAAGGTATATTCAACCTCAGAAGCTCCTCAACTCCAAAATACACCATAGCAACATCAGGGCTTGGCTGTTCACTAGAAGATCCCATCAGGAACTTGGAAAAGAACCTGTTTAGATCTTTGAGCATCCTTGGGTCCATTTGAATAACAATTAGAGGAGGCTCAGGGAAAACTGAAGCTTGTTGAGAAGGATATCTTGGAGTTAGAGTTGAAAGTGCTAGACTTTGTGGTTCCTCGTCTGTTTGTCTCTGAACACTCTCCCCCGTTTTGGTAGCATCACCTTGAGAGATTGATGAGCTAGAGGAAGAGGTCACGAAGACCTGAATTGGTACATGCCTAACAGATCTCTCAGTCTGTTTCTCAGCTAGTTTGGCCTTGAGACTTTCAATCTTAAGTTGTTGAGTGGCAAACTAATCCTCTAAAGTCATAACCCTGGATTCAAGGTTTGAGACTTTAGAAAGTAGGTCTCTAATGGTGAGTTGCATACTTCCTTATCTTCTTTTGAAGAATCATGGGGAGATGAGGTAACATACCTGGTATGTTCATCCTTACCACCAGATGTGGTTTGTTGGCACCCTGGTTTCCCTTGCCTAATGATGTCTCTTTCAGAGTCATCAAAGGGCATGATTGCCTTAGATTCAGTCTCAGAGATGTTACCACTGTCCTGAAGGTCCAATAAGGCTCCTTTAGTAGTGGTAGTTGAATCTACATGAGTCCCCTCAACATCAGTGGGACTCACCTCAGTTTGGGCTTGCGGATGGGGGCTAGAGATAAGAGGTCTCTCTAGGCTCAGTTGATCCTTGAGAGGGTGTTGTGGATCAACTTCATTGCCATGAAGAGACATAATCTCTTTATCAGTTCCAATAAGTAGGATAGTAAAGGATATTGAGGTTAAGCCTAATGACCCGAGACTTTGATCAATGTCTAATGGCATTGAGCCTTTGAGAGGGCTGTCCCTTTTTGGCTGCTCAAGAGAGTGTAGAGACTCATCCTGAATGGTTTCAGCTTAGGTTTCGTGTTCATAGGATTGAGACTGAGGAGACTCAATACCCATATTGAGGTCAAATGTGAAGGAAGGTGTGACCTCAGACTGAGTGGGAGCCCGTATTTCTACTCTAGTCTTTTTGGATTGAACAGGGCGGACTTGTTCAATCAGATTAGATTGAACAAGGGTTTCTTTGGGATGTCTCTGAAATGTGGTTTTGATGGGTTGGGAAGGTAGATTTGGCATTATGAGGGTTATTGCTGGTGTGGGTTCATCACCTGTGGGGTTAATAGGGATGTCACCAGAAGCTATGCACTCAATCACACCTGGAAGCAGCTCCGTGTGTCTTTCGGTGAAGTTGGTGGACATCTGCTTCAACACTTTGAAGATGGCCGGCCTCATGTGAGGGACTGGCAGAGCCGCTGCACAGACAAGCTTGCTCTAGTCCAACTCACAGTTAACGATGTGCTGAAAGAACTGGGGATACATATAAAATGTTTCCCTTTGAATGTTCCCCATCAAATTGGTTAGCACAAATCTTGAATAATTGTAACGGAGGCCTTTTACCAACCCATGAACTAGGTATCCTAGTTCATATGGGATTTGATCCCATCGACCAGACTTGTTTGAAAAGCAGTGAAAGACTATGTGCAGTAGGAACTTCCAATGGTAAGAGAAGTTGAACTTGTACACCGTGGACCTACTCACATCACCGCCATATCCCATTTGGGTATATGAGTCATCAAGGTCTGCTTTGGGAAACTCCTTAGGAGAGCCTTCATCATGGAGCTCTAGATGCTCCTTGATGATATATGATCAAATCCTGACATCAGATACTCGACCTAAGAACCCTAACTCCGTTCAGGGTTTCAATCTGAGCACTTCCCTGGAATTCGGCCATGTGGTTCGAATAGACAGTGAGATTGACAGTTAGGGCTGTGAAGTAGGTTGATTGGGTTAGGAAGGAGATGATTTTTGTGAAGTAGGAGTGCGACTTGATTGTGCTGAGGGTTTAGTTTCATTTTGGGAGAAGTTGCAGAGAAATGAGTTTGAATTTGGGTAAATTGGAGACGAAGGAAGCTTTGGGTAGTAAATTGGTAAAAGGATTAAAGAAGTGAGTCAGGGTTATTTAATGGGTGAAAAAGGGGTTTTGGTGGTTGGATAAGGTGAAAAGATGGTTTGGGGTAAGATGTGACAGGGGCGGTAAGGTTAAATCCATTTAAATATTCTGACATCATTAATAAGATCTTTGCTTTTTACAGAGTGGGGCCCAAAAGATTTCCGTTACACAGTAAAATCTCTCTTCCGAGTATAAAACATTTATGAAGGTAATCTTCTTCCGAAGCCAATCTTACTTCCGAAGGTAAGATTCTTACTTCTGAGAGTAAAAAGAGCTTTTCGAGTGGAGAAGTTTATAAGTTCCGGAAGTAGATTTGATACTTTATAAAATGCTTCTTCGGAGACTAAAACTCTTTCGAAAAAAAAATTTTCCTTGGAGAATTTTACTTCGGAAGATATACATGACATCTTCCGAGGGTTAATTCCTCTTCGGAAGAATTTATACTTAGTAAAATTTTGAAGAGAAACTTTATGTAGCAGGGCTTAGATTGTTGTTGACAAAGACAAGACACATTTTGGAAAGGTTTTTCAAATGTGATGGACTAATTAATGTTTATCATCCCAATAGCTGTAATAAGATACTTAAATCTTTGTTCATCAAATGCTTTGGTGAACAAATCAGCATATTGTTCATTTGAATCAACTTTGATTAGTTTAATCAGATTTTTCTCATGAATATCTCTAATGAAATGATACCTGATATCAATGTGCTTTGTCTTGGAGTGCTTTATAGGATTTTCTGTAATTGAGATAGCACTGTTGTTGTCAATGTGGATAGGAGTGCTCATGAAGTTGAATATATAGTCTATCATCTGGTTTTGAATCCACAGCAGCTGAGCACAACAACTAACAGCACCAATGTATTCAGCTTCAGCAGTAGATGTTGAAACACAGGATTGCTTCTTGTATTGCCATGAGATGATCCTTCTACCAAGAAATTGACATCCTCCTGATGTTGATTTCTTGTTGATATTGCAGCCACCCTAGTCACTATTAGAATAGCCATAGAGATTGAAATTGTTGTTTCTTGGATACCAGAGATCCAGTTTAGGTGCTCCTTTGAGGTATCTGAGGATTCTCTTGGTAGCAACTAGGTGAAACACATATTGAGCATCCTGATATCTTGCACAAATGCAAGTTGCAAACATGATATCAGGTCTACCTTCTGTGAGACACATCAGAGAACCAATGATTGCCCTACACTGATGTTGATCAGTATCCTCCCCCTCAGAGTCAGGACAAAGATTGTGGTTTCTGGGTATGGGTTTCTTGGTTGGCTTACAATATCTCATATCAAATCTTTCTAAAATGTCATTGACACATTTAGATCGATTGATAAAGAACCCTTCCTTCATCTGCTTCACCTAAATTCCAAAGAAAAGTCCATTTTTACATGGATTTCATTTCAAAATTTCTTCTTCACAATGTTCTCAAAGTCTTTGCACATTTTGACATTCGAGAAACCAAATATGATGCCATCAACATAGACTTGTATGAGCAAAATGTCTTTCCCAGACTTTCTTATGAATAAAGTCTTGTCAATGGTACCTTTAGTTTATCCATTTTTCACGAGAAAATGAGACAATGTCTCATACCACAGCCTAGGTGCTTGGTGCAACCCATAGAGAGTTTATCCAAGTTGCACACATAGTTGGGGTGTTGTGGGTCTTCAAATCCTGGAGGCTGGCATACATAATGCAGGATCGTTTAAGGGTATGCACTTACAACACGACAACACAGATCAAATAGGGAACTGGTAACTTATATGAAAGATGCTAAGAACATAAGTAAAATATGAGATAGAACAAGATAGCAAACAACACAAGTGTATGGTTTTCAAGAATGTTGTATATTGCTTCTCAAGTTCTTTTACAAGCATTACAAAGCATAGTTAGAAAATTACAAGTACTTGAGATACTTTATACTACATCCTATAGCTGACCATACTTTGAAGACCAGCTGGATACATAAGACTAGACAACTACAAAATCAAATATAGAGTCAAAAGGAAAATTTCCTTTTGACTAGTGACTATGACATGCCATAGCTCACATCCTAATATATTACAAAAAGGATAAAAGTACATAAAGTAGAAAGCTCAGACTCATGACCTCAATGTACAGTTACCAAAAACATGGATCTTTTTACCAACTCATGTAAGTTGGTGACTGAACAGAGTTGCAGCGGAAAGGTGGTCCAGCTTTATAGTAAAGTACATCAGATAAAAGCATGTTCATAAAAGTCTTCGGAAGAAATCTCTCTTCACTCTTTGGCTTTGGAAGACTTTGTCTTTGACACTACGGAAGACTTCACTTTTGGCTTCGGAAGATGTTGGTCTTCGCGTTAGAAGATTTACAATTAGAATATTATCAGTGCATGGTGTAAAACTTCCGAAGCTTTCTACTTCTATACTTCAGTGCATGCATGCAGAGAGACTTTGGATGTTTTGGCTGCATCAGAATTTAGAATCCTTATAAACTCCCCCTAGGCTGATGCTACCAATACATTTGAAGATCTTCAGCTGTTGACAGTCCTCATTATGATAATGACCATACCCGTCTTCATTAGATGGTCAGGATCACTCAGACTCTCATAGTATCTTCTCATCTCAAATAGATCATGCAGAGGTAGGTTGAATAAGTCTTTCCATGTGTAGACATTCTCACCACCTTGGTCTCTGATCACATGTCATCTCTCTGGATTAGTTGTAAAGGTCCAGGATAAGATGGATCTCTTAGATGCAAGAGGAGCCACTTAAATTGGAGTTGATGGGGTTGCCTCTTCATGCGCTTCCTCAGGATGATCTGATTCACTCTTAGGTATAGAGGTGGATGATTCAGTCTTCTTCTTCTTCTTTGACTTTGGTTTAGAAGACATCCTCTTCCTCCTCTTTGAAGACTTTAACTGAGAAGACTGGCTTGCAACACCTTGTTGATCAGTCTTGTCTTGCTCAGTTGGGTGTTCCCCCTCACAGGTTCAGAAGGAGAGGGACTTTGACCCTAATGTGGATTAGAAGATGAAGCGTGCTAGGACTCAGCAGGAGGTCCAGTCTGTGTTGTCTCGGGTTGTTCAACCTTAACCTCCACTTCAGGAGGAACTTGACTTGGAGGGAGTGTAAGTCAATGAGCTCTCCGCTTTTGATCTTCTGCTTGATTACCCTAATATGCTCATCCATTGTGGATAGAGACATAGGTCCAAGTCTCCTTCTGGAGAATCCATATAGCTTCAAGAAGCTCATCATCCTTTGTTTGTCAGCACACTTCTTCATCCTTTGAGCACTTGAAGTTCATGCTGTTTGAGATAATCAAACTCAATGTACTCAAAGGACAAGGGAAGAAGTGCAGATGCCTGGTAGAGACTTGTGGCACTCAGGTAGTTGATCATATTTTGCCTATCTGTTTCTTTGTCTACCTGAGGTTCTTATGTAGCTGCCAAAGTCTCTTGCAAAGGGCTTTCTTGAACTGGGGAGAGAGTAGGAACACGTTTGTACAGTCTTTTCTTTCTATTCTCTTCTTTGATTTGGAGGAGTAGCCTTGCATCCTCTGCTTCCTTCATCTCTCTTGACACTTCCATATCAGCCAGTTCATTGAGTTCCTCTAAAGGGAGAGATATAATCTCATTAATGTCATAGTTCCTAGTCTGTAGGTAAGTAATCCTGACTGCCCTGAACTCATCATCTTGAGTGTTTGGTCTGGAGGCAGCCCAGGTTGCAGCTTGCATGAAGACTGAAGACGCAGAGGAACTTTCTCCCCTTAGCTTCCTCTTCCTCTCTCTCCTCCTCCTTCTCAATCTCCTTAGGATTTAAAATCCTTTTCCCCTTGTCACCCACAGACCTTTAAGACATAGGGTGGAGATAGCTTTGGCCTTCACTGCTTGGTGTAGCATCCAAGCTCTGGCCAGAGAGAGGCTGTGATACACCTTCACTAGCAGATGTTTCACTGAGGGAATGAATTGCTGAACTTGTTGTTGGTGTGACAGGGCTCTCAGGCTCTATCACTGGGCTTTCAGTCAAGGTTTTCCCTTTGAAGCTAATCTTAGGGTCTGCCTCAACATCTAGTTGACCAATAACATTACCTAATTGCCTTTGTCTCTTTCTTAGGCTGAACTCTTCAGTAATTTTGTCTTGAATCCTTTGTGCCAGCCTGCCAGCTTATCTTGATTGACTTGGGTGACAAGTGGCATGTTGCTCAGGTCAAGACCTTCATAGTAGTTCAAGATCTGAAAGTTGAATACCTCTTGCTGCCCTTAAATTCTTTGAAGACTGAGGGCTCTTCTATCAGCATCATACCTCCACCCAATGATGTAGTTTGAAGTTCCTTGGGGTGGGGATACATAGCCCTTGGAATGCCTTCCTCAAAGAGACTCTGAATGAAAGAGTCTAGAGAGTCCACATCAATGTGAACTTGAGGAAGTTGCTGAGTCTGCACAATTCCAAGTGAGGATGGTGAGTCCTCAATGTCCATACTCTCTGAAAGAACTCTCAGGTTCTGTGATTGCAATGACTTTCTCTCCATTTTTGGTAGCATAACCCTCTTGCATAGGTGATCTAGGTGTTAGGCCAATCACATCCACAGGTTCTTGTGTTCCTGGTTGAGCTCTCCTTAAAGGTCTCCCAGCTAGTTTTTCCCTGAGATAAGATATCTTAAGTTGTTGATCATTGACCCTGTTTTGCAGGGTAGTTACCTGAGATTCAAGATGACTAACCCTAGATGTCACACCCCGGGCCCAGGTAGGGTGGGACGTCACAGACTAGCAACAATATATGGCAACGGAAACAAACCATTACAAGAGCTCAAAGGAGAGAATATCACATGGCATTAATATTTTAAAAAAATACCAGGGCTAGAAACAAATCAAGCCCCCAAATAAGTTTTACAATCACCCATAAAAATAAATTGTACTTGTTCAACTTAAACATGAAATTGTTCAAATGGTTCATTAGGAAAATATGCCAATGCCATGGTCGCGGGGATAGGTCTAGGTCTTCACAACAGCTAGGATCTCTTCATTCTTTACCTGAAACATGCTCAAAAGAAATTTGTGTCAACTAAAAAGTTGGTGAATTCAAGTGCTTAAAGTTTAAAAACAAAAGGACTTAACAAATCCTTCTTTGATTAAAAAGAAAATAATCATTGTTTAAACATCGTGGGAAAAATCATAATCAACCCTGCACTCAGTCCCGGTTGGCCTCTTCTAAAGTTGTGTTTAACCGGATATTCCCGAAGGAAGAACTGAGCCCCAAACCAGTGAACCCTACCTGCCCGGATGGTTCACCATAGTTTCTTAACAAAACCTGTTACATGCCACAAACGACCCCTTAGGATCTCAGTGGGGTAACCTTCCTGGAACGGAAGCCACTGTGTGGGGGATTCCCCAAATAGATCTATTCATATAAAACAAACGGTTCACGAAAGAATTAATGATCATGATATAAAAATCAGCAGGTAACCATAAGTCCCACATACAATCATCAAGTAAAGCACAATTATATTTCATAAATAACAGAGCATGTTTCATCCCAAAACAATAATAAAAAGGGGGATCACTAGAACTCACCTTAGGTTTCAAGTCAAAAAGTCTCTTGGTGTGCCGGGAGTGTCTCAAGTCTAGCACCCTAACATGTACATATTAAGTAATAAGCTACTGCCCTAAACTCATTTAAGGTGCAATAATAGTGTCAAGAGTTTAGCTATTAGGTAAGGCTTTGGTTTCGTGAAGGTTTGTATAAAAAGTTTCCTTTTATGGCAGGTCAAGGTTTCTTCATGAAAACTGAGATTTTTACTTCATTAGGTTAAGTATATTAAGGAATTTTGTTGTTCAAGTGATTATTAGCTCCCTGGAAGTCGCTTATTAAGTTTGGAAAAATTGTACAGTTTGGTCCCTCAAGTTTCAAAATTGACAGTTTCTACCCTCAAGTTTGGTTTCTTGCCCTTTATGACATTTAAGACCAAAAATCAGATTCTTAGAGTAATATTATACTTTTTATAGAGTAAGTGCTTCAAAATTTTAGTTTACGGGTCCGATATTAGAAACTATGCGTTTAACGCTCCCGGTTACGGTAAAAGCCGGAGAGTTTTAACCATTAATTTAGAGTTTTCATAAATTTGCATCTTGGACCAGTAGGTATCATCTAAAAGACATTTTTATCAAGTTTAATTCCTTAGGTTGTGAAGTTTGGCCTTTAATAGTTGAAAATCTCGTTTTTACGTTTGACCTGTTAAAACGCGGTTTTGACCGGGTTTGACCATTTAAAGCTCGTTTGACCAATTTTTCAAGTCCTTTAAGTCTTTTATTACTTAACTTACTGAAATCATATAATTTTTATAAACCTTAGCTTTGAACTCCAATTCTATGGATTTTTCTCAAAACGATGCTCGGTTAGGACCCGTTTTTAGCTAAAACGTCATTTATTTGCTCCTTTGACCACTTAAATTTCCCATTGACTCCAGAACACTTTATTTATCATTTTTTTAAGCCTGGAATACTTTTCAAGAGTGTTAAATTCATATTCTTACTATTCTTAAGGTCGTTTTACCATGTTTTCGGGCCCCGAAAGTGATTAAAAGGGGGCTAATCACAACATGTCCTTTATTCCAGAGATTAAACATTACTAACACTCTTAATATTCATCAAAACCTACTGAAATTTCAGTCCTAAAAAGTTGCCTAGTTGTTCTACACATCCATAAATTTCAAATATGTAGAAAATGTCATAACCGACCATAACACTTGTGTAAATCATCTTAACTTGAGCTTAAACATTACCAACACCTTATTTAGCTTTATAAACAGATTATTAAGGTGTCTCAAAGTCGTTCATGAGCAGGTTATGAGTCTTGGTTGAGAGGGTTTTTCAAACAAATGCTTAAAGGGTGTTGTTACATGTAGAAAGAAGGATTTTCAAGGTGTAATCCATGTAATAACCGTGGGTTCGAGTTATGTAGCCTTTTGGAATCTTTTAAAACAGGTTCTTGGGAGTCCATTAAGCCATTAACATGCAGGTTACAAGTTTGGTTTACAAGAGTTGCAACATTCATAAGTTAGATGATGCAAAACACCCAAAGAGGGTTTTCATGGTGGAAATCGGTTTCCACCTCAAGAATGACTATCATATCATGTGATTTACCTTCAAGAACGTTGGGAACTCCTTAAGAACAAGGTGATGGTGAGAAGTTTCTGCTACTACAAGGACAAACAAGGTTTTTAGGTGAAAAATGAAGAAAACATGAGAAATGTCCAAAACCGACAACATGGAGCTTACACTTGATGTAACTCACGGTTTGGAAGGTGTTGATGGTCGTGGATGGCTAGAAACTCCTTGGGCTTGGATGTAGAACCTCGAACAAAGGCTGGAAAAGTCGGACAAGTGCAGGTGTGTGTCCAAGACTCGCGAATGAGGCCACCTTCTTGCGGTTTGAGCTTGGCCGATGCTTGCTTGGTGTTGTGGTTCACGACTTTGTGCTGGACTAGAGAGGATTTTGGGAGAGTTTGTGGTGTGTGTGTGTGTGTGTGTATTCTCTGCTGAGAATTCGAATAAGAGGAAAGAGAGGGAGAGAGTTGAAGTCTTGCATGGAGTGTGAATGGTGGGTGTGGTGGTGGTGTAGAAAGGAGGAGAGTGGAGGGAGAGGGGGCGGCCGGAGTTTGGCATGTAGTGGGAGGGTTTTTGATTTAATTTTAATTACAAATTATTATTATGTAGTGTAGTTTTGTAGTATTGGGTATAATGTATTGTTTAGTGGATGGTGTTAATTGAGGTATCTAGTGCATGTCCATGCATGCATGGGCCGAAAATATGAGAGTGTGAGTGTGTATGCTCACATTTTAATTGTTTTCTCTTAAGATAAATTTTATAAGGGTGACTAGTCAACATTCCCGGAACACTAATTTTAAAAAGGTAAAAACCTAAATTAACTAAAAGTCAATAATAAAAATCATATGAAACCATAATTTGAATCAAGTAACAAGAATTGTTTCCAATTTCATGGTAGGGTTGAATAGTTTCAATTATTAGCACTCATAAGATGGATAATGATGCAAGTAATTTAGGGTTAGGATAACAACCTAGAGGTCGGTTGTCACATTCTCCCACCGTTTAGGAAATTTCGTCCCGAAATTTTAGCTTTGATTAGAGACTGAACGGGTGGGTTTGAAGAGGTGTGGATAATTCTTCCTCATTTCATCTTCACGCTCCCAAGTAAATTCAGGTCCTCGCTTGGAGTTCCATCTAACCTTAACCTTGGGTATGCGGCTCCGCCGGAGTTGCTTGACCAAGCGATCCGTGATCTCCACGGGTTCTTCCACAAAATTCAGTTTGTCGTTTATTCTTGCTTCTTTTAATGGTAGTTCTAGGGTTTTGTCTACCATGCTCTTCTTCAAGTTCGACACATGAAAGGTGTCGTGTATGTGGCTCAACCCCGGGGGTAGTTTCAACTTGTACGCCACTGGGCCAATTCTCGCCAGTATTTCGAATGGTCCAATGTATCTTGGGCTTAACTTTCCTCTTTTTCCGAACCTCACAGTTCCCTTCCATGGTGCTACCTTTAGCATTACCCTGTCGCCCACTTGGAACTCTAGAGGTTTCCGTCTCCTGTCAGCGTACTTCTTCTTTTGCCGATCTCTGGCTGCTTTCAGTCGCTCCTTTATCTTATAGATCTTGTCGGTGGTCTCCAACACGATGTCGGGTCCCATCACTTGGCTATCACCAATCTCATTCCAACTCAATGGTGATCGGCATTTCCTGCCATATAGGGCCTCATACGGAGCAGCTTTAATACTCGCGTGGTAACTATTGTTATAGGCGAATTCCACCAAAGGAAGGTGGTTATCCCAGTTTCCGCCAAAGTCCATCACGCAAGCTCTTAACATGTCTTCCATCGTTTGAATAGTTCTTTCGCTCTGTCCGTCGGTTTGAGGGTGGTAAGCCGTGCTTAGATCTAAACGGGTTCCTAAAGCTTGCTGGAACGATTTCCAGAAACGAGAGGTGAAACGGCTATCACGGTCGGAGATGATCGACAAAGGCACTCCATGCCTTGTTACAATCTCGTCGACATATAATTGGGCCAATTTCGTCATGTCGTATTCTCTAATTGGCAAGAAGTGAGCTGATTTTGTTAGCCTATCTACTATCACCCAAATAGCGTCGTGGCCTTTAAACATTCTGGGCAACTTGGTAACAAAATCCATCGTGACATTATCCCATTTCCATTCTGGGATTTCAGGTTGTTGTAACGTTCCTGATGGTTTTTGGTTCTCAGCTTTTACCATGGCACAGGTTAGACATTTCCCCACATAAACGGCGATTGATTTCTTGATTCCCGGCCACCAGAAAAGTGCCTTTAAATCCTGGTACATCTTATCACTTCCAGGGTGAATCGAATACCTAGACTTGTGTGCTTCGTCGAGGATTACTTCTCGAATTCCTCCGTGCTTTGGCACCCAAGTCCTTCCTTCATATCTGTATGTACCATCGTCCCCTATCTCAAATTGCTTTTCCATTCCAGTCAATCCTTCTTCCTTTAATCTTCCTTCCTTTAATGCCTCGCTTTGAGCTTCTTTCAGTTTTGCAATAAGGTTGGTATACACACTCATCCTTAAGGCTCGTACACGAAGAGGTTTTTCTCTTTTCTTTCGGCTTAACGCATCCGCCACAACATTGGCCTTACCGGGATGGTAGCGGATTTCGCACTCGTAATCGTTTAATAGCTCGACCCATCTTCTCTGACGCATGTTGAGCATCTTTTGGTCAAGGATATGTTGCAAACTTCTATGGTCAGTGTAGATGATGCACTTTGTGCCATAAAGGTAGTGCCTCCACATTTTGAGAGCAAACACCACGGCACCCAACTCCAGATCGTGCGTCGTGTAGTTCTTTTCATGATCATTCAGCAGTCTAGAAGCGTAAGCAATCACCTTGTTGCGTTGCATCAAAACACATCCTAGCCCTTGACGCGAAGCGTCACAATAGACCACGAAGTCTTCTACTCCTTCTGGAAGAGCAAGGATAGGTGCACTGCATAACTTCTCCTTAAGCGTTTCAAACGCCTCGTTCTGCTCTCGCTCCCACACAAAGGTTGTGTTCTTCTTGGTTAGTGCGGTCAAAGGTTGCACTATACGCGAGAAGTCCTTTATAAATCGTCGGTAGTAGCCAGCCAGTCCTAAGAATTGCCTTATCTCCGTAGGAGTTTCAGGAATCTTCCAATTCTTTATGGCCTCAATCTTGGAAGGGTCAACTTGAATCCCATCCTCATTCACCACATGTCCTAAGAATTGGATCTGGCGCATCCAGAATTCACATTTAGAGAACTTGGCATATAGTTGCTCATTCTTGAGCAATTCAAGAATTAGCCTGAGATGCTTCTCGTGCTCGTCTTTACTTCGGGAGTAGATCAGTATGTCGTCAATAAACACGATCACAAACTTGTCGAGGTAAGGGCGGCAAACGCGGTTCATGAGGTCCATGAATGCTGCTGGAGCATTAGTCAGTCCAAAGGGCATGACCAAGTACTCATAGTGTCCATACCTAGTTCGGAAGGCCGTTTTGGGTATGTCCTTTTCTCTTATCTTCAGTTGGTGGTATCCTGACCTCAAATCTATTTTGGAGAAATAACTTGCTTCTTGTAGTTGATCAAATAGGTCATCTATTCTGGAAGAGGGTAACGGTTCTTTATGGTCAGCTTGTTCAATTCTCTGTAATCAATACACATTCGCAGGGTTCCGTCTTTTTTTCACGAATAGTACCGGGGCACCCCATGGAGAGACACTCGGACGTATAAATCCCTTGTCCAGTAGTTCTTGAATTTGTACCATTAGCTCCTTCATCTCAGGTGGGGCGAGTCGGTACGGTGCCTTGGCTACCGGTGCAGCACCAGGCAACAAGTCTATCTGGAATTCAACTTGCCGATTCGGGGGGGAGTCCTGGTAGGTCTTCCGGAAACACCTCTGGGTATTCAGAAACCACGGGAATATCTTCGATCTTCTTCTCCTTTTGGGTCTTCATCATAAACTATAAAAGCTGGACATCCCTTCATTAAGCTCTTGGTAGCTTTTAAGTGGGATATCATGGGGTATAGGGTGTTACTCCTTTCACCCTCTACCACTAACACTTCTTGCGCTCAACGGTATCTTGAGTAGACGCTCACACATATGATTTCGACTCTATGCTTCGCTAGCCAGTCCATACCCACAACCACATCAAATCCTCCTAACTTAATGGGCATCAAGTTATCCTAAACGTATTCCCCTTTAGATTCAGCGGGCAATCCCTAATGATTTCGTTAGTTTCTAAAATGTTACCGTCAGCTAATTCTACGGTAAACGTATCGGTCAAGGCACACGCGTCTAAGTCAATCAATGGCCTAAAAGTACTAGAGATAAAACTAGCAGTCGCTCCAGTATCAAACAGTACAGTAGCGGGATGATTGTTTACAAGGAACGTACCGTTGACCACGTCGGGTTCCCTACGAGCTCCTGCTGGGTCCATTACGAAAGCTCTTCCCTTAGGCTTGTTGTGCTTGGCATCCTTGTCTCTACCCAGCTTAGGACACTTGTTCCTCATGTGCCCTGGATCTCCACATTCATAGCATTGTTTTCCTGGTGCGTAAGTACAGTCTTTGATTAGATGGCCTGTTCTCTTGCACCTAAAACAGGGCATCGGGTTACATTCCCCTTGATGATGTAACTTGCACTTTTTGCAAAATGGGCTTGTCCCCGAATACAATCTCCGGTTCTTGCTTCCCTGATCATCGCGCCTCGCACCTTCAGAACTCTTTCTACCTGACCCACTACTACTTCCAACCGCTCTTTTCACTTCAAACCACTTCCTTTTCTCACCAACAAACTTCCTCTTCTCATCAGCCCTTGCTTGTTCAGTCCATCCAGCCCTAATTAAGTCATCAGTCAAACTGCTGGTAAGGTCGACAGCAGCTTGTAGGGTTAAAGGCTGGGAGGAACGGACCATTCCCTAACTCTTGGGTGTAGTCCCCAGATGAACCGTGCTACACCTTTGGCTTCAGGCGTCACCAGATGTGGAACAAGTCGGGATAGGGCTAAGAAACGATTGATATATTCTGTGTAGTTGGGACCTTTCATTTCCAAGCTTAGAAATTCTGTCTCCAGCTTCTCGAGTTGATTGATGGGGCAATATTTGTTGGTCATTAGCTCTCGGAATTCAGTCCAGCCCATTCGATTAGCCACATTTCTTCCACGGCTTTGAGTAATTGACTTCCACCATTCAAGGGCTGATCCCTTGAGAGATTGTGATGCAAACCTCACCATATGATCCATCTTGCACTCGCTAATGTCCAAGACAGCTTCCATTTCGTCAATCCATCTGTAAGTCTCTATAGCACCCTCGGTGCCATAGAAGTCCTTAGGCTTACATGCCATGAAGGTCTTATAGGAGCATCCATTCCTTAACGCCTCGGCTTCTTCGTCGTGGCCCTCATCGTTCACCGGCCGATCATTACCAGTAGTGTTATCCCGGTCTGCTGCATTTATCTGTGCAATAATAGTCGGAATGGCGTTAGCCAGTTGCTGAGCTACGAGGTTAGCAATTCTTTCGTCACTCTCTTGATTAGCATTTTCCCCGTGGGGAGTCCCTGGTGGAGTAGGTTGGCTTCCAGTCTGCCTTGCTTCCTCATGGCGGCCCCTGGTGGCTCTCGCCGTCCAAATCGTGTTCCTCTGCGAGTCGGCATTCTGATAGTATCACAAATAGATTCGTTTAGCATCTCAAATTTGTTTCGAATAGCCTATGCATCATTACCCTATTACACCATGCCTCGGAAGAGGGATCATGGCATGCACATATGTATTTACAACCCACTAAGGAAATCTTACAAAGTCCAAATCAAAACATGACATAACAGTTAGACAACCAATTAGAAAAAGGCACAGACCAATTTCAAGGCACAACACAACATATAGCAATTTAATACAGACAGTTCAATAAATCTAGCATCCCAACAAACAGTTCATAATAGTATCATCCAACAAAGTAGAATCAGAGTCAAGCTCTTACAATTTGGAAGGTGCCATCACCCCATGATAATAAAAATATAGTATCGAATAATAATTCAAATAGTTTCCTTCTACTGTCTAGAGACAGATAATCCCGCTGAGTACTCCTACTCTCACATCCACTTTTTCTTCAGCCATCCAAACCATCCTGTACTCTTCTTCCTCTGCTCCTGCTCCAAACGCTTGCACTCCTTGCGTAGCCATCATAGCCTGGAATTGAGCAGACTGGGAGGTTCGAGTGGGAGTGTGCTGCTGAACAGTCAACTCATGACGGCGAACGGTCCTCAAGATCTCATCCAATGTCGCATCGGAGGGCCCTACATCACTTGCCCGGCGACTCGACTGGGAGTACCTATCACCAGCCAGTACGCTAGGGCCGTCATACATACTATGTCGGCGGCATCAGGTGCTCGTCACGTGGGTCAAACAGTGGAGGTACCGAAGTCGGAATCCTAACAGGCGGGGGGAGGAGGAGGAGGCATCCTAAAGGATACGGAGGATCCTGGCCTAACGCTTTTGCGAGGTCGGGTGACAGTACGCGCACCCCTATTCCCAATAGGTGGGATGGGTGAGAGGGTAGGAACAGCTACTTGAGGAGAGTGGGAACGCGTTCGGCTTCGGGAAGGTGATGTGGAGGAAGAGTCCTCGGAAGCTTCAGTGTCTTCGGACGTGACGGATATCCACCCTGGATGTCCGCATCTCCGGAGGTACGCTTCATACTCTGTCTGAGGCTTCGCCCTCCTCAGGGTTCCGGTAGGAGTGGTCTCCAGTGGGCGGTGAGCAGGCGCCTTTCCTTTATCAGCCATAGACGTTGTCCTGTAAGAAATACATCATGAGTAATTTGGTTTCTCATAGCTCATGATTATATAATAGTACTAGTAATAGTAGTGATGGCAATAGTATCTGTTATTCCAACATATAGCTGTCTGTTTTCCCCAAATCAATAGTCTCTTCAAGTAGTATCGGATAACATAGTTCATCATAAAAAAAAATCATTTAAATCCCCTTTTGAAATTAGTTTCAAAGTCATCAATATAAAAAAGAAGTTCAATCATAACCTAAAGATCATGATGGAAATTACGCGTCCGGTAAATTCATGATTACGTTGATCAAGTGTAATCATCAATTTACCCAACCCGATCATCCCAACACTTCCCACAAGGACAGTCCTAGGGTATCAGGGTTGTAGCCTAGGGTCTACTATGGTATTCCCGACTTCTCTACAACCTTTGGCTCTGATACCAATCTGTCACACCCCGGCCCAGGTAGGGTGGGACGTCACAGACTAGCAACAATATATGGCAGCGGGAAACAAACCATTACAAGAGCTCAAAGGAGAGAATATCACATGGCATTAATATTTTAAAAAAATACCGGGCTAGAAACAAATCAAGCCCCAAATAAGTTTTACAATCACCCATAAAAATAATTGTACTTGTTCAACTAAAATGAAATTGTTCAAATGGTTCATTAGGAAAATATGCCAATGCCATGGTCGCGGGGATAGGTCTAGGTCTTCACAACAGCTAGGATCTCTTCATTCTTTACCTGAAACATGCTCAAAAGAAATTTGTGTCAACTAAAAAGTTGGTGAATTCAAGTGCTTAAAGTTTAAAAACAAAAGGACTTAACAAATCTTCTTTGATTAAAAAGAAAATAATCATTGTTTTAAACATCATGGGAAAAATCATAATCAACCCTGCACTCAGTCCGGTTGGCCTCTTCTAAAGTTGTGTTTAACCGGATATTCCCGAAGGAAAAACTGAGCCCCAAACCAGTGAACCCTACCTGCCCGGATGGTTCACCATAGTTTCTTAACAAAACCTGTTACATGCCACAAAAAGACCCCTTAGGATCTCAGTGGGGTAACCTTCTGGAACGGAAGCCACTGTGTGTGGGGGATTCCCCAAATAGATCTATTCATATAAAACAAGCGGTTCACGAAAGAATTAATGATCATGATATAAGAATCAGCAGGAAACCATAAGTCCACATACAATCATCAAGTAAAGCACAAATTATAGTCATAAATAACAGAGCATGTTTCATCCCAAAACAATAATAAAGGGGGATCACTAGAACTCACCTAGGTTTCAAGTCAAAAAGTCTCTTGGTGTGCCGGGAGTGTTTCAAGTCTAGCACCCTAACATGTACATATTAAGTAATAAGCTACTGCCCTAAACTCATTTAAGGTGCAATAATAGTGTAAGAGTTAGCTATTGGGTAAGGCTTTGGTTTCGTGTGAAGGTTTGTATAAAAAGTTTCCTTTTATGGCAGGTCAAGGTTTTCTTCATGAAAACTGAGATTTTTACTTCATTAGGTTAAGTATATTAAGGAATTTGTTGTTCAAGTGATTATTAGCTCCTGGAAGTCGGTTTTTAAGTTTGGAAAAATTTTACAGTTTGGTCCCTCAAGTTTCAAAATTGACAGTTTCTACCCTCAAGTTTGGTTTGTTGCCCTTTATGACATTTAAGACCAAAAATCAGATTCTTAGAGTAATATTATACTTTTTATAGAGTAAGTGCTTCAAAATTTTAGTTTACGGGTCCGATATTAGAAAACTATGCATTTAACGCTCCGGTTACGGTAAAAGCCGGAGAGTTTTAACCATTAATTTAGAGTTTTCATAAATTTGCATCTTGGACCAGTAGGTATAATCTAAAAGACATTTTATACAAGTTTAATTCCTTAGGTTGTGAAGTTTGGCCTTAATAGTTGAAAATCTCGTTTTTACGTTTGACCTGTTAAAACGCGGTTTTGACCGGGTTATGACCATTTAAAAGCTGTTTGACCAATTTTCAAGTCCTTTAAGTCTTTTATTACTTAACTTACTGAAATCATATAATTTTTATAAACCTTAGCTTTGAATCTCCATTCTATGGATTTTTCTCAAAACGATGCTCGGTTAGGACCCGTTTTTAGCTAAAACGTCATTTATTTGCTCCTTTGACCACTAAAATTTCCACATTGACTCCAGAACACTTATTTATCATTTTTAAGCCTGGAATACTTTTCAAGAGTGTTAAATTCATATTCTTACTATCTTAAGGTCGTTTTACCATGTTTTCGGGCCCCGAAAGTGACTAAAAGGGGGCTAATCACAACATGTCCTTATTCCAGAGATTAAACATTACTAACACTCTTAATATTCATCAAAACTACTGAAATTTCAGTCCAAAAAAGGGGCCTAGTGTTCTACACATCCATAGATTTCAAATATGTAGAAAATGTCATAACCGACCATAAACTGTGTAAATCATCTTAACTTGAGCTTAAAAGTTACCAAACACTTTATTTAGCTTTATAAACAGATTATTAAGGTGTCTCAAAGTCGTTCATGAGCAGGTTATGAGTCTTGGTTGAGAGGGTTTCAAACAAATGCTTAAAGGGGGTGTTGTACATGTAGAAAGAAGGTTTTTCAAGGTGTAATCCATGTAATAACCGTGGGTTCGAGTTATGTAGCCTTTTGGAATCTGTAGACAGGTTCTTGGGAGTCCATTAAGCCTTAACATGCAGGTTACAAGTTTGGTTTACAAGAGTTGCCAACATTCATAAGTTAGATGAGAAGACACCCAAAAGCGGGGTGCATGGTGGAAATCGGTTTCCACCTCAAGAATGACTATCATATCATGTGATTTACCTTCAAGAACGTTGGGAACTCCTTAAGAACAAGGTGATGGTGAGAAGTTTCTGCTACAACAAGGAAAAGCAAGGTTTTTAGGTGAAAAATGAAGAAAACATGAGAAATGTCCAAAACCGACAACATGGAGCTTACACTTGATGTAACTCACGGTTTGGAAGGTGTTGATGGTCGTGGATGGCTAGAAACTTCTTGGGCTTGGATGTAGAACCTCGAACAAAGGCTGGAAAAGTCGGACAAGTGCAGGTGTGTGTCCAAGACTCGCGAATGAGGCCACCTTCTTGCGGTTTGAGCTTGGCCGATGCTTGCTTGGTGTTGTTGTTCACGACTTTGTGCTGGACTAGAGAGGATTTTGGGAGAGTTTGTGGTGTGTGTGTGTGTATTATCTGCTGAGAATTCGAATAAGAGGGAAGAGAGGGAGAGAGTTGAAGTCTTGCATGGAGTGTGTATGGTGGGTGTGGTGGTGGTGTAGAAAGGAGGAGAGTGGAGGGAGAAGGGGCGGCCGAGTGTGGCATGTAGTGGGAGGGTTTTTGATTTAATTTTTAATTACAAATTATTATTATGTAGTGTAGTTTTGTAGTATTGGGTATAATACATTGTTTAGTGGATGGTGTTAATCGAGGTATCTAGTGCATGTCCATGCATGCATGGGCCGAAAATATGAGAGTGTGAGTGTGTATGCTCACATTTTAATTGTTTTCTCTTAAGATAAATTTTATAAGGGTGACTAGTCAACATTCCCGGAACACTAATTTTAAAAAGGTAAAAACCTAAATTAACTAAAAGTCAATAATAAAAATCATATGAAACCATTATTTGAATCAAGTAACAAGAATTGTTTCCAATTTCATGGTAGGGTTGAATAGTTTCAATTATTAGCACTCATAAGATGGATAATGATGCAAGTAATTTAGGGTTAGGATAACAACCTAGAGGTCGGTTGTCACACTAGAGACCAGATAGGTGCATGTTGTTGACAGTTTTTGCACCTTTAGTCTCAAGTTCCCCTCATCTTCATCAGAAGAATCACTGGGGGATGAAAGAATTGGACCAAAGTATTCACTCTCACCACCAACTTCATGTTCTTGGCTGCTGGATTTCCTCTACTCACTGACAGCCTCAGTTGTCAATGGGCTGAGTTGCCATGGTTGAGGTCTTAATGATGTAATCACTTGCAAAAGTGAGAGCCTCTTCCATATGGATATCCTTAACAGGTTCAGAGACGTCCACCTCAGTAATGGGTGACTGATGTGGGCTAGACATAGGAGACATAGGAGCACTCATATCTCTTTGAGTAGGGGAAGAGTAGAGAGAGTCATGTTACTCACTGAAACCTAAGTCTTCATTAGTATATAATTCAAGGTTAGGAATGGGTTGGTTTAAGTGTAAAGGCTAAGGATTGTAACTATCCCATAAAGGTTGTTCACTTGTGTGTTGAGACTCAGAATGAAGGCTTAAGGCAGTTGGGCTAGTGAGCTCATCAGGCTGAGCATGAGGAACCTCAGCACTGATCTTTGAAGAAATGAGAGTGGTTTGCTCCTCAAGGGAAGTGGGAGCTCTAGTATCCACTTCCTCCAGTATGGGTGAGTATATGGGGGCCTGCACAAGCTAAATAGCTTGAACAAGGGTTCGTTTGGACTTTCTTTGGTAGGTAAGGGGTGATTTGCGGCCTTTTTGTTTGTTGAGAGGTAGAAGGTGTGGGTTCAACACTAGCTTGTGTTGTTAGGTTAGTCACCTTGATCAATAAGCTCTAACATTTTGGGGACAAGGGTTGTTTCTACCCCTGAGAAGCCTACAGTTTGCTTCTTCATGATTTTAAAGATGTCAGACTTCATCTGTCCCAATTTAAGAATATTACCTGTTTCGCTCAACTGTGAGCCTATTTCCCAGTTGATTATGTATTGAACATATCTAGGAAACATGTTATACTCTAAGGCGTCCAAGTTAGCAAAATAATTTGTGTAAACAAACTGAGAGTACCTAAACTTGACCCCTGGGACCATCCCATGAACTATGAAGGAGAGATCCTTAAGGATCTGGTCCTACCCTCCATGCTTGTTTGACAAGCTGTGGATAACCACATGTAGCATGTATTTCCACTGGGATGAAACCTTCCCTTTCCTGAAGGTCTTTACAGATAAATCCCCCTCAAAGCCCATCTGCACAAAGGAATGATTAATAGCTTCCTTTGCAAATGACAACTCACATTCTTCATCATCCAGCTAAAGATGAGTGTTGATGATGGCCAAAGTGATGAAGATTGTCCTCCCCTACACTGTGGCAGACAGTGCCTTCTCCCCATCCATGATGACCTCTTGACAAGTCTTCCAAAATTCAAGCAAATGATCCTCATAGAGAATAGGATCAATGGTTAGGGAGGTGAAGTAGTTGGACGGCAAACCTCTGAGAAACTATCATCTTTCTCAGAGTTCAACAGAGCAACCTGGTTGTGTTGCCTGTGAAGTTGCATGGAGAAATCAGGGTTGTTTCTGTGGTTTAGATTGGCTATTTTAAGAAGCTTAAGGGTGAAGGAAGGTGAAGAACAAAGGCGGTTTGAGTGAATTTAGGTTAGAGGAATAGTGCAAATGAAGAAGATAGTGAAAGAGGAGGGAACGGATGTGTATATATATGAAATGGATTTAAGACAAAGTTAATGAAAGAGGATAAACTTTGAAATCCGGATGTCGGTCCCACCTCTGAAAAAGTAGTTTACTTTTGCCCAAAAAGTAGTTTCTTGGAAGTGGAGAAATCTTCCAAAGGTTATTTTTCTTCGAAAGTTCTAAAGAGAAGCTTCCAAAGGCAAATTGGCTTCGGAAGATATTCCAAAGGTTTTCGAGAATTTTGCTTCGGAGGAGTTTTATTACTCAGAGTTTTTAGTCTAAGAGAAATGAAAACTTCCGAAGGTAAATTGCTTTCGGAAGAAAATTGTTCTTTAAGAACATAGAAGTACTTAAGTTAATTTTAAGCTTTAGAAGATATTTCAGAAATTTCTTTCGAAGGTAAATCTGCTGAAGTAGTTATTTGTTTTCTAAGACATAAGTTTCTTCCGAAGGTAATTATAAATCTTCCGAAGGATAAAAATATCAAAATTTTCTAAAATCTAAGGAATGTCTTTTAAAAAGATTTTTCTTCCAAAGAGAACAAGGGCTTATGAAGGTGATAAAATAGACAATTTAGGATACACAGGTTTTAGAAATAATATGATTTAAGTTTTAAGGAAAGCTACTCAAAGTTAATCATCCCGATATCTGATACAAGACATTTAAATCTATGTTCATCAAAAGCTTTGGTGAACAGATCAACATATTGTTTATTTGTGTTAACTTTGATTAGTTTGCTTAATCCCTTTTCAAATTTAACTCTAATCAAATAATACATGATATTGATGTGCTTTGTCCTTGAGTGCTGCACAGGATTCTCTGTGATAGAGATAGCACTATTGTTGTCTATATGGATGGGAGTCTCCTTGAAGTTGAATCCATAGTCCAACATCTGATTTTGAATCCAAAGCACTTGGGCTTAGCAGCTTGCAGCAGTAATGTACTCAACTTCAACAGTTGATGCAGACACGCATGATTGTTTCTTGCATTGCGAAGAGACTATCCTTCCACTAAGAAATTGACATCCCCCAGATGTAGACTTTGTAGTCATGTTGCAGCCACCATAGTCACTATCTATATAAGCATACAGATTGAAGTCAGAATTCTTTGGATACCAAAGGCCAAGTGATGGAGCACCTTTGAGATATCTTAAAATTCTCTTGACAGTGATTAGGTGTGAAATCTTGGGGTTGGCTGGATATCTTGCACAAATACATGTGGCAAACATGATATTAAACCTGCTAGCTGTGAGGTACATAAGAGATCCAATCATTGCCCTGTAGAGATGTTCATCAACACACTCCCCCTCAAGATCAAGTCCAAGGGAGTGGTTTCTGACTATGGGTGTCTTAGCAACCTTACAATAAGTCATGTTGAATCTTTTAAGTATGTCATGTACATACTTTGACTGACTTATGAAGATGCCATTGTCAACTTGCTTCACTTGAATTTCTGGAAAAAAAATTAGTTCTCCTATGGCACTCATTTCAAACCTATCCTTCATCAGCTTCTCAAAGTCTTTGCAGAGCTTTGGATTAGTTGACCCAAATATCATGTCATCCACATATACTTGAACTAGTATTATGTCATTTCCTGTTCCTTTGACGAAGAGAGTTCCATCAATAGTACCCCTTTTGTAGCCATGCTAACAGAGATACTGAGATAGAGTCTCATACAACTTCCTTGTTGCTTGATGCAGCCCATAAATGGCTTTATCAAGCCTGCAGACATAATCAAGATGATCAGGATCTGCAAACCTAGGTGGTTGTCTAACATACACCTCTTTATCAATCACCCCATAGTGAAAAGGACACTTGACATCAAGTTAGTAGACCTTGAAGTTCTTGGATGCAGCAAAAGCTAGGAAGATCGTGACAACTTCAAGTCTTGCTACAGGAGCAAAAACATCTGTGTAGTCAATTCCTTCTTCTTGAGTATACCCTTGAACAACTAGTCTTGCCTTGTTCTTGATGACAAGTCCTTTATCATCCTTCTTATTCCTGAACACCCATTTGGTTCCTATAGTAGTCTTCCCTTGAGGAAGAGGGCATGGGTTCCAAACTTTTTGCCTTTTGAATTGAAGCAGCTCCTCTTGCATAGCTTCAACCTAACTTCTATCCTTTTGAGCCTCATCAATTTGTTTGGCTCTATCTGGAACAAGAAACAAGAGTGCAGACAAACATTTGCCTAATGGGTTTGTCCTCTTGTTCTCACCCCTGAATCAACATCTCCAATGATGTTTATGGTAGGGTAAGACTTGTCAATCCTTGCCTTAGGGATCACAACAAGTTGCCTAGACAGGTCTAAATTAGAGAAATTCTGATCTGGCATTGAGGATTCACCCTCCACATAAGTACACTTATCAAGATTGACTTGATCCAATGAGTGTGTGACATCATTGATGTTGTCTTCAATGGAGTGGTTATCAGCATCAAGGAATTCTTGATCACTTTCACCACCACCATTTTCTCCAACATTAGAAGCTCCTTCGTCTGAGTTTTGTGCCTCTAAGTTGGAATTTGAAGGCACCCCAGAACTATCAGCAGGATTTGTCATTGATGTGCTGGTAGAAACTTCATTTGCAGGGTTGGTTTCAAATGGAGCTAAAGTTGTGTAGCTTGAAGGTCTTCTCAGCTCAAATCTTGGGTCAGGATCACTTGTAGGTAGTATATCTGTGGATCCTAAAACATGCACACAAGATTTGTTAAAACAGTATGTAACTAAATCAAGATCAAATATCCAATCAGGACCATAATGTTTCACACTGGAAGTGTGCTCATTGAAAGTCACATTGGCTGACTCCTCAACTACTACTCTAGTTCTGAGATTGTATACTCTATAAGCCTTGGCTTGAAAAGAGTATCCATAAAAATGTCCATCATCTAATTTCATAACAAACTTGGCAATTTGATCTTTGGTATTCAAGATGATGCAAGGACATCCAAATGACCTGAGCAAACCAATGAAAGGTTTCCTCTTGTGCCAAAGTTCATAAGGAGTCTTACCATGTGTCTTAACTACTAAAACTCTGTTTTGCACATAGCAAGCAGTGTTCACTGCCTCTGCCCAGAAGGTGAAGGGCAGTTTAGAGTCGGACAACATATTTCTTGCAGCTTCAACTAGTGTCTTGTTTCTCCTCTCAGCAACACCATTTTGCTGAGGAGTCCTGGGAGCACTATATTGTCTTGTAATATCTTTTTCATCACAAAATGTATCAAGGATTTTGTTCTTGAATTCAGTTCCTTGATCACATCTTATGGTTTTAACCTTGTGATCACATTGATTCTCAATCTTTACGATGAAATTATTCAAAAACTCAGGGGTCTCATCCTTAGTTCTAAGAAAGAAGACCTAAGTGAATCTTGTAAAGTCATCTGTGATAACCAAACAATAAGAGGTCCTTCCTAGACTCATTACACTAGTGGGGCCAAAGAGATCCATATGTAATAAGGGTAGGGGAGTAGTGATGGAGTTTCTTTCCTTTGGCTTGTGAGATACCTTGTGTTGCTTCCCTTTCAGACATGCAACACAATGGTCATCACTTATAAACTCTTACTTTCGCATTCCAGTTACCAAATCATTTTTAATTAAATTATTCATGTTTTTAAAGTTTACATGGCATATTCCTTTATGCCAGAGGAAATAATCATCACTATTTGCTTTAGATAGAAAGCATGAAACTTCTCCTGATGGAGATGTTTCTTGCAAATCCATCTTGTATATGTTCCCTTTCCTAGGGGCTCTGAGCAGGATATGCTCATGTGGAATGACCATCCCGGGCCTGAGAACAATGAACTCATGCTCAATATAGAGCATGTTATGACTATGATCACAAATTGAGATACACTCTAAAGATTGTGACTGGGTGTGAGAATGATATTCTCTGTTGATGTGAATCAACAAGGACCGCATATGATGATTAAGTCAATGATTTTAAGGAAATCAAACAGTCATAGAACATTGAATGCAAGAAATACTCATAAATGCTCTTTGTATTAATGGAGGTGATTGATTACAATGTATGCTAGGGTTTGAGCATTAAACAGTAACAATACACCTTGTGAACATAAGACAAAACAAAATATTCTGATTGTCTAAATGTGTATCAACAGTCGCCTCACATACTAGGATTTCTATTCTATTTATAGGCTGATAAGATGCCTTTACAAAAAGACTAAACTACCCCTGACCTATACTTCAGAGAACTAGTCTAAGTACAAAAGTCTTCATCAGCATTTCTTCTGTTCATCCGTATTGACTAATGCGGATGTTGTGATCTTCATCAGCATTTCTTTTTCTTCTTCAGCATTAGTGCTTGGTCATCGCCATTAACAAATGCGGATGAACAAACACTTATGCGCATTTGTTGATGAACATCCGCATTAGTAAATGCGGATGTACAAAGTACCTGTCAGCATTTGTTCGGCGATCCGCATTTGTTAATGCGGAAGAACAAACACTTGTCAGCATTTGTTCTATGGTCATCCGCATATACAAATGCGGGTAGCCGACACTTGTCTTCTATTCTTCATGCAGATTCTTTATCCGTATTGGTTCTTGGACTTGTGGGATTTCCAGCAGAACAACCATCAACCCACCACTTGAATTGGCATGTATGATCCTTTCAGGGTTCAATAGATTGTACCCAAGCTCCTTGACAAAGTTTACCTTCTCAATGCTGAGCTTACTACTTGTGACCCTGCCTTCCTGTAGTGTAACCTCCTACATCTCCTCCAAAAGCAACTGGTCCTCCACCAATTCTACCAAACTTCTGGAGTAGTGACCTATTGCCTGTCATGTGCCTGGAACAACAACTGTCAATGATCCATACATTTTGATTTTCTTTGCTCATCTGGAGAGTAATCTTTGGATTGTAAACCCAATCTTTTGCAAGATGAGAAGTACTCCCACACATGACACATTCCATTTCTTCCTTCTAGGAGTCTTCTTTTGTGAACAAGACTGAACTTGATCACTTTCCTTCTCAATCTTCATCTTTGCAGATGCTGTGGCAATTCTTGTGGGAATAGAACAACCTTTGGAGCTGGATGGTTCAGGTTGTATAGCAATGGTGCACAACTGATCAGCCTTCTTCTTGATGATGGGATGATTTGGACAAGAACTGAAACTCTTGTTATTGGAGTTCAAGTTTGTGTCTTTAGCCTTAACCACTTCAAATCCTGCAGATATGAAGACTTGTTTCTGTGCAGAGTTGAAGGTAGCCCTGATCTCTTGAGCCTTCTTGGAGTTTCTCTCGGCCTTCCTCATCAAGTTATTTGTCTTGGACTTGGTCATCCCAATAGCTTTACTCTCCTCAGAGAGATGGTGACCCTTCTTAGAATGCTATTCTTCACTCTTTTCAGAGCCATTCTTCACCATCTCCTCTTCATCCTCTTCAGTGAAGGTGTCTATGAGCGGAAGCTCATCTTCACAAGTTTCACACCTAGGAGATCTTACAGACAAGATTGTGTGTGGAGGAGCTATCTCACTAGATTCTAGTCCCTGCTTATTTTGATAACAAACTTTTGCATGCAAGGATGAGGATATTATGTTCTTGAAGGCCTCTTCTTCAAGAACACATTTTTCTGCCCTGGCTTTGCTGATCATAAGCTCAGCCCGACATTCAGACAACTTAGTTATAAGGTCTTTAATCTGAGTCCTGTATTTGGTGTGCTCATGTTTAAGAGTTGAAATGGTTTTCTCTAAGTCCTCTATATTTAGTTTATAATCATTTTCAGCTCTTTTAAAATCAACTTTTAAGATATTTAAAACTCAAGATCAGATCTCATTTCTAAGTTATAGGACCTGTATCTATTTACATTAGCAATGCATTTAGAAGTACAAAGATGTTCCAATACCTTGGCTTCATCGTGGTCTACCATGAGTGCTTGGTTTGGAGAAGCATCTTCCACCTAAAAGCTCCGGTCAAAGCCTCCTTCTTCAATAGCAACTGCAGCTTGCTGCTTTGGCTTCTCATTCTAGGGAGCTTTATTAGTGTAGTTTGGTCTGGCTTGTGTTTGGCCACCATTTGTCCTTGGTGCCATACACTCCCTTGCAAAGTGTCCTATCTGGTTACAGTTGTAACACTTCACTTTGCTTTTATCTAGCCCAAACTATCCCCTAGCTACATTGCTTAGAAACTTCCTTTTTGTCCTCTTGTAGAACTTCTTCGCTCTGTGAGTGAGAAGAGCCATCTGCTGGACTATCTCCATGTATTCCAGATCATCTAGATGGATACAGTCCATGTCTTCAAGGGTGAAGAGAAAGTTGCATGTGCTCTCATCAGCAGAGACAAAAGCATGAGTAGAACTTGTCTCTTGAAATGGACTTCCTTGAGTGTAGCTTTCTCTTGGAGTCTCTGGGAAGGTGATGAAAGGACCCTTTTGTGAGTTTTTCAGGGTAGCATATAAGATGATGTTGTGGCTCAATGCTTTCCCTTTCAACCACATAGAGGGCTGAACTCAGTTGATTGCTGGAGTTACCAGATGAGTTTTGCATGTTCATCTCCATTTGGTATCCACTAACAATACCATACAACTCTGTAAGAGTAAGAGTCTTAAGGTTCTTAGTCCTCATGATAACAACACAATAATGTGTCCATTGTCTTGGAAGAGAGGACATGAACTTTCTCACAATGTCCCTGTTCTCAAGAGTTACTCCAACATCTATTAGAGTATCCATAATTTCAACATACCTGAAGTATTGTTGAGTCATGATTTCACCTACTTTGAAGGTGAAGTTTTCAAACTGCTACTTCAGGAGATCCTTCTTATTCTCCTTAGCTTCATTGGTCCCCTCATACATAAGCTTCAGTGCTTCCCATAGTTGCTTGGCAGATTTGCACTTCTTGAAGTCTATATGGATGGAGTTTGGAAGAGCAGTTTGAAGGGCTATCATGGCTTTCTGATCAATCTCTGTTCTTTTTCTTCCTTCTTCAGAATAGTCAGCCACACCCTTTGGGAACATTCCACCACCAGTAGCTGCAGTGGTGCTTGGTATGTAAGGTCCTTGAACAATAGATTCCCACATCCTGAGTCTTGAGACTTAATAAACCCTTCCATTCTATGACACCAAATATCAAAGTCTTCAGGAGTGATCAGTGGAGACTTTGTTATAGTTCCAGTTTCCATATCAGCTTTAGTAATAGCTGCCATTTGAGTTGTTAAGTATTTTGTGTATGTGAGGGATCTTATATCAAGAGCCTGGAATGCCCTTACACCAAATGCAGGATCATTTAAGGGTATGCACTTACAACACAACAACACAATGATGAGAGTTCTTTAGAACACTTAACAGATCAAATAGGGAACTGGTAACTTATATGAAAGATGCTAAGAACACAAGTAAAATATGAGACAGAACAAGATAGAAAACAACACAAGTGTATGGTTTTCAAGAATGTTGTGTATTGCTTCTCAAGTTCTTTTACAAGTATTACAAAGCATAGATAGAAAGTTACAAGTACTTGAGATACTTTATACTACATCCTACAGCCGGCCATACTTTAAAGGCCAGCTGGATACATAAGACTAGACAACTACAATCAAATGTATAGTCAAAAGGCAGATTGCCTTTTGACTAGTGACTATGACATGCCATAGCTCACATCCTAGTATATTACAAAAAAGGATAAAAGTACATAAAGTTGAAAGCTCAGACTCAAGACCTCAATGTACAGTTACCAAAAGCATGGACCTTTTCACCAACTCATGTAAGTTGGTGACTGAATAGAGTTGCAGCTGAAAGGTGGTCCTGCTTTATGGTAAAGTACATCAGATGAAAGCATGTTCATAAAAGTATTCGGAAGAAATCTGTCTTCATTCTTTGGCTTCGGAAGACTTTGTCTTTAAAGCTTTGGAAGACTTCACTTTTGGCTTTGGAAGATGTTGGTCTTGGCTTCCGAATATTTTACACTTAGAATATTTTCTAGTGAATGGTGTAAAACTTCCGAAGCATTTCTACTTCTGTAGTTTAGTGCATGCATGCAGAGAGACTTTGGATGTTTTGGCTGCATCAGACTTATAGCTATCCTTACACATAGACTTCCCTGTTAGGACCGTGTATGGACGGAGTACTAACTGCTAATGCGTGTATACCTAATCAAATAGTGCGGAATCCTATTTTATTGGCGATCCAATCAGTGAGAACGCAGTTTCGATCAATCTAGAGATTAATGAAACGTTATGAACGATCAGAATACAATCAACTGTGATCTATGAAGTTGGAATAGGTTCTCTAGGGTCTCTGGACGGCTAGGGTACGTATGTGAGTCGAAATTCTTCAAGTGTCACATTTTTCCACGAACTAAGTGCTATTTATAGGTTAGGGTTTGTCAATCGTGCGACTGAACCATTAGTATGGTTCAGTCGTACGACTGAATCATACGATTGGTCCATACGCACGACTGAAGGTTCAGTCGTGCGACTGAGCCAATCTTATGTCTCAATCGTGCGACTGATCCAGTCTCCTGGTTCAGTCGTGCGACTGGTCCATTGGCATGAAGTGTTCATGCGTATGGTCCATTAGCATGGTCCATTCGCATGAAGACTTCATACGATTATATTTAAACACATTTCTCAACCATTCTTGACTAGGAACTATGTAAACAACCATAAACCTATATAGTTAGTTCAATATGTGTTATGATACAATAAACAATGAAACATTAAACAATATAAGCATCAATCACATATTTCATTTCATTCAACTCATTCATTACATATATGTAAGACATGAAAGACGTTTTACATTAAGCTCCTAAACTAGGTACATATGTATCAACAAACTCCCCCTTGGACCTAGTTTACATCATTGTCTAACATTCTTCATTAGCTCTTCGAATTTCATGTACTTTTCCTCTCTTGTAACTCCGGCATGTATCTCGAATGCAAAACAGAGTCTTATCACGTTTTGAAACTGGAGGGCTTGTATGATATCCAGCGAGTCATAGAATAGTGGCCACTTGTATAAGGTATATACATCGTCAGCACACATAGAGTCAAATACCCGGATAGTATCCATTTGGCTCTCCTTCTGTAAGACTATGACCGCTTCACCTGTTCTCCAATCATAATACCACCATTTAAAGTTTGGAGTGAAGTCCTATGGCATTTCCCGTAAGGGAATCTTAGACATAGTGCGCGGAGGACTCCACTTCAGCACGACCTTTGGCTTTCCAGATATTGGGTCCACTTCAGACCTTCGGATGTACCTCTTCGATTGTTGAGGTCTGAAGTTTACCCACCTGGTGTGGTATTCTTTCCTTAGCACAACCTCAAACCATCCTGACATCTTTCTCGGGTCAGCATACAACAACTTTAGGCGTGCCAGCTGGTTGAGTCAAAACCAAGGAGAGTCTTTAGATCATGTGAGAATCTAAAGTACTCTATGCCCTTTTCTCTTTTCACTGCATGCACATTCAGATCCTTAAAATAAGCCCATGCAATGATCTTGCCTGACATCTTTAAGTGTTTCTTTACTTTGTATAGCTTAGTGTAGACATTAGGCTTTTGTGCAGTATGCATGGCTCGGATCTCAGCATAACAGGCCGCCCATTCAGCCTTTTTGATGTCAACATCGGCGTCTGAGGCTTGGGCTTGACCCTCGGTCTTCTCAGCCTCTTTCTCCATCTCAGTCAAATGTATCACTGCCGAGAGTATCACCCAAGTTGGGGACTATATTTCCCTCTCGGTCAGTGTACTCTGGATAATGGTCAACCGTGACATCCTCTATCTTGATTTCATCTATGACGTTGAGATCATCATCACTTGTCAACTCAAAAGTAGGAGCATCCTTGACAATCTAGTCCGGGTTCAGCCTGAACATCTCAGCAAGTTGCTCGTCAGTCAGGTCATGAATGATTTCTCCTTCTTCGGGAGTATGGCTCACTGACCGTCTGACAATCCCTTGCAGTTCAAAAATCATTGTGAGGTGAGACTTGATTTGCTGAAGGGGAGCAACATCGTATTCATCTTGCTGAGATGTTTCATCTGCTTGATTTAAACATGTAACACATCAATCATTATTCAATAATCAAGACAGTTAAACATTAAAAAAAGATAAACATTAAGTACATAATTTTAATACATGATTCAAGTACAAAAGCTTTCAAATACAAAAATATCTAATCCTTACTTTTGTCCTGAATAGTAGGCTCGTCAGCCGGAGGGGCTGAGGATGAGCCTCCCTGATCCTGAGCCTTCTTTGACCGTTGCTCTCTAGCCTGTGTGGATGCTGATGCAGCAGCATCATCTCCTTCATCCTCATCTCCTCCCTTCTCCTCTCCTTTAGTTCCATCACCTTATTCATCCGTCTCATCATCATCATCCTCATTATCCTCATCACCGTCATCATCACCATCATCGTCTCCTTCTCTGATCTTGAGGGGCTCATCTTTGGAGCCTTTGAGTCGTAGCATCAACTTCTTGTTCTTCGCCTCAAGATCATCTATCCTTTGTACTGAAGAAGTCTGCAGCTCACGAAGCTCAGCAATCTCCTGACCCTGAGTTGCTATCTGCTGAGCCTGAGCAGCATTGAGCTCCATCAGCTGGTTTAGCTGTGTAGCTCGTTGCTCATCAATAGCAAGCAGCTTAAGCACAATCCGGTTTAGATTGGCCAGCTGCTCCTTTAACCCAACGGAGGGCAGAGAGTATCCAAAGCTCAGTGGGACCTGAGATGAAGTCCCGCCTCGATGGGTAGTGGTAGTGGTGGTAGCTGTGGTAAAGATGGGTGGTGGTATAGGTATAACTTGTGGAGGTATGGCTGTAGCAGTGGAGGGTGGAGGTGTGGTAGTAATGGTGGGTGGTGTGGTAGTAGTGGTGCAGGGTGTGGTAGTGGTGGTGGTAGCTGTGGTGGTGGTGGTGGTAGATGTGGTGATCAAAGTGAATCTCTGTCTCTTACTCTTTATCCTATGCAGCTGAGCCATCCTCTTTTTCTTTGATCCCTTCGAGGAGGATGCTCCCCCTTGGCTGCTGGGCTGGTCTGGGGTGTAAGATGTATCAGTATCAGCCTCCCCAGACTCACCATGGCGTCCACCTACCGCCCTAATCTCTTGCTCGGTGGCAACCACCTTGCTGCCCACCGTCCGAACTAATGGCTCCTCATCAGACTCCTCCTCCTCATCAGGACGGAAGTCCTGATGGAATCCTGCCGTATCAGCTCCTCCGTGGGTGGATGATGGAGATGTAGCATCTTTGGTAGTGGCCCTTGATTGGTTGGTGCCTGTATCTCCACCATCACTACTATCATCATCATCAGAATCGTCGGATGGGAGCACAATCGGCTCAGAATCTGAGTCACTATCATCGTGACGCTGCTTTCTCCTAGCTGGCGCCACGTAGTCCTCTCGGGGCAAATGCCCAAACAATCTCCTTACCGGGGGCTTAACCTGCTTGCCCCGGTAGACCTTCATCCGCCCTAGGGTAGTATCATCCATCACCTCTAGTGTAACTGCGTCCTCTCTCTCCTTGGGCAGCGAAGGAAGCTTCTGGTCGATGATCATCTGAATGAAACGTGGGTACATGCAGAAGCCTTCCTTTCCTTTGGCCTCTATGTTCTCCACCAAGTAGGTGAATATCATCCTTGAAAAGCTGAACGAGTGGTTCAGCACCAGAGCTACATACGTGTTCTGTACTTGAGTTGGGGGCACAGGTTGCTCTTGTTGAGCACACTTGCGTTTATGTCGCCCGAGTACTTAGCCCGAAGAAAACATCCTCGAACTGTCAACGGATGCAGTCTGGTAGGGCAATCACCATCATCGCCCGAGTACACCATAGAAAACATATGTTGTGCTTTGTGCTCATCGTCCACCGACTCGCCATGCTGCTGTAACACAAGATAGATAAACGTTAGAGTGTGTGTAAATGAATGACATTTGAATTTATTGGACTTGAATCCTTCTGTTCTGTCGTGCAAATGGACAGTGCGACTGAGTCTGAGTCGTGCGATTGAGCTCATTCGTGCGATTGAGCATGCGACTTGGCTTAGTCGTATGCTATCCCATGCGGTTGAACCAGTCGTGCGACTGAACTCGTACGCATGGTTCAGTCGTGCGATTATGCCATTTGCCCAGCTGAGTCATGCGATTGAGGTTCATCAGTATGTCTATTCGTAGGACACTGTTTTTCCATTCAAATTCAAATCTTGAGCAAAACTTGATGTTAGACGTTGTGGTTTGGCTCATTAGACTCGCAATCGTTCCAACTAACATCTAACACATTTTAAGTTAGCAATTTACTTAGTTTTACGGGTTTATTTTGTGAACTAAGTGTCGGTTCTTGTTAGGGCTCAAATTAAGTTTATTTAGGGCACGATTTGATGAACATTTGAGTGGATAGCGTCGCACATTACCTGTATAATTAAGAGAAATCGTTAGAAGCAACAGTAATCAGTCTAGAGCACTCAATCGAAATTTTGGCAGAGTACAGTACATCGTTGAAGAGAGAGAGATTGGGGGGGTGATGAGTGGTCTGCGACCGACTCCCCCTTAATTATACTAGGGTTTCTTTCAGTCGTGCGACTGAACCTAATCACACTGTTGATTCGTGTGATTGAGTCTCAGTCGTGCGACTGGCTCAATCAGTCACCTTCAGTCGTGCGACTAGGTTTCAGTCATGCGACTGTCTCATTCGGCCACCTCCATTCGGGCAATTGGTTCATTATGATGATTCAATCATATTGATTGACCCATGCTTATGGTCCAATCGCACGTCTGGTCCATACATGTGGTTAGTCGTGCGGTTGGGCTCATACGTACGGTTCAATCGTACGACTGGTCCATACTCATGGTCCAGTCGTGCGAATGGCTCATACTTATGAGTTTGACCTTATGATCATTCATACACTTAGCCCTTTTACTAATTGATAAGACATTTTGACCATTGATCATCTTAGACCTGACCATTTTAACTTAGAAAAACTGTTGATCACCTCAGACATGATCATTATACATTTGAAAACCCCATTGGTCACCTCAAATGTGACCCTTTTAATGAGTGAATCCCAGATTGACTTCCGATGCGTAGTCCGACATTTAACTACTAAATTAACTGAAATAAAATAAATTAAACAACTAGAAATAATACAAAGCCAAAACATAATTTTGTATTTTTGTGTGAGGTTGAAATCCTAAGATAAATATCTACCAGATTTTTCTTCCTGGACAGTATAGCGTCAAGTTTCTTTGATCATAACTGGAACGATTCATTATGGAATCATACAGGTCTATCAAATCATTTGAGATATTTTACCAAAGCCTTTTGATGCTAGATTCTTGTTATCATCGAGAGTCATTAGCAAGTTTAGGAAATCATACTAGTGTTGTGAGATACACACAATGATTTGGACTTTCAAGAATTGCAGCCACGATGATTGTCAGTATACTTGTCCACTTAAATCCATACACAGATTTTTAACACAGATTGGTGATATGTTAGGTTTAATTATTTCAACAAACATTTGTGGATCCCACACTTATATGGTAATCAACATTCCTCAGCAGATTTTTAAGCGGTGTACGGGTATTTTGACAAGAAGAAACTATTCTAAGAGCTTTCAAAGAGATGCTAAGCCTCAGGTCAGTGCCATCGCACAGCATAGAGGCGCAAACAACAATGAATTCTAGAATATTTAGGTTATGCTTATCCTCATGTCAGTGCCATCGCACAGCAGAGAGGCACACAACCTATCTTCTTGTGAGAGCATTTTTCTTTTCTTTATGCACGTAACACACTAACAACATTTGTTATCAGCTTGATAACGCTTACACATTTTTTTCCATGCTTTGCTCTTTTTATGGTCATCCGCACACATTTGTGGCGTTTATTTGCTTGTCACCCCTTATTGGAACTACATTGATTGTGTTAACCAGGGAAAAGATGGATACCCACAGCAAGTTGAACAATTTAGTTTGAATTTAAGTCACCAGTGAGGTCTACTCATCTATTGTGTTGAATCTACCGACACATCATATAATGAACCTGCAACCTCTAGGTCTACTTTCTCTATGTTACCTTAGTAGCACACTAGTTTTTCTATCATTTTTCCTTTTATTTTTGGTTAAACTTCTCATATTTATACTTTGAATTTTGCATCTTAATCATTCAAATTTTTGAAGTCCCAAATAATCTGTTCCCCGTGTACTATCATTTTCCAAATATGTTGAATCAGTATCATAGATTTGATTTCTATCCTTTTAGCTAAGCTGTCCTTCTCCCCCTTTTTTTAAGCAATTAAATAAAACAACTAATTAATATTGCTCTAACCTATTCTCCCTATAAAATTCTAAAACCAAAATATTTTTTTTTTGAGTTTTTGGATTTTATAGAAACAGAAAATTAAAATAAGAAAAATAAAAGAAAATAAAAAATAAAAAATAACTCTACTCGTCGGACTATGTACTGTCATCTTCTGGAATTACTTCACATTTCTTTTTCACGCCGTTGACCTCTAACAGATATAAAAATCTTGGTTTATCAAAAGCTTTTGTGTAGAGGTTAGCGCGTTGAAAGTCCGTTTTAATTTTAACAACATCGATTAAATTCTTTTCAAAACAATCACGTATAAAGTGATATTTAATTCCGATGTGTTTGGTCTTAGGATGTTGGACAGGATTTTTAGTTACGGCTATAGCAACAGAATTATCAACAAATATAGGAGTGTTACAGAATTTCAAACTGTAGTCCCGCATTTGTTGTTGAATCCAGATGATTTGTGAACAGCAGCGTGCAGAATCAACGTATTCAGCTTCACAAGTTGACAGAGCAACCGATGTCTGCTTCTTACACTGCCACGTGACTAATCTTCTCTCAAAGAATTGACATCCTGCAGATGTTGACTTGTAGTTCATTTTGCAGCCGCCATAATCCGAATCGCTGTACACTATAAGCTCAAAGTCATTGTCATGAGGATACCACAACCCAAGTGTTCGAGTACCCTTTAGATAACGAAATATCCTTTTGACTCCTATGAGATGGTTGACTTTCGGTTTTGCCTGATATCTGGAGCAGAGACACGTCGCGTACATGATATCAGGTCGTGAGGCAGTGAGGTACATGAGGGATCCGATCATTCCTTGGTACATGGTGGCATCCACCAGATCACCATTTTCATCGGGTGCCACATCGTGGTTTGAAGCAAGTGGAGTTCCAGCTGCCGAAGAATTCTCCATATCGAACCGACTTAGGATATCACCTACATACTTGGTCTGATGTAGAAATATTCCCTTTGGTGTCTAATCCACCTCTAACCCGAGAAAGAACTTTGTTTCTTCCATGGCACTCATCTCAAATTCAGCTTTCATTACTGCTTCAAATTCCTTACATAGATCTTCATTTTTGTAACCGAAGATCATGTCATCAACATAAATTTGTACGAGCAGTAAGTCACCATCCTTTTGTTTGATGAACAGTGTACAATCAATCACTCCTCTGCAAAAGCCGTGTTTCACAAGATGAGTCGAGAGCTTCTCATACCATGCTCTCGGGGCTTGATTGAGCCCGTAGAGAGCCTTATCTAGTTTGTAAACTTTGTCCCGATGATACGGATCCTCAAATCATTTGGGTTGACTGACGTACACTGTCTCCCGGATTTCACCATGAAGGAATGGACTCTTTACATCTAATTGATAAACTTTGATCTTCATGCAAGAGTCATAGGCTAGGAAGATACGGATTACTTCTATCCTTGCCACAGGTGCAAACACTTCAATATAATCGATTCATTCGACTTGTCTAAAACCTTGAACGACAAGTCGAGCCTTGTTGCGAATTATGACCCCTTGATCGTCATTCTTGCATACGGATCCTCAATGGACCTTTTGGTCTGTCCACAATGGTCCATACTCCTAGCTTCTTGAACTGTAGGAGTTCTTCTTGCATCGCACTTACCCATGCCTCATCGTTTAATGCTTCACTAACATATTTTGGCTCAAATTGAGACACAAACACATCGATAAGCACTATCGTGAAGATATCCCTTTTCCATGACTGAGGCATAATCAGCTGAGTATAGCTGATTTCTGGTCTATACTCCTGATCGAACATCTCCAATGACATTGTCCAAAGGATGATAAACATTTAGTCGTGATCCAGGAGTGGTGGGAACAACTACCTCATTATCTAAATTGTGAACACTAGTTTCAGCATTTGAGGCAGTGGGAGTGTAAAGTGTTAGAGGCATCAACATCAGATGCTTGTGTACTTGCAGTAGTAAGAACGTGTTCCTTCTGGTTCACCTATTCAGTCTCCACTTCTTCATCGTCAGAGGTGGAGTCACTTACCTCAAGTACTCCCCCTGAAGAACTAGAAGACTCACCTTGTGAAGTGAAGGTTGTCGGGTCCAGTGATGGTGTGTTTAAGACATCATACATCATTCTGGTCGCTAACTCATCATCAGAAGGGGAGAGAAGGATGTTGAAGGACTTAAAAAATCTATCATAATCGAAGAAGAATGCGGGTCCTTTTCCAGCAGGGGGGTGGTGTATCTCTGAACGTCGACGTTGCACCACACTTCTACTTGACCCGTTGAGTTTTTGTAAAGTCTCTTATTCGGTATGTCGTATCCTAAGAAAATCCCTTCTTCGGCCTTCTCGCTGAATTTCCCTAACTGAGTTTTCTTCAGCAGCGTACATGGTGCGCCAAACGGTTCGAGGTACTCTAGATTAGGTTTACGTCGTTGGAGTAACTCGTAACACATCTTACCATGACGTTTGACCACCAGGACTCGATTTAGGGTGTAACATGCGTTAGAAACTGCCTCGTTCCAAAATTGGATAGGCAGTTTCGAGTCTGCTAGCATTGTCCGGGCTGTCTCTATCAAGCTTCGATTCTTTCTCTCAGCAACTCCGTTCGTTTGAGGAGTGTAGACAGATGTGAACTGGTGCACAATTCCTTTTTCTTTGCAGAATGCCTCTATCCATTGGTTCTTGAACTCGGTGTCGTTTTTTGAGCAAACTTGCCTTACCTTCAGCTTGTAGAGTGACTCCAATGTAGTTACCAGCTCCTTTAATGATTCAAATATCTCTGATTTGGATTTCAAAAACATCACCCACGAAAATCTTGAGTAATCATCAGTAACTACATAGGAGTACAAATCTCCGGCAATGCTCTTTGTACTAACTGGCCCAAACAGATCCACGTGAAGAAGCTCAAGAGGTAGGTCAAATGAGTGAACTTTCTTTTCCTTATGAGACTTCTTTGTCTGTTTCCCTTTCTTACACGTGACACAAAGATCCGGTAATTGGAAGTTCTTAACATTTACTCCACGCACTAGATCATTCTGGATCAAGTGATTCATCTTCCGTGGATTAATGTGTCCGATTCTCCTATGCCAGGAAATGGAGTCTTTCTCTGTTTCCTTTGACAAGAAGCATTGAACTTGATGATCGGTTGTGGAGGCCTTTGATAGGTCCAAGACATATAAATAATTATATCTTGAAGCTGACATTAAGACTTGGTCCGTCGGGATTACATACTCCTTCTTCAACACATAGCACTTCTTGTTGTCAAAGACTACCTTGAATCCTTTGTCATAGATCTGGGATACAGAAAGCAAGTTATTTTTGTAGTTGTTGAACGTAGTTGACCTTGTCAAACTTGACTTTCTGGTTTCCCACTTCGCCTTGAGCCGTGATGTATCCTCCTTTATTTCCAGCAAATGATACATGTCCCCCTTTAATTTGTTTGACATTAAAAAGGAGAGACAAGTTCCTGCTCATGTGCCTAGATGCCCCACTATCAACAATCCAGGTATTTGTGATAGCACTGTAATGGACACCCTGCACATTAAAATGAAATGATCAGTTTAGGTGTGCACCCCAAGCCTTAACTGGCTTGGGTGACCCAGAGGAATTACACATCATAAAATCGACCCACTGTCCATTTGAGGGTGAGGGCATATCATGCTTCTTAGTGTTCTTACTTTAGACACTGAACATGATTTTTCTTTCCATAAGCCAGTTTTGTGTAATGCCTGTTTGTGATAAACAAATGACTGGCTTACGGTTTGAACTTTAGGTTCATTACTTCTTTTTGGTGGAGTTATAGAACTCCTTTTTGCAGAAATTGGTTTAGTATCATAAAGTTCAATTTTCTTACTTGGTGTCTGATAATGATGACAATTAGAAGCGATGTGTCCTCTCTTTCCATAATTGTAGCATGATCTACCTTCTACATATTGAGAAAATTGTCTCTGTGGGGAAGTGTGTGAAACAGGTGTGACTTTAGTCTGGTTGGGTTTGGACACTTCTTGTTTAGATTTTTTGTTTCTTTAACGAAATTTATTATTTGAACGTTTTTAACATCTTTAGCCTTTTGTTTATTTCGACTTTGACGTGAAGCACGTGTTTGGTTAACTGGTTTGGTCAGTTTGGATTCTAAAGAAGACATGTTTGAACCTGACTTTACATTAACCTTTTCAATTTGTTCTTCCAAATTCACAATAGGCATCTTGCCTTTAGATTTCAAAGTAGCCTCCTTCTGTTTAGTGACAGAATTCACCGGTTTACCCGTGGTATCCGGCTCACTAACCAGAGGAGTAGACACCACATGATCCTTAATTGGATTGTTATTTACAGGTCTACATTTAGCATTTAACAATATCTCATGTGGTGGTGGAACCACTTTGTAACCCAACCCTTCCCCATTGTTCCGTTCTTTCACTTAGTTTTGAACTATGTGAGAAGAACTAGTCCAACTGTGCCGTTTTTGTTTTAATGAGTTGACTTCGACTTCTAAAACTGCTTTTTCTTTCTTTGTTTATTCCAAAGAGTTTAAATAAAATTTTTTTCATTTGCTTGATTAAAAGCAACAACCTCGGTTTCCCTTAATTGTTTATTTAAAAGTTCTATTTTCACTTTGTAACTGCACTCATTTTGTTTTAAAATCCTATTTGCTTCTGTGCACAGTTGTAAGTCATTTACTAAGCTATCATAATGATCTAATAACCTAGCAAGTTTAAGATCAATGCTTTCTCTAAACTTATTACATTCATTACAAGCATGATTATCAAAAAGTTGGTCTATGGTACTTACCTGTGAAGATTCTGTTGAATCAGCCATCAGCGCAGAGTTTGGTTCCTCGGATGCTGGAGATTCTGAACTTATCGTTCTATAATCTTCTTCAATCAGGTGATTGACCACATTAGCAGTATCTTCATTTTCTGACATCACTAGTTCCACTGCAATGTCATCTTCACTTGCATGTCATAATCCAAACCCTCGACATTAGCAATGTTCGATTCGCCCGGAGACACGAACTTGAAGGTCCAATCTTGTCCTCCATCATCTTGAGCTGTCAAGGCCTTTGTATCTTTGCTTGACGATGTACCTCCACTCGTAGGTTTGTATTGACGGTTGAAAGACAAGAATGGATTCCCGTTACCTATTTTCTTGGGCTTCACACATTCACGTTTGAAATGCCCCTTTTCTCCACAGTTAAAATAGGTAACTTTGGTTTTGTCAAAACCAAAGGTTGTATCCTTTGTGGCTATCAAGTTCTGTCCTGTCTTCTTCACAAACTTTTTCGCTCGCCTGACAGCACTTGCTAAAGCCCACATAATGTCCATTCTTTCTAATTCATTCTCGTCCACCTGCTCGTAATCCTCATCAGCCAGATGGCAATTTCCGATCTTTCCTGCAACTAGACCATCATAAGAATGAATGACCGCACCTAAAAGGTCCATATGCTCCTTTGCAACCTCCACAGTGATATTCCCGAGATTCTCGGTCTTCAACTTAGTAGCATTCGCTTCCGGTGTGATATATTGGGTACTAGATGCCTCTGACGTTTCAGATCCTTAAGCTGTAGGTTGAGAAGGAGCGGTTGAACTAGACACAAATGCCGTTTGAAGCGGTGCTCCTGAACTTGTTGAAGTGGAAGAGGATTTATAAAGTGAAGGATATAGGTCATAGGATCCTTTCTATGACCTGTATTTCATCCTCAGTTCCTCCTCTCTTAATTTCGGGATGAAGTCGTTTATGTCTAATTTTTCCAGTAACTTGTTCTGTCTCAAATTTGACACAAACGAGTCCCACTTCTCTGGCAGACCATCGGCAAAGCTTGAGACCTTATCTTCCATTGACGTTGTGACTCCATGAGTGTGCAGCTCACTCATTAAATGGTAGAATCTGTCTATGACATCATCCAAGCTCTCTTTACCCATTAAAGAGAAGTTATAAAACTCCTTCTTCAAAGCCTTTGCCTTTAGAGCTTTCAACGATGCATTCCCTTCGTATCGTTTCTCCAAGGCTTCCCGTAGCTTCTTTGCATGTGTGTTCTCAGAAAACTGGTGGAATATATCCTTAGGTATCGACTGAGTCAACAGAGCATACACTTTCTTCTCAGCATTGTACTTCACCTTCTGGCTATCAGTCATGCCACCCAAGGTAAGTTTAACACCATCAGCACCAACCGGCATACTATAACCTGTCTCGATTGATTCCCACAGATTGGGATCAACTCCATTTAAATAAATCTCAAACCTTTGCTTCCATTGTGGTTAATCATCTAATGTTATAAGTTTAGGGGGCTTATTGTGATTTCCAACCTCATTCACCAGAAGCAGAAGGTTCTGGATTCGAGAGTCTCTACCGGCAGTAAACCCGGAATACTGATCTTCCATTTCTATAAACTTTAAATTTTAACTTAAGACTTATTCACTCGTGCGAATGGAGAGGTGCGAATGGGCCAGTCATGCGATTGAACCAATGCGGATAAGTCAATCGTGCGATTGGACTAATGCGGATGAACAACTGTGCGATTGGGCAGATGCAGATGGGCAATGCGAATGGGTTGGTTCAGTCGTACGAATGGAGGGGCGACTGAGTTCAATCGTGCGTATGGGATGTGCGATTGAGTTCAGTCATGCGATTGATCCAATCGTGCGACTGAAGACTGTTGTTTTTGAAAATTCGAAGGTTTTTGACACTTTAACACAAAAACGCGATTTTTCAAGAACCCTAATCTGTCGTATGCCGAAAAACGTAAACTTTTTTTATCTGGAGACACAAAAATCACTGTTTTACTCAAAAGATGATGTTTTTGAATAAAAAAACGTGATTTTTACACCAAAACCAATCAAATCACACGCAAAATCAAGAGCCAAAGCTCAGATACCACTTGTTAGGACCGTGTACGGACGGAGTACTAACTGATAATGCACGTATACCTAATCAAATAGTGCGGAATCCTATTTGATTGGCGATCCAATCAGTGAGAATGAAATTTCGATCAATCTAGAGATTAATGAAACGTTATGAACGATCAGAATACAATCAACTGCGATCTATGAAGTTGGAAAAGGTTCTCTAGTGTCTCTAGACGGCTAGGGTACGTATGTGAGTCGAAATTCTTCAAGTGTCACGTTCTTCCACGAATTAAGTGGTATTTATAGGTAAGGGTTTGCCAATCGTGCGACTGAACCATTAGTATGGTTCAGTCGTACGACTGAATCATACGATTGGTCCATACGCACGACTGAAGGTTCAGTCGTGCGACTGAGCCAATCTTATGTCTCAATCATGCGACTGATCCAGTCTCCTGGTTCAGTCGTGCGACTGGTCCGTTAGCATGAAGTGTTCATGTGTATGGTCCATTAGCATGGTCCATTAGCATGGTCCATTTGCATGAAGACTTCATACAATTAAGTTTAAACACATTTCTCAACCATTCTTGACTAAGAACTAGGTAAACAACCACAAACCTATATAGTTAGTTCAATATGTGTTATGATACAATAAACAATGAAACATTAAACAATATAAGCATCAATCACATATTTCATTTCATTCAACTCATTCATTACATATATGTAAGACATGAAAGACATTTTACATTAAGCTCCTAAACTAGGTACATATGTATCAACATTCCCTATCTATATCCCATATAGAAAGGCACAGTTGATATCAAGTTGGTAGACCGTAAAAATCTTGGATGCAACATAAGCAAGAAAAATCCTCACTGCCTCAAGTCTTGCAACTGGTGCAAAGACATCAGTGTAATTAAGTCCTTCCTCTTGAGTGTATCCTTGAATTACCAGTCTTGTCTTGTTCTTGATAATCAAGCCTCTATCATCTCTCTTGTTCCTAAAAACCTATTTGGTGCCTATTGGTACTTGACCGGATTGTAGCGGACATAGGTTCCAAACCTTTTGTCTTTTGAATTGAAGAAATTCTTCTTGCATTGACTCTACCCAGCTACTATCGTTCAAGGTATCTTATTCTTTCTTGGGTTCTATCTGGGATAAAAAGCATGAGTACAAGAAGACATTCCCATTGTGAGTTTGTCCCCTTGTTCTCACACCTTCAAAGACATCTCCAATGATGTTCTCAACTGGTTGAATGTTGTGAATCCTAAGCCTAGGAATCACATCTAGTTGCAAAGATAGATCCAGATTGGACATATTTTGCTCTGGAAGTTGAACACTTGGACCAGATGTTGTTTCATACTCATTCAATGAGGACTGATTGAATGAATGAGAAATAGCATCAGCATCAGTTGGCTGTGAACCAGCATTAACAGATGCATGTTCCCTCAAGATGCTACTTGCATCAGCTTGGTGTTGTGCAGTGTCACCGGATGAGTTTTGAGGCTCACTAGGTAGACAACTGGCTGAAGCTCCACTATCTCTTAAGATAGTTATACTATTAGAGCTGCCAATAGTGGGAGCTTGGTTTCCAGCAACTCTTGGAGAACTTGGAAGAGGTATGAGTAACTCAAACAGTTGGTCATTATCATAATCACTTTGAGTACCTGTTCCAGCTGAAACATTCTCACAAGAGGGTTTAGAATAGTTTGGAAACAATTCTAAATAAAAAAATATGATCAGGGCCATTCCCCCTAACACAAGGAGTGTGCTCATTAACAACATTGTTGGATGATTCCTTAAATTTTTTAATATTATAAACTCTATAAGAAATAGAGTTTGAGGAATATCCAACAAATATAACATCATCCGACTTTTCAACAATTTTGCTAAATTTTCCTTTGTGTTAAGTATGGTACGCCTGCTGGCAAAGGACCTTAGAAAGCCAATGAACGGTAGCCTCTTGTTTCATAGCTCATAAGGGGGTTTTTTATGTGGCTTAACTACAAGAACTCTATTCTGCACATAGCATGCAGTGCTGACTGCCTCTGCCCGGAATGTTAGAGGCAACTTTGAATCAGCTAACGTAGTCCGAGCAGCCTCAATAAGTGTCATGTTTCTCCTCTCAGCAACACCATTTTGTTGAGGAGTTTTAGGAGCACTATATTGTCTGGCAATCCCTTTTGAGTTACAGAATGAGTCAATAACTTGATTCTTAAACTCAGTCCCTTGATCACTTCTAATTATTTTACCTTGTGATCAATTTGATTTTCTATTTTAAGAATAAAAGATTTTTAAGTTTCATCTTTAGTTCTTAAAAAGATTACCCATGTAAATATTGTAAAATCATCAACAATCACAATGCGAGATGATTTCCTTCCAATGCTCATTATACTTGTGGGACCAACTAGATCCATGTACAATAAATGTAATGGAGTGGTGATAGAGTTAACAACTTTGGATTTATGAGATGCCCTATGTTGCTTTCCTTTCACACATGCAACACAGTTATCTTTGTAGAAAAATTTCTTTTCAGGCAAACCATGTACTAATTTATTTTAACCAATTTTTTCATTGTTTTAAAATTGACATGACACATTCGTTTATGCTATAGTGTTGACTCATCACCATCAGCTTTGGAAAGAAAGCAAGATACTTCACCCAGTAAGCATTGTTCATATCTAGCTTATACATATCCCCTTTCCTGAGAGATCTAAGAAGCACCAATTCCTGAGGAATTGTCATCCCAGGTTTGAGGATAATGCACTCATGTTCTGTGAAAAGCATTTGGTGCTTTTGATCACAAACTTGAGAAACACTTAACAGGTCGCGTTCAAGCTGTTTAACAAAGTGTATTTTGTCAACTTTTAAATTACCATTGGTTATACTCCCTCGGCCAGAAATATATCCTCCGGCCTCGCTCCAAACTGAACAGGACCTCCATCAAAATGTTGAAATTGTTAAAGGATAGATATGTTCCATGTCATGTGCCTGGAGCATCCACTATCCACAATCCATACATTGTTATTCTTGTCATATGGATGTCCCTGCACATAAGGTGAGAAAGTTAGTTTTTATTGGAAACCCAAGCCTTATTGGTCTTGGGTTCAATGGATGTCATTGAAGAAGAGGTTTGGGCTACAACATCTTCTTTGATCTTCCATTCCATCATTTGGTTGATCATAGTAGATGAGCTTGTTAAAGCTTGTGCAACATGGCATTCTTCTGAATCTTCTTTCTTTTCAGAAGAATCATTCACCACCTTTTCTTCCGAAGCAGTCTTCTTCTCGAAAGGTTTCAAAGGAATTCTCATATTATTTTGAATTTTCTTAGCCTTATCTTCCGAAGCAATTATCCCTTCGGAAGAATTAGTTTCTTCCGAAAGCAACTTTGCTTGCGAGACAAGCTTTATTTTCCATATCACTTGGGCCATGTGATATGGTCCAAATATGAAACCCTCATTGACTCCTTCTTTCTTAACATTATTTGCATAATGTGTGCTTACAGGATTGTAGTAACAATCTTTAGCCATGTGGTTTTGCAGACCACACATTATGCATGCAATGTTAACCTTTGAGGGATGTGACTGTTGTTTCCTGCCTTTCTTGCTTTCATCAACAGTCTTTCTTTTTAACTTCTGATCCTTTGGTAGGACAAGAGTGCTGGTACTACACTCCTTTCCTGAATCAGAGTTTCCCACCACCTGGAATCCAGCTGAGATGAAAACACCCTTTTGTTTTGGGTTAATCTTTACCTTGGACTCAACCACTTTCTTGGTAGTTTTTCTGGCTGCCTTAGCTCGGTTTCTTCTGGATTTGGTGGTCAAGAGTTGGTCATGACTGGTAGAAATGGGTAGATTTACCTGGTACTTCACTATGATGGTCTCCATAGTTGCATCACTCTTTAACTCATGGGAAGGTGGGTCAGCAGATGAAACCTCTTGCTCTTTAGTCCAACATCTTGGTTGTCTAATAGACTCATAAGAGTGTGGTGGAGCAATTTTATTGGTTCCCAACCCACATTTCTTTTGATAACAAAATTTTGAGTGAGAGGATGATGCAAGAATGGCTTGAAAGTTTTGCTCTGAAATAGCATACTTCCTTGCTTGAGCCTCAGCTGTGACAAGCTAGGCTTGAGCCCTAGACAATTTGGAGATTAAATCTTTGATTTGAGTCTTGTAGTTGGTATGTTCATGTTTTAACAAGGACATAGTTTTGTCTAACTCTTCAATTTTCTTTTGATAGTCAGTTTTAGCCCTTTTAGAATCAGATTTTAAAATATTTAAAGACTCAATATCAGATTTAATTTCCATATTGATGTCCTGATATAATTTAACTTTAGCAATACAAGCTGGAGTAAAGAGGTGATCATATACCTTGCTATCTTCAGTTCCAGCCATCAAAGATTGAGCAAGAGTCACATCCTTTACCATGAAGCTCTGGTCAACTTCTTGAGCTACAACAGCTGTTTCAGTTGACTTCCTGGTTGATTTAGGTGTAGAGGGATGTGTGGAGGCCTGTGAGGTTCCTGGGTTTGATTTGGGAGCCTTGCATTTCCTGGCGAAGCGACCAAGTTGGTTACAGTTGTAACATTTGGCCTTTGTCTTGTCAAAACCAAACTTGGTGTTAGTTGGGTTTTGCGGAAACTACCTTCCAGTTCTCTTGAAGAACTTCTTTGCTCTACATCATCTGGGCTGAAACATTCTAGATCATCAAAACAATACTGAAAATCACTAGAATGCCCATTTCCTGAGACAAGGGCACAGTAGTCCTGGAAAGAACTTGGCTGAGCCTGTTGAGACCTTGGAGCCTCAGGGAATGTGATGTATGGCCCATAAGATTAGGATGGCTACTGGGTGTATGTCAGGTGTTGCTGACGTTGGGGGTGTCATGAGCCTTCAGCAACCATTAAAGTGTTTCTAGCAGAAAGAGTTGAGGGTCTGTTCATCTGGTGGCCTCTCTTGTTCTCCATCTCTAGACGATATCCATCAAGGATGCCATATAGCTTAGTCATGGTGAGGGAGTTCAGGTTTTCTATCCTCTTGATAGGTACATAGTAGAACGTCCACTCATTTAGGAGTGCACTCTTTATTTTTTTTTGAGATATCTCTCAATCCAAGGGCAATTCCCACAGAATGAAGGGAGGAAATAATATCCATATACCTGAAGTATTGCTGGGTGAGGGTCTCTCCAGCAATATAAGTGAAGTTCTCAAACTGTTGCTTTAATGAATCTTTCTTGGAGTCATTTGAGCTGGACTACATCTGGGACAAGGGATCAAACAGTTCTTTGGCTGACTTGCAATGCTCAAAAGCAACCATAATGGAGTTAGGTATAGCAGTCATCATAACAGTCATAGCATTGCTATCAATGTCCAGCTTCTTGCGGTCTTCATCAAAGTAATCTACTACGACCTTCTCTATCATGGCGCCATTTCCACCTAGTGTTGCCACCTTTGGTTTGTAAGGACCATTGATGATAGATTGCCATATTTTGCCATCTTGATTTCTGATGAATCCTTCAATGCGTCTGCTCCATGATCTTCAAGTTTTCAGGGGTGATGATAGGTGCTTTGCTCAGAGTCTCCATCTCAACTTTAGATTTTTGGTTGAGGGCCATTTTTGAGTGTGGTGAAAGAATGAGTGAATAAAAGGTTGATTTGGATGGTAAGATCTGACAATCAAGAGCCTAAAAAGCTTTAATACCAATTGCAGGATCGGTTTTTGTCACTTAACACTTTCTTTTCTCTCAAACTCACTGGATCACACTCGGTTTAGCTGATGCAAAATCCCTTCTAAGAGTTGATAATAATATACTATGTAACTAAGAACACAAGAAGATAATTTTCAAGTTACTTGTATATATTACTTCTCAACTCAAAGTATTACAGGACTCTTACAAGCATAATACATGAGTTACAATGAGAAACTATATATACTAGATCCTACAGTCGGATATACTTTGATACCAACTAGAAACCTATGACTAAAGCAAATAATACATTGCTAAAGACAAAGTATCTTAGATCAAATATTATCTAAGATATGTTAGTCATGACATGTCCATGACTTACCTTTTGTCACCAACTAAAGTTGGTAGTTGTACCAACTGATACAGAATGAACAGTGGAATAAAGTATGGTCAACTACATGCGCGTGGGAAAGCACCGTGCAGTATCTCAAAGATTTGAGCGGAGTGTCAAAAGGACCATACTTATGTCCACTGGTTCATAATAGGTTATTCCGAAGGTTAACTGGCTTCGGAAGAACATGTTCCTCCGAAGCCACTTATACTTCGAAAGAGGCTACTTCTTTCCGAGGCTTGAGATATTCTTCAGGTCTTCATACTTCAGAAGTTATGGTCTTGAATTCTTCTAAGTGTTGAAATTCAGAAGAAAGACTTTGTCTTCAGAAGTTGGAGTTTCTTTTTGGAATCTCCATCCGACTTAAGCTTCTAAAGCTCAGCTTTTGCCTTCAGAAGTTCTTCGTTTGCCTTCAAAAGTTTTTCATCAGTTGCACTATAATTGTCTAAGTGTTTGTTTTGGTTGCACCAGCCTTACTTGATCCAACAAATAAGACTTAGATGATTTTGGGTACAACTGAATAAAGACTTCCATAGACAAAGTTGCACTTCTTAAGCTAAGTTGAAGATCTTTCGAAGCTTAAAAATGCAGAACTTCCGAAGGATGAACTCAATCTTCCAAGGCTAAGAAGTTCTCCTTCTAAAGTTAGCACTTAGAAGATTCAAGACAAACACTTCCGAAAAATAGTCTTGAAGACTTGCAAAAGTCTCGGAATAAGTTGATTCTTCTAAAGTATAAAAGGCTTCGGAAGAACTTATTCTTTCGAAGCCATTTAACATTCCGAAGAACAAACTATGAACCAGTGGACATAAGTATGGTCCGACTGACATATGCTGCAAACTCCGATATACTGCACGGTGCTTTTCCATGTCCATGTAGTTGACCATACTTTATTCCATTGTTCACCTTTTTTCAGTTAGTATAGTTACCAACTTTGATCGGTGACAAAAGATAAGTCATGGACCTGTCAAGACTAACTAATCTAGGATAGTATTTTATCTAAGATACCTTACTTCTAACAGTGTAGTATTTGTTTAGCAGTAAATTCCAGCTGGTCATCTATGTATAACCGGATGTAGATAGTAGTATATATAGTTCTCATTGTTACTCATTTAGTTATGTTTGTAAGAGTCTTGTAAACTTTGAGTTGAGAAGTAATATATACAAGTATCTTGAAAACCATTATTGTGTTCATTAACTTAGTATATTGTTATCAACTTAATTAAGATTCTACTTCATCATCTTAGTGTGTTCTAAGTGAGTTTGTGAGGTAAACCTTGTGTTGAGAGACCAACATCGGTTCTGCATGACACTTTGATCTTCTTCCGCCTTGAGAGGCCTTGTTTGCTAGTCTTTTCAGCAAATGCTTTTGTAGTGCTAATTTTTCTCTCTTCTCAACACTTAACCTTGCTTAATTCCGAACAATTTCTGAAGTGCCTCCCTTTCTTTTTGTTGACTGATCAGCAGATACTGGTCATTTCAAAGATCTTGACCTATCAGTGTGACTTATTGATTATGCAAAAGGATTGTATTGACAATTTACAACAAAATGGTTATTTTCACCGCACACCAAATAGCTAGCATGAATCTTCTTCTTCTTGACTGACTTTATCTTCTTTTCATGTTCTTTTAGTTCTTTCTTCATTTCCTCTTTCTTACCTCTTTATATCAACTCATAATCAATGAAATCCTCAAGAGTCGCATTCTTTCTTGATGGCCTCATCTGCTAATTTCTTACTTCTTCCTTTCTTATTTACTTTTCTTCACTCTTCAATCTTTTTGTGAATCCAAGGATCGCAATTAGGAATTATCAGTGTTAGATTGGAATCGAGTTAATGATTGCGGAATGATTAATGATTAAAACTAATTAATGATTACAAAAGAGTACAAAAGTATTTCCAGTTAGAAGATTATCTACGGAAGAAAAAATTTGTTTATGTGTATATGTTTCTTACACTTAGTCAATTTCAGAAATTGACTAAGTCTAATGTTTGATCCTGCAATGATACATACAAATCAACACATATATGGGTTAACCTATATACATAATGCATACATCAAATAATTAATTATAAAAGTTCATTAAAAGCATTGATTAAAGTTCCAAGCCTATACAAAAGGATCAAGACCTATTGTCCCTAGACATAACAATACTCCCCCTTAGGCTTAGCAACTTTCAAATCAGCTCTTTAGGCTTGAAAGCTCTTTGACTCTTGCTATTATTTTGTTGTAGAAGTAAGAACCAGCAATCTTCTGATCATCATACTTGTATTTGATCTCCATCTTGCTGATCATCTTTAGAGTTTCAAAACATAGACCCAAAACATCTTCTTTAGTAGTTAGTGTGTCCACAACACTCTGATTATGCACTATTTCTAGCTCATCTTGTTCTGAGATCCTTAATTCAGACACTTCTTTGATGTTAGTTCCTATCAACTACCCTGCGTCATATCTTCTTCTCTTGTATGCCTTTGCATGCAGTTTGTCAATCACTTGAATCATATGAACATATAGGCATAGATCAATTTTAGCTCTTCCATCAGCCAGCTTTGGGAAGAATTTGTCCTGCAAATATGATGTGTAGCTAGGGTGGAGCAACTTGATTAACACTGGATCAAAAATCCTGATCTGGTCAGCTTTCTTCTTCTCTGCATTCCTCATCAGCACCAACTCTTTTGTTTTCTCAACATATCCCTATTTTGTTATGGGATATGTGTATTGATTTCCATCAAAGTGTTTAATAGTGCTGCATACCTATTTTTTATATCCAACCCTCTTTAAAAATTCATCATCTACCATTGAGAGGAGTTGGAATTTGATCTTTTCACCCTTTGCATTCTCCTTTTGTGCTCATCATCCTCTCTTCTAGCTTCTTTGAGCACATCTTTTCTGAATTTGGTCTTTAGTTTACCCACTGCACAGAGAAGTCTCTTCCTCTTGGCTAAATTGGGTAATTAGATATGGTAAGGCTTTGCAGATCCTTGATATCATATTCAGGGAGGCTCAACAGTGTTTCCATATTATGAAAGTATGTATTCTTCCACTTGTTTTCTTAATAATTGCACAATCCAAGTCTGGATCATATTTCCAGGCCACAATCATGTTTTCTTCCACAGAACAGGGACTTGTGATATGATCAAAAAACTCTATCAGGGTTGATTTTTGTTTAGTTATTTCTCTCACTGTGGTCGCCAATGGCCATACTTTGCCAGGTATAACTTCACATGGCTCTCTGATAAGCTTTTCTTTCCCTTTGTGATGGTCTTTACTTTCAACTGTCACAGGCTCAGCAGAGAGTTTGTTTTGTTGCTCAAAGGCTGGATTTGGAGCTTCAGTCCTGAACCTTACTCCTGTTTCTAACTCTACATTCATCACATGTTCTATCATTCTTCTTAACACAACAATAGATCTTCCCTTCAGTTCATGCAATTTGTAGTTATGACCTTGTAACCAACAAGTCATGTTGTATCTGCTCAGCTTGTAGTATCACAATGGCCTAACTCCTTCTTTATTTTCTGAATTGATTGGAAGGCAATGAATGTTTCATAGTTGCAGTTAGGAATCATAAATCTTGCAACCTCAAACTCTTTCAGCATATTCTTTATTTCATTCATGCTCATCCTCTCTACCATATCATATGGAAAGCCATGATTGATCAGTGTCATAAACATTGTAGATTCAGGATATTCTTTCGATATTTCCTTGGTTGTCAGTAGATCATCAGCCTTTGATTATTTGTGTTCTTTGGGAGACTCATTCTTAGTAAGCTCAATCCACTCAACATCACTCTCTGTTTCAGCATGAGATATAGGCTTTAAGGTTGAAACATTCACTAAAGGAGTGTGCTCTGGAGATGTAGGTTTTGACGTTTTTAGGGTCTCTTCAACATCAATCACTTCTTTCTTTATAGACCCCAAGTATTTCCTCTTTCTTGAGTATTGAATGATTTGCTTTGAAGTCTCAGCAGATTCTTTTGGTTGTTTTGTTGCAGGAGCACTTGATTCAAGGTCACTTATCTTCTTTTTCAGCTCATCAATATCTACATCTTTTCTTTTCAGCTGGGCAGATTGTTCATTCAGAGTCTTTTTAGCTTTATTGTTCTCCAACACAAGCTTCTCTCTTTCAGCCTTCTCATGTTCAATAGTCTCTTTGAATTCTTTGACGAACTCATGTAGAGCATCAATTACTTCATTGTTTTCTTGAACATTTTCTCTTAATCTTTTCAGGGAAGATTCTTGATTTATCAACTTATCCTCTTTTTCCTTGATCATCCACTGTAACTCCCTTATTCTCTTTAACCTTCTGTTTGATTTTATGATCAGCTTGTTGTATTCAGCCACCAAGTAACTTTTTCTCATAGGGATGTCTACATCACTAAGATCATCTTCATGATTTGCAATGACATCAACATAGTTTATTTCTTCTTCACCTTCTTGATGTTGATCAGTAATCTCATCATCATTAACTTCAGCATGAGCAATACTAGTTGAGCTTGAACTCGACTCAACTGCTTGATCTGCCTGCTTTTGATGTGGTTGTTCTTGTTGCTGAAGATCAGTGCTTGGAGAGAGGCTTAGTATCGTTAGTGTCAACAGGGGTTTGAGATTTGGTTAAAGATAGTTGACAGTACTGGCTTGAGAGGCTAAATCAGTCTCACCAGTGTAAATACTATCAGTTGATTGGTTTTCAGAGTGGGAGGTTTTTGATAAATTTGTAATTGGTTTTGAATTGGAGGAATTTGTTGGCTATTTTGACTGGCTGGTGATTGAGATTAGGGGGATGGTTCATGATGAATAGGTTATTGATGATGATGGTGTATGGGAGATTGAGTAGGGGAATGTGAATGGGAGTCTTTCTCAGTATCAGCAAATGTACTTTCTTGCTGGTCTTCCCACACCAATTCTGGTGGAATGTTGGCATTGGCATCAGACACATGTGCAAACATTGGCATATCTTCACCTTCACACCTTCAACTGATCTTATTCAGGACAGATCTTCCTAGATGTGCTTGAACAAACACATCATCCTCTCTAGCTATTCCAGGCAGATCAGTATTGATGATTAGTTGTAGGAACCTTGGAAACATATACATCTTGTCAGCTTTTTCCACTCTTATTTTGTCACACAAACAACTAAAAATGTATTTTAATATGTCCTTCCCTCAAAAATTCAAATAATGCCTAATGAAATGTGCCTTGAGAATTTGTCTAGCCTAGACTTCATGTTTGAAATGCACTTCAGATAAGTGTGACATAAGAATCGATATGGATTGCGTAATCTTCCTTTCGTGATCTCACCCTTGTCAAAATCACCATCATTGCCCATCAGATAGAAGATCTTTTCTATGTATTCATTCTCAAATACATCAGGGTGACCTATCTCTTGTTCTCCCAGCTCCAACACTCTCCTTATAATCTGTTCGTCTATTCTCAGTCTCTCATTCCTAACCACAACAATGATTACTTCACTTTCTCTTTCTTCTTGGATTTCAGTAGAGTTCTAGAAGTCGATGATATGTTGTTGGTAGATTACAGGCTCTACTGACAAGGCATAAAATAGTATGGATCTTCTTAGATAACGAATGATGTCTCGACACCCTTCCGATACAAGGTCGTCGGTATTTAAGAATGCACATACATTGTGCTCTCTTGCAAAATGATTAACCATCTGTTCATAAGAAATAAGAAGATTATGTTAGATCAACAATATCACATCTGAGAATACGAAGAGTTTAGACAAAAATGATGAATCAATTGAAGGATTTGATCTGCCCAAGATTCATATTAAATTGATGTGGCTAGTGTGATATGATCCAAGACGGGTCATACCCAATAACAAGCCAAACAACACCGAAAGATAATTTATTTGTTGATAAGATCATACAAATAAGTAGTGACACCAATTTAGAAAATTGGATTTTCTAAATATTGCTTTTGTAAATGAACATTATTATGTGGATAATTGTTCATGAGATATTATTTGTTTTTCATTATTTAGTTTTACTAAATGATAACAAATAAAAGAGTGTTTAATTTACAAAGTTTAAAATTAGTTTTCAACTTTATAAACAAAAGATTAAAGTGTGTTAGTTATGTTTAAAAAGTTTAAAAGGGTGGGACCCTTTTGTCTTTGTTTTTGGGCCGCCCAAAAGGGCCTTTGGGTTCCAATTTTTGGTCTTGAATTGGTGACTTAAAGAGACTAACACACTCCATCTAAACCATCATTCACTCTTACATGCAAAAGTCTTTCGAACTCTCCATATCTCTCTCTCTCTCTCACGGTTTTGAAAGAAGAAAAGGAGCAGAATTTTCAGCTTTCAAAAGGGGTTTTGGTTGCTGAAAATTTGGTGTCAAGATTCCTAGCAATCAAAGGTGTTTGTACAAGCTTGGGGTATCACCTCTTGAGGGCTTCGACTTTGAAGTTTCAGCCAAGTTTTCATCTCCTTTCACCTCTCTAATCTCGATATCCAGCAGCTACAAAGGTTGTAGTTTCATCATCTCATGTTTATCTTTTGTATGCACTTGTATAATGATCCATGGCATGGGGTTCTTTATTAAATGGTTTAATAATCATCTTATTAACATGTTTTAAAACATATATATTCCGCTGCGTTTTCATATAAACAAGATTATATGAGCTTTGATAAACTTGTTAAAACCCCTTCAATGGCATCATGAGCCACTTATACATATGCATACATGTTTTTCCTCCCTAGTTCACGTTTTTGTGGTGCTTGACACCAAAAATCCGTGAGTTAGGGGCTGGATTTTGACCCCCTTTGGTGTTTTAAAGATGCTTCTTTATGCATATAAGGATCTTTAAAACTCTAGATTATTAGATGTTTATTTATATGTTCTTAACCCATTTGTTCTTGGTTTATGTTGGCCAAGAACATGGGCTATAAGGGGCTGCCAAAATCGATTATCTTGTGTATGTTTGATCATGTTGTTGTTGATTATGCATAACAAAGCCTAGACCATTTGGATTGAATGATTGGTTGTCATATTATATTCATTTGGGCATGTAATAATTTAATTTTGTTTCAAGTCTTGTTTTGTAATCTATTCATTCATATGGTTTGTAATAAATAGATTAGGAGTTTATCTTTACTAGAAAAATGTATTAGGATACATATTTTGTAAGGATGCTCAAGATCAAGACTTGAAGAAAAGATGGACAAAGAGGATGCTTGAAGATGTGGATTCAAGTGGGAGTTCCTTTTGTCAACCATGTGTCATGTTCTTAACCCTTAGGACAAGACCTTTTGACACACTTGTTTTGGCTAAACAAGTGTGCTCAACTTAGTATGCTTTGTTATGCATATATGTATTGCTTGGTTGAATGCTTATGATGTTGCTTTGTTTTGAATATTTGGATGTGATTTACAAACCATCATCTAGAACATGCTATTACAAGAAATTGGTTCACAAATCATTAAGCAAAATAGAATGGTTCTATATAAGGAGTTAATGGTTTGCAAAATAAAATGGGTTTTATTTAAAAGAACCAAATGGGTACCATATGGTTGAATGCATACAATCATATGGTACATGGTCTTTTCTAATGTCAGAATTGTGAAATTATAAATCCCTTTTAAAAACAAGTTAAACACCATCCTTTTACACAACACTTAGGTTACTTGCAGACTCTTAGTGGGATAAAGGTCACCTAACCACTTTGAGGGAACTTGTAACTTGAGGTGAGAATGCCATGTTTGTGGGATAAAGGTCACCTAACCAATATTTAAATATAACGTTGGATTCTAAAAAAAAAATTTTTTTATTAATAGTCTATGAGACGTAAAGGGTATTAATAAATGAAATATATAATTATATCAACGATTACTAAAATGGAACTTTGTAAAATCTTGTAGATGGCCGACAACAACAACGCTAATAACGATGTACCAAACCAAAACAACCAATCTCTTAAGGCGATCCTTCAAAGGGATCGTCTAACACCTAACAACTTCATGGATTGGTACCGCAACTTGAGAATTGTTCTCAAGCAAGAAAAGCGGGCCTACATTCTTGATGATCCCATCCCCGATGAACCTAACGAGGAGGATGTGGAGGCCTATAATGATTGGGTTAGATATACGGAAGACTCCATCCAAGTCTCTTGCTTAATGTTAGCAAGTATGACACCCGAACTCCAAAAGGAGTATGAGCTCCATGGAGCCTATGACATGATCACTCAGTTGCGGGAAACGTTCCAGCAACAGGCTAGAGTGGAGCGCTTCGAAACGGTTCGAGCGCTTCATGCATGTCGGATGGAAGAATCCCAATCAGTTTCATCTTATGTTCTTAAGATGAAAAGCCACATCGACCGCCTTCAAAGGCTAAATTGTCCTGTCTCAAAGGAGTTGGCCACGGATTTGATCCTTAATGGCCTAAATAAAAGGTTTGAGGCATTCGTCATGAATTACAACATGAACGGATGGGACAAGAGCATAAATGAACTTCATTCGATGCTCAAATCAGCTGAGGCGGGAATGGGTAAAAGGGTTTTACCCGTTCTCACCTTTAATGAAGGTGGGAGAAGGAAGAGGTCTCTACCCCCTCCTAAGGCAAATGTTGCCAAAGGAAAGGGGCACGTTGGAGGAAAGGGGAAGATGGTTGTTAGGGCGGAACCTCCGAAGCCCAAGGAGAAGAAGCAAAAGGTTGTTGTAAACGACCCATGCTTCAAATGTGGTGAGATAGGGCATTGGATGAGAAATTGTCCAGTCTATCTCAAAGAGTTGAGAGAAAAGAGGGATGCAGGGCAAACCTCAGGTATAATTTACATGATACATGTTGAGCTAAATGTTTATCTTCTAACACATGGGTATTAGATACCGGATGTGGAACTCACATTTGCAATTTATTGCAGGGGTTCAAAAAAAATGAGCGTTATGCAAAAGGGGAAATAAGTCTATTCATGGGCAATGGTGCAAAGGTTGACGTTGAAGCCCAAGGAGACTACATTTTGAAGCTTCCAAGTGGTTTGGAAGTCATTTTATATAATGTATTATATGCTCCTAGTTTGACTAGGAACATAATTTCTGTTTCCCGTTTAAGACAATATGATTATGATTTCAAGTTTGTTGACAATGATATTCATGTTTCTTTAAATCATGTATTTTATTTTAAGGCTATACCTTGTAATGGTATTTATGAATTGGTTCATGAAAACGTAACATATGATAGCTCAATATACCAAGCAACCACCAAAAGACTCAAATTAGATTTGAGTGATACCTACCATTGGCATTGCCGTCTTGGTCATATAAACAAGAAACGTATACAAACACTTCAAAAGAATGGTCTCTTAAAAACAAATGAATGTGATTCATTTGATGTATGTGAATCTTGTTTACAAGGGAAAATGACTAAGGCACCCTTTAGTGGAACTAACGAAAGGGCAAAAGATTTATTAGGTATCATACATTCGGATGTATGTGGTCCTTTTAAGCCAATGACTAGGAATGGTGAAAGATACTTCATTACCTTTACCGACGATTATAGTCGCTATGGGTATGTGTACTTATTAAGGCACAAAGATGAAGCTTTTGAAATGTTCAAAATCTTCAAGAATGAAGTAGAAAATCAACTCAACAAGTCAATTAAAATTCTCCGCACCGATAGAGGTGGTGAATACCTAAGTGATGTTTTTCAAGATCATCTTAGGAGTTGTGGGATTGTCTCACAACTCACTCCACCTGGAACACCACAACATAATGGTGTGTCTGAGAGGAGGAATCGAACCTTATTGGATATGGTTCGATCTATGATGGCTAGAAGCACATTACCTCTATCATTTTGGGGTTTCGCTTTGCTCTCCGCGGCCCGTATTCTGAATATGGCCCCAACCAAAAAGGTGGAAAAGACACCTTTTGAGGTATGGCATGGAAGAGTTCCATCCCTATCGTACTTAAGGGTCTAGGGTTGTGAGGCTTATGTTAAGACTCCCACCCCAAACAAATTAGATGTCCGATCCACCAAGTGTATCTTTGTTGGATATCCTAGAGATTCTATGGGATATTATTTCTATGATCCACTGGAACAAAAAGTGTTTGTTGCCAGAATGGGTGAGTTCTTAGAAACAAAGTTCCTTATGGAAGGAACTAGCAGTAGAACAGTGGATCTTGAGGAGGATCAAGAAACACAGCCCGATGCACGTTTGGTTGAAACTAGCACTCAACGTGAGGATGTTGAGGATGATCAAGCGGTTGATCAATACACACAAAACGTTCGCAGAAGTGGTAGAACTAGTAATCCACGTGAAAGATACGGATTTTTCATGGATGGATGCTATGTGGTGGATTCAGATGAACCAACCACATATCATGATGCAGTGTCCAATTTGGATTGTGACAAATGGCTTGAGGCCATGAACGTTGAGATGCAATCCATGTATGACAATCAAGTTTGGGAACTTGTTGTGCCACCTCTTAATTCCAAAGTAGTTGGAAGTAAGTGGGTTTTCAAGAAGAAAACCGATATGCATGGAAACTTGGATACTTACAAAGCTAGACTTGTAGCAAAGGGTTTCACTCAAACTCAAGGGGTTGATTATGATGAAACCTTCTCACCTGTTGCAATGCTTAAGTCTATAAGGATATTGTTTGCCATAGCAGCTCATTATGATTATGAGATTTGGCAAATGGATGTCAAAACCGCTTTCCTAAATGGATATCTTGAGGAAGATGTCTATATGGTTCAGCCTGAAAGTTTTGTCGATCCAAAATATCCTAATAAAGTGTGCAAGTTAATGAAATCAATCTATGGATTGAAACAAGCATCAAGAAGTTGGAATCACCGTTTTGATGATGAAGTAAAGAAATTTGGCTTCATCAAAAACGCTGATGAGGCTTGCGTGTATAAGAAGGCTAGTGGGAGCACAATAACCTTCCTAGTATTGTATGTTGATGACATACTACTGTTTGGAAACGACATTCCAACCATGGAAGGTGTAAAAACCTGGCTTGGAAGTTGTTTTTCCATCAAGGATCTTGGTGAAGCCGCCTATATTCTGGGAATAAAGATCTATAGGGATAGATCAAGACGGCTAATTGGTTTGAATCAAAGTGCATACATTGACAAAATCTTGAAAGGTTCAAGATGGAAAACTCTAAGAAAGGTACTGTACCTATTCAAAGAGGGACAATATTGAGTACAACTCAATGTCCAAGCTCCAAGGAGGAGCAAAATAGAATGAAGGCAATCCCATATGCATCTGCTATAGGATCCATCATGTATGCAATGATATGCACTAGACCAGACGTGTCATGCGCTTTAAGCATGACAAGTAGATACCAGCAAAATCCTGGTGATAGTCATTGGATGGCTGTCAAGAACATTCTGAAGTACCTAAGGAGGACTAAGGACATGTTCTTGATCTACGGGTCTGGTGAAGAGGAACTCGTTGTAAAAGGTTACACGGATGCGAGTTTCCAAACCGATCGAGATGATTCACGATCTCAATCGGGGTACATCTTTATTCTGAATGGGGGAGCTGTTTCTTGGAAAAGCTCAAAGCAAGAAGTCGTAGCGTTGTCCACTACAGAGTCAGAATACGTCGCCGCTTCAATGGCAGCACAGGAAGCTGCATGGCTGAAGAAATTCATAGCCGATCTAGGGGTAGTCCCTTCCATTCAGGATCCCCTAGAGATCTTTTGTGACAACGAGGGTGCGATTTCTCAAATCAAGGAACCTCGTGCTCATCAAAAGACTCGGCACATTGAACGGAGATTCAACTACATAAGGGATGAAGTTGAAAAAGGAAAGATATGTATTCGCAAAGTCCACAGTGATAAAAACGTTGCGGATCCACTCACAAAGCTCCTTGAATAGGCAAAGCATGAAAGTCATATTTGTTCCATGGGACTTAGATATTCAAGTGACTGGGTTTGATGTTGTATTTTATATTTGGATATTGGAACTAATGTTATTTGACTTTATTATATGGTTATAATTTCATTTGTTCTTCTATTTTAGCATGTTTAAATCCGTGAATAAATGAATTATTCTCAACGTCCGTAGTCGATCATACTTGTGGGAACAACTATGAATGTAAGACTATAATGAACTTGGATTGGTTGATATTCATAAGGTATGAATATAGAGCAAGAGGTTGCTACCAAGGTTCATTGATATCTATGGGATATAGATATTGGACTGACCCGCTCTCAATTATTTCTGCATGGAATCTTTCTGATTAGTCATAAGAGATTTTGAGTAAAGGCGAATATCATTGTATCCTCAGACCTGAGATACATATTGGGTCTTGATATTCACCAAGTATTGTACTTTGACTTAGTCCTTTGCTGTTCTGAAAAGGCAGTACATAAGGCTGAGTTCAGGTATGACATGAGGTGATCGTGAGAGACGTATGTAGTCAAGATGGAATTTGTTCCTCTTATTCGTTGAGAGTTAGATGTCTAAGGCCTGTTAAAGTTAAATCATCAGAGAGTGACAATTCTGTGTCTCTTGGATTTAACATGACATCTGCAACAAAAGGATAGATGATTAATTCACCTAAAACATATTCAAGTAAGGTACTTGAAAAGGATGATGTTATTGAATGGCACTTAGTCATATACATTAGGGGTAGCAAACCGTTGCTAGGCGTTATTTGCTGCTTGCATCAATCTTCTATAAATCTTGTGCAAGTGGGAGATTGAAGGATTTGATCTGCCCAAGATTCATATTAAATTGATGTGGCTAGTGTGATATGATCCAAGACGGGTCATACCCAATAACAAGCCAAACAACACCGAAAGATAATTTATTTGTTGATAAGATCATACAAATAAGTAGTGACACCAATTTAGAAAATTGGATTTTCTAAATATTGCTTTTGTAAATGAACATTATTATGTGGATAATTGTTCATGAGATATTATTTGTTTTTCATTATTTAGTTTTACTAAATGATAACAAATAAAAGAGTGTTTAATTTATAAAGTTTAAAATTAGTTTTCAACTTTATAAACAAAAGATTAAAGTGTGTTAGTTATGTTTAAAAAGTTTAAAAGGGTGGGACCCTTTTGTCTTTGTTTATGGGCCGCCCAAAAGGGCCTTTGGGTTCCAATTTTTGGTCTTGAAAATTGGTGACTTAAAGAGACTAACACACTCCATCTAAACCATCATTCACTCTTACATGCAAAAGTCTTTTGAACTCTCCATATCTCTCTCTCTCTCTCACGGTTTTGAAAGAAGAAAAGGAGCAGAATTTTCAGCTTTCAAAAGGGGTTTTGGTTGCTGAAAATTTGGTGTCAAGATTCCTAGCAATCAAAGGTGTTTGTACAAGCTTGGGGTATCACCTCTTGAGGGCTTCGACTTTGAAGTTTCAGCCAAGTTTTCATCTCCTTTCACCTCTCTAATCTCGATATCCAGCAGCTACAAAGGTTGTAGTTTCATCATCTCATGTTTATCTTTTGTATGCACTTGTATAATGATCCATGGCATGGGGTTCTTTATTAAATGGTTTAATAATCATATTATTAACATGTTTTAAAACATATATATTTCGTTGCGTTTTCATATAAACAAGATTATATGAGCTTTGATAAACTTGTTAAAACCCCTTCATCAATCAGTTCATTATTGATGTTTATGATATGATTTACCTTGAAATTAAGATCTGAAATCAAGTTTAAACTTTGTTTGATGTTTAAGGTTTGAGTAATTTTGTAATCGGATGAAGGAGGGATGAGGTTTTGACTAACGGAATTCAAGGTCAAAAAAGGCTCTGTAAAAGTGAATACTGAATACCAAGTCAAAAACATCATTTATACTCCCTCAGACATATTAATTTCATTTATTTAATGAAGTGCGTCCCACTTTCCTTATTACTCTTCCGTGAAATTTATTTATTCCGCAGAATTTCAGTTCTTCCGTAGGACATCTGCGGATGCCTAACTTAAAAACTGAATTTTCATTGATGTATAACTAGATTTTCCATAGCTTACCAATCTATGGAAATAGATTATACTTTTAAAATATTAACTCATCCGTAGGTTACCAATCTACGGATTGTCATATTTGTAGCTGAATTAAGTTTTGCACTGTAGCTTCTGCTGATGCTGAAATGCACTGTAACTTCTGCTGATGCTGAAATGTAAAGTTTGGAACTTCTTTGATTGTATGGTTCTATTCAAATGATAGACCCATTTATTGCTATTGAACCTTGTTGACTTTGTTTTCATGACAATTAACGCACAAGAAGATTAATAATATGAAAAACTTCATGTATCCTACAGCCAAGTTAGTGGTCAAGTTCCAATTCTTTCATTTGACAATTGATTTGACAATTCTGATATTAAACTTTCATGCCTAAATTTGTGATTAATGTTAAACTGATGCATTTATCATAAATTTATGTAGAATATTATCATGAAAGACACATGACTATCCAAAAGTATTGAAAAATAAAATTGAATTAAGTACTATATACAAGCATATATAAACATACAATGGGATCATACTATTACAATAAGAATCTTCAAGTTTGATTTCTTTGATGAAAGATACCTGATTTTACTTCTGATTGCAAGTATGTTCGTCCACTTTAATCCAAACAAGTGTATTGTATAAACTAGGCATGTTGTTTATCATGTTTTGATGTTGATTAGTGAGTAATTGTTATGGGCTCCACATTCAAATCACTTAGAGTTTGTCGTCCCTTTGTGAGTCAAATCATAACTTTTTCACACTTAGAAACTATGTACTTTAAAATATAAGTTCTATCTTGAGATGCATTTGATATCTCATTAATGCATTGATGTAATAGCTCTGAAGTTAATATACAGTTTATCACATAGGATTCTTTTGAGAGCTAGGATATGATCATCATCAGGTTACCAGGTCTTTACTTTCGTAAAACAGAGGTGCCTTTAACCCAGGTCTTTGTTTACACAAAACAGTGGGATGTTGAGGATCATGATCTTTTCACCAGTTGGTTATAAATGTATACCATGGTGATTATACACCCTGGTCTTTGTTTACACAAAACAAAGGGAATATTATTTTCAAAGATAGATATTATAAAGTATTGGTACATAGTGTGCTTAGATGAGTGATTTGGTCACATCAAAATAAGACTCACTTGAGGTATCCTCAAAATGGAGTTTTCCATATATGGTCACTTTTGCATTATGTTAGGCATGCTCTTAGTGTAGTTTCCACTCAAGATGAACCATTTGTGGATTTTCTGTTGTTGTTGTATCCTCCAAAGTCACTATCTGAATATGAAAAGAGAGCGAAGTCACCATCCTTTAGATACCAAAGGCCAAGGGCTCGTTTCCCTTTCAGATATTAGAAGATCCTCTTAACAACATTCAGATGAGACTCTTTTGGATCTGATTGCTACCTAGCACAAACACACACAACAAACATTATGCCAGGTCTGCTGGCAAGAAAGATGATAATGTTTCATACCACTTTCTTTGTGCTTGATGAAGACCATACAAAGCTTTGTCAAGCTTGTATACCCTATGTGGGTAATCAGGATCTTTAAAACGAGGAGGTTGAGCTATATAGACTTCTTCATCAATTTTTGCATATAAGAAAGCACACTTCACATTCATTTGATAGACATTGAACTTCTTATATGAGGCATAAGCTAGGAATACTCTTATGGTTTCAATTCATGCAACAGGTGCAAAAACATTATCACAATCTGTCCCTTCTTCTTGAGTATAACCTTGTTCAATCAGCCTTGCTTTGTTTCTCACAATAATACCTCTGTCATCTAGTTTATTTTTGAAGAGCCACCTTGTGCCATTTGGATGTTGACCTTCAGGTAGATCAACTAGATTCCAGACTTTCTGCTTTCTAAATTGTTAAAGCTCTTCCTGTATAGCTTCAATCCATCTATTATCTTTTAGAGCAGCTGTGATGTTTGGATGAACCACTTGTGAAAGAAAACAAGTGAAGAGACAGATGTTTGCTGCTCCCCCTTGACTTCTTGCGGTTCTTTCATTAAGATCACCAATAATGTTGTCTATTGGATGAGTCTTATGAGTTCTTGTTGTTGGAATAGACTCAACTAGAATAGAAGATTTCAAGTTAGTCATATTCATTGATATAGAGAGACCCAGCTGAGATGAAGAATTTTTGAAATAATCAAATTGATCAACATGTTGATCATTGGAAGCTGGATGATTTCCCACATGAGTTTCTACATCAGCTGCACTGTTAATGCCTTCCGCAGTAACTTCTACGGATGTGTTTTGAACTTCCACAAGAGTTACAGGAACATCTATGGATGGTATTTTTTGACTTGCTGACGTTAACTCTTTGGGATGCAATGGATCATCTCCAATGTGTGGAATATCTAGCGATGTGGATGGAACATCTGCTGAAGCAATATCCATATCTCCGGATGTAGAACACTCATCTGCGGATGCAGAGTTAGCAGCTGCTGATGAAATGTTTTAATATGAGGATGTAGATCCATTAGGCTGGTCTTGTGCTGCATTATTGGCATTATTTGGAGTTCCTTGTTCCATGACACTTGAAGTTTGTATTCTTGGAGGATGAGCAGATAATGACACTTCATTCATGTTTGGTGGAACAAATGGATAGCATGTATCCGCAGAACCTGCATTATTCAAAAAACCAGAGTTAAATAAATCTATGAGTGCATCTATATCAAACAACCATGATGATCCTTTAACATATTTTGGAAATAAAGATTCATCAAATGACACATTAGGTGTTTCTTCCATAATGTTTTGTTATGGGATGTAAATCCTATATGATTTAGATGTTGAAGAATAATTAACAAAGAAACCATCTTAGGCTTTCTCTGAAATCTTTTCCAATTGTTCTTTTGTGTTTAAAACATATACATGACAACCAAAAGCTCTAAGATATCCTATGTAAGGTTTTCTTTAAAAGAAAAGCTCATAAGGTGTTTTGTTATGTTTTTTGACAATTAATGTCTTGTTTTGAACATTTCATGTTGTGTTCACTGCTTTAGCCCAAAAGGTGATTGGCAATTGTGAATCAGCTAGCATTGTCTTGGCTGCTTTAATGAGAGTTTTGTTTCTTCTTTTAGCAACTCCATTTTGTTGTGGAGTTTTTCGTGCACTGAATTGCCTTGCAATGCCTTTAATCCTGCAAAAAGAGTCTAAGATAGTATTAACAAATTCGATCCCATTGTCACTCCTGAAAATTTTAAGTTTTAAATCAAGTTGATTTTCAATCTTGGTGACAAACTCCATTAATGTTTCTGATGTTTCACTCTTTTGTCTTAAGAAAAAGACCCATGTGCATCTAGTGAAATCATCCACAACCACGGAACAATATTTCCTTTTTCCAATGCTCATCACATTGGTTGGACCAAAAAGATCCATGTGAAGCAATTTGAGTGGTGTAGTGTTTGTATTGATGATTTTGGATTTATGTGACACCCTTTATAACATAAAGGACAATGGTTTGAACAATAAAATTTGTTCTTTGGTGATCCAATGACTAAGTCATTTTTCACCAATTTATTCATGTTATTCATGTTGGAATGAACAAGCCTTCTATGCCACAACTGATATTTATCTTCTGATGACTTAGATAGCATGCATGTTTCATTGCTTGTGAGTGCTGTATTGTTCATATCCAAAACATATGTGTTTCCTTTTTTTATGCTTGAAGAAGGATCCAATCTTCTGGAATTGAAAAACTTGGCTTAAGAATATAACAATTAGTGTTATCAAATAATATGGAATAATTTTGATCACAAATTTGAGACACGCTTAATAAATTATATTGTAGATTTTCACAATAATTTACTTTCTCAAATTTGAGCACACCATTAGTTACCATTCCTTCACCAACAATTTTACCTCCCTTCTTATCCCAGCCAAATGCCACATAAGAAGCATTTTTATGTTTAAAGTCATGGAGAAGAGAATAGTTTCCTTTCATATCCCTGGAACAACCACTATCAACATACCACTTGTTGTCAGCTCTCCATGTTTGCTCCTGCACACATAAAGAAATAAGTCAGAATGGGGAACCCAGCCTTAATGATCATGGGTTTTCCTGCACTGTATAAAATTGTAACTCCCTCATGAATGAGTCTTGATGTTTCAGTATTATAATAGACTCAATTGATTCATTATGTGTTGGTTGTCATGAGGATGATTCTGTTGAAGATGAGCTTGTGGAACTTTGTTCTTGTTTCTCAATCCCTTCTTCATTCACCTTTTCTCTGGTTGTCTGCTACTTTGATTTTGTTGATGATCCTTGATTGTAGAAAGTTTCACCATCCTCTGATTTTGACTGTGGTATATGAGTACCCTTTTCAAAATGATCAAAGAATTTATCATCATTATTTTCATTCTGATCTGTCAAATCCACCTTCTTGTGAGGTGTTTTGAGTTGCTTATGTGGTTTTGCTTTCTTCAAAGGTTACCACCAGCAGATGTTTTCTTCTTCAGTTTTTGCAACTTTTGTTTTTGCTGCCGCTTCTTTGCTTTTGAATCTTCTTGACTCTTACTGTTTTGAGAGTCTGATTCAGCCATCTCAGATTGTTGCTTCTTTGTGCTCTTTGTCTTGTTCTTCTTGTTGAAATAACATTCCTGTGTGGAATGGTTATTTTTGTTACAAATTGCATAATGTTTGTTGAAGTAGCAGTCAGAAGTCATGTGATTGTTCATATTGCAAATAGAGCAATAAATGCTGAAGTAACAGTCTTCAGTGTTGTGTTTTTTCATATTACACCATTTGCAATACATTTCCTTTGATTCATTTTCAGAGTCAACCACTTTCTTCTTCTTTTGCAGCTTTTGAGCCTTCAAATCTTTTTCAAAGTTCGTAGTTGATGAATCATTGACCTTCCCTGACATGATATCAAAGGGTTCTTGTTTAGCATCAGCTGATTTCTGTTGCTTAAGATCATAACTTTCTATTGATTTGTTTTCTTGATGGTGGTTGCATCCTTTTGCTTCCGCAGATCTTCTACTGACTCAGTAGATTTGTGCTTTCGCAGATCTGATACTGATGAATGTTTCTTCTTCCGGAGAAGTTCTACTAAATGTGGTTGCTTTCTCTTTTCTACAGAAGATGTGTGTACTTCTTTAGTTAAGGAAAAGCTATATTTTTTTAAACAAGTTTATCTAAATCTTTCTGTGTAGAGTTAATTTTGATTTGATGTAATTTATGTTCTCTTACATGAGATTCATTCAAAATCATTGTATATTTTACTTTATCAGCCAGTTGTTGAGCATGGACTCTATATTTTTCAACTTACTCAACACATACTGATGAGCACAGTCTATCTCTTACCTCTCTAGCCATGGGTGGAACTTTGTTCTCCATGTGAGCCATTAAAGCTTGATTCTCTTCCAAAACTTCCTTCTCTAGCCATGATAGGTGTTAAAGTGCTTCCCAAGTATGCTTGAAAGCTTGAACTTAAAGTTGTAAAGGCTGCTTTATGTTTTTTAGAGTCCAGAATCACAGTGATGGGCTCTACTTGGTTGTTGCTTGATGAAGACTTTGTTGATGATGTAGATGCATCTTTTCTCTCATCAGGTCTTCCCTTTTCTTTTTCTGATTTACTTTGAGAAGATTTATTTGAAGGCTTTGAGTCATAAAAACTCACTTCTTCTTCATCTTCACTCAGAGTACAAAAGTTGTCATTATATTTGTTAGAAATAAAAGCACTTCCTGATGGGTTTGTAAGAACACAAAACATAGTTTAACCTTTTAAACTTTTCAGAAAACGCAGCGGAGGTATATGATTATAACAAGTTTATAATCTGAAATTTTCGTGTTCTAAGTGTGGTTTTAAGATGAAAACAAAACCCAAATCAATAGGATCTTAAATATATGAATAGACAAGCTATGAACAACCACTAATGTACATAAAATCACAGCCATATGAGGCTGTGAAATGATACCTTTCTCCAGCAGAAAAATCGACTTAGAGGAGTGTTTTGGATGCTTGAATCGACCAAGAACTCAATGTAGAGATCCTCAAGAGCTTATACCCAAAGCCTTGTGAAGCAAACACAACTCTTGCTAGGGAGAGATCACCAAATCAAGACCAAGAAACTCTTCAAAATGCTGCTGCCCAGCCGAGACCAAGAGGGAGAGTTTTTGAGTTTTTTTGTCTTTCAAAAGTTGCATGTAATGTGTGTGGTCAATCTGATTTTTGAGTTCAAGACACAATTAAATGTGTGTTGGTGGTCAAAACAAGGTTGGTCCAATAGAATGAGAGGGGAGGGGCGGCCAAGAAGGAGTTTAAAACCCTTTTCCCTCTCAAAACTATCACACATTGAAATGTCATTTATACTAGACATACAATTAATTGTATGTACAAGATATATAAATGTAATTACATACTTATACAATTAACCATTTAATTTATAAGCTGTAATTTCTCACTTAATATTTGGTGTCATCTAACTAATTTAAACAACACATCAAATAATATTGTTGAACAAAATATCCTAATAAGTTGTTCCCACTTACATGCAACTTATTTAGAAAACCCATTTTCTAAATTGGTGTAAATATTTAATTGCATGATCACATCATCAATTAAATATTTAATTGGTGTTTGCCAAGCTTGTTGTTGGGTATAACCCGACTTGGATCATAACGTACTAACCACATCAATATTCTAAGTGTCTTGGGCACACAGAATCCAACAATCTCCCACTTGCCCAAGATTCATAGAAGATTGATGCAAGCAGTAAATACCGCCTAACAACGGTTTACTACCCTTAATACGCATGATTTACAGCCATTCAATAACATCATCCCTTTCAAGTACCCTACTTGATATGATTTAGGTGAATTAATCATCTATCCTTTTATTACAGATGTCATGTTAAATCCAAGGACACAGAATGATCATTCCTTGTTGATTTAACTTAATCAGGCCTTAGACATCTAACTCTCAACGAATAAGAGGAACAAATTCCATCTTGACTACATACGTTTCTCACAAACACCTCGTGTTATACCTGAACATATCCTTATGTACTGTCCACTATTTCAAGACAGTGAAGAATAGGCTCAAGGTGTAATACTTGGTGAATATCAAAACCCAATATGTGTCTCAGGTCTGAGGATACCAAATGATATTCGCCTTTACTCAAATTTACTTATGATCAATCAATAAGATTCCATGTAGTAAAATTTGAGATGCGGGTTAGTCCAATATTTGTATCCCACAAATATCTATGAACCTTGGTAGCAACCCATTGCTCTATATTCATCCTTATGAATATCAACCAATCCAAGTTCATAATAATCTTACTTTCACACTTGTTCCCACAAGTATGAGCGACTACGGACATTTTAGAGTAAACAATTTACTCATGGATTAAACATGCTAAATTGGAACATTAATTGAAACATTATAACCAAATAATTTTATTCAAATAATAAAGAGTTCCACATATCCAAATACAAAATGTACATATCAAATCCAATCACTAGAATATCGAAGTCCCATGGCACAAGTATGACATTCATGCTTTGCCTTTTCAAGGAGCTTCGTGAGAGGATCCGCAATGTTTTGATCCGTGTGAACTTTGCGAATACATATCTTTCCCTTTTCAACTTCATCTCGTATGTAGTTGAATCTCCGCTCAATGTGCCTAGTCTTTTGATGAGCACGGGGTTCCTTGATTTGTGCAATCGCACCCTCGTTATCACAAAAGATCTCTAGGGGGTCCTGAATGGAAGGGACTACCCCTAGATCGGCAATGAATTTCTTCAACCATGCAGCTTCTTGAGCTGCCAATGAGGCGGCAACGTATTCTGATTCTGTAGTCGATAGAGCCACCACATCCTGCTTGGAGCTCTTCCAAGAGACAGCTCCTCCATTTAGAATGAAAATGTATCCCGAATTGTGACCGAGAATCATCACGATCGGTTTGGAAACTCGCATCCGTGTAACCTTTTACAACGAGTTCCTCGTCACCAGATCCATAGATTAGGAACATATCCCTTGTCCTCCTTAGGTACTTAAGTATGTTCTTAACAGCCATCCAATGACTGTTTCCAGGATTTTGCTGGTAACGGCTTGTCATGCTCAAAGCGCATGACACGTCCGGTCGAGTGCATATCATTGCATACATGATGGATCCAATAGCAGATGCATATGGGATTGCCTTCATTTTATCTTGCTCATCCTTTGAGCTTGGACATTGAGTCGTACTCAATATCGTTCCTCTTTGAATAGGTACGGTACCTTTCTTAGAGTTCTCCATCTTGAACCTTTTCAAGATCTTATCAATGTATGCACTTTGATTCAAACCAATCAACCGCCTTGATCTATCCCTATAGATCTTTATTCCTAGAATATAGGCGGCTTCACCAAGATCCTTGATGGAAAAACAACTTCCAAGCCAGGTTTTTACACCTTCCAAGGTTGGAATGTCATTTCCAAATAGTAGTATGTCATCAACATACAATACTAGGAAAGTTACTGTGCTCCCACTAGCCTTCTTATACACACAAGCCTCATCAGCGTTTTTGATAAAGCCAAATTTCTTTACTTCCTCATCAAAACGGTGATTCCAGCTTCTGGATGCTTGTTTCAATCCATAGATTGATTTCTTTAACTTGCATACTTTATTAGGATGTTTTGGATCGACAAAACCTTCAGGCTGAACCATATAGACATCTTCCTCAAGATATCCATTTAGGAAAGCGGTTTTGACATCCATTTGCCAAATCTCATAATCATAATGAGCAGCTATGGCAAACAATATTCTTATAGACTTTAGCATCGCTACAGGTGAGAAGGTTTCATCATAATCAACCCCTTGAGTTTGAGTGAAACCCTTTGCTACAAGTCTAGCTTTATAAGTATCCAAGTTTCCATGCATATCGGTTTTCTTCTTGAAAACCCACTTACTTCCAACTACTTTGGAATTAAGAGGTGGTACAACAAGTTCCCAAACTTGATTGTCATACATGGATTGCATCTCAACGTTCATGGCCTCAAGCCATTTGTCACAATCCAAATTGGACACTGCATCATGGTATGTGGTTGGTTCATCTGAATCTACCATATAGCATCCATCCATGAAAAATCCGTATCTTTCAGGTGGATTACTAGTTCTACCACTTCTGCGAACGTTTTGTGTGTATTGATCAACCATTTGATCATTTTCAACATCCTCATGTTGAGTGCTAGTTTCAACCAAACGTGCATCGGGTTGTGGTTCTTGATCTTCCTCAAGATCAATGTTCTTCTGCTAGCTCCTTCCATAAGGAACTTTGCTTCTAAGAACTCACCCTTTCTGGCAACAAACACCTTTTGTTCCAGTGGATCATAGAAATAATATCCCATAGAATCTCTAGGATATCCAATAAAGATACACTTGATGGATCGGACTTCCAATTTGTTTGGGGTGGGAGTCTTAACATAAGCCTCACATCCCCAAACCCTTAAGTATGATAGGGATGGAACTCTTCCATGCCATATCTCAAAAGGTGTCCTTTCCACCTTTTTGGTTGGGGCCATATTTAAAATACGGGCCGCGGAGAGCAAAGCGAAACCCCAAAATGATAGAGGTAATGTGCTTCTAGCCATCATAGATCGGACCATATCCAATAAGGTTCGATTCCTCCTCTCAGACACACCATTATGTTGTGGTGTTCCAGGTGGAGTGAGTTGTGAGACAATCCCACAACTCCTAAGATAATCTTGAAAAACATCACTTAGGTATTCACCTCCTCTATCGGTACGGAGAACTTTAATTGACTTGTTGAGTTGATTTTCAACTTCATTCTTGAAGATTTTGAACATTTCAAAAGGTTCATCTTTGTGCCTTAATAAGTACACATACCCATAGCGACTATAATCGTCGGTAAAGGTAATGAAGTATCTTTCACCATTCCTAGTCATTGGCTTAAAAGGACCACATACATCCGAATGTATGATTCCTAATAAATCTTTTGCCCTTTCGGTAGTTCCACTAAAGGGTGCCTTAGTCATCTTACCTTGTAAACAAGATTCACAAACATCAAATGAATCACATTCATTTGTTTTTAAAAGACCATTCTTTTGAAGTGTTTGTAAACGTTTCTTGTTTATATGACCAAGACGACAATGCCAAAGATAGGTATCACTCAAGTCCAACTTGAGTTTCTTGGTGTTTGTTTGGTACAATGAACTATTTAAAGTATTTTCATGAACCAATTCATAAATACCATTAATTGGTATAGCTTTAAAATAGAACATACCATTTAAAGAAACATGAATATCATTTTCAATAAAGGATAATACATAATCATAATGTCTTAATTGAGATACAGAAATAATGTTCCTAGTCAAACTAGGAGCATACAAAACATTCTTCAAAATAACTTCCAAGCCACTTGGAAGTCTTAGGATGTAGTCCCCACGAGCTTCAACTAAGACTTTAGTTCCATTGCCCATGAAGAGGCTAACATCCCCTTTCTTGAAGTCCCTACTTCTTGTGAACCCCTGCAACAAATTGCAAATATGAGTTCCACATCCGGTATCCAATACCCATGTGTTTGAAGATGTAACATTAAGATCAATATGTATCATGTATATTGTACCTGAGGTCTGCCCGGCATCCCTCTTTGCTTTCAACTCTTGGAGATGGACAGGACAATTCCTTGCCCAATGTCCTATCTCCCCACACTTGAAGCATGGGTCATTTGTAGCAACCTTTTGCTTCTTCTCTTGTGGTTTGGGTGGTACCCTTACCACCCCTTTCCCCTTTCCCCACACATGTCCCTTACCCTTGGCAACCTTTGCCTTGGGTGCGGGATGAGGCCTTTTGTTGTTCCCACCTTCATTGATGGTGAGAACGGGTAAAACCCTTTTACCCATGGCCGCCTCGGCCGTTTTGAGCATTGAGTGAAGTTCACCAATGCTTTTGTCCCATGCATTCATGTTGTAGTTCAACACGAATGTCTCGAACTTCTTGGTTAGGCCATTTAGGATCAAATCCGTGGCCAACTCCTTCGAGACGGGGCAGTTTAGCCTATCGAGGCGGTCAATATGACTTTTCATCTTAAGTACATAAGATGAAACAGATTGGTTGTCGTCCATACGACATGCATGGAGCGCTCGAACCGTTTCGAACCGCTCAACCCTTGCTTGCTGTTGGAACGTTTCCTTCAGCTGGGTTATCATGTCGTAAGCTCCGTGATGTTCATACTCCTTTTGGAGATCCGGAGTCATGCTCGCTAGCATGAGACAAGACACTTGGACGGAGTCCTCAGTGTATTTCAGCCAATCGTTAAAGGCCTCCTCATCATCCTCGTTAGGTTGATCGGGGATAGGGTCGTCTAAAACATATGATCTTCTCTCTTGCTTGAGAACAATTCTCAAGTTTCGATACCAATCAATAAAGTTGTTATGATTTAGACGTTCCTTTTGGAGGATCGCTCGTAGTGATTGGTTTGATGCGGACGAGTTATCGTGATTTTCATTATTGGTGGCCATCTACAAAATTTAACAAAGATCAATTTTAGTATTTTCAATATTGCTAATTTTAATATTTAATGCCTTTTAAGGTCTTTTCATATTAAAATCTAGAACCCAACATTACATTTAAATCGTGGTTAGGTGACCTTTATCCCACGTTTTAAATTAATAAGGTGGTCAACGTTTGACGATTGCAACCATTTGCAACTTCTAGAAATATGGGATCGACTTAAAACATCATATGTAAAGTCGGCATGTTAATCCCATCAACACCATTTGGAAACCACATCGTAGGTGATCCATTTGACATGATTTGCAAATCAAGACACCCTACTTACACCCACGTGTGAGTTTGCCAAAACAAGTGGTTAGGTGACCTTTATCCCACAAATAAGGCATTCTCACCTCAAGTCACAAGTTCCCTCAAAATGGTTAGGTGACCTTTATCCCACTAAGAGTTCCCAAGTGACTCAAGTGTTGTGTAAAAGGACGGTGTTGATCTTGTTTGGAAAAAAAGTTTTAGAGGTTTCAAAATACAAGTTTAGAAAACTCTATGTACTTGTGTTTGCATGCTTTCAAATACAAGGTACCTTATGGTTCTTTGATTAAAACCTATTTTAATCCTTAAAATCATTAAATAATTTTAATAACCTTTTATTAACCTTTAAGAACCATCAATTTTCAGCTTGTTAAGTTTGTTAATTAGTTTGCTTTGAATATCCAAATATCAACCAAACAATCAAGACAACAAACAATCAACCAAGCATAAACATTAACAACCATATGAGCATATGTGCATAACCATAGCATCTAAAGTGGTCCACACTTGTTTGCCATCACAAGTGTGGTCCATAGGACATTCCTAAGGGTCACAAATATCATAAAGGTTCCAAGAGCCTCCCACTAGAAACCGCATCCAAATGCTCCATGTTTCTTGTGTCTTTGTGTCCATCTTTGGGTCTTGATCTTGTACTTCTTCCTTTTACAAAATTGTATCCTAATACATTTTTCTAGTAAAGGAAATGAACCTAATCTATTATTACATAACCAAATGAATGAATAATTACAACCCAAATGAATAAACACAAATATTACAACCAAATTGAATGAATAAAACAACCACTTGAATCATCCAAACAACACAAGGCCACAAGCTAGGTTATGCACTTTAACAACCAATGATTAAATCATCAAAATATATCATTAATCCCCATTTAAAACCTTCAAATTTCAGCCAACATAAACTGAAATTTTGGTTTTAAATATTGTCCAAACAATCAACATATCAACATACATATCTTTCAAGGTTTAATCACAAGCATGTGTGATGTAACCTTGAAAGTTGGGGATTTCAATAAGACATAATATTTCAGCCCAAAACAGCCTATAACATGTCTAATATCATCTTTTAAAACCAATTTCAAAAGATGAATCAAGCAAGCCATCCATATAACCGGCTCTTGATGCCATTGATGGGTTTGTAAGAACACAAAACATAGTTTAACCTTTTAAACTTTTCAGAAAACGCAGCGGAGGTATATGATTATAACAAGTTTATAATCTGAAATTTTCGTGTTCTAAGTGTGGTTTTAAGATGAAAACAAAACCCAAATCAATAGGATCTTAAATATATGAATAGACAAGCTATGAACAACCACTAATGTACATAAAATCACAGCCATATGAGGCTGTGAAATGCTACCTTTCTCCAGCAGAAAAATCGACTTAGAGGAGTGTTTTGGATGCTTGAATCGACCAAGAACTCAATGTAGAGATCCTCAAGAGCTTATACCCAAAGCCTTGTGAAGCAAACACAACTCTTTCTAGGGAGAGATCACCAAATCAAGACCAAGAAACTCTTCAAAATGCTGCTGCCCAGTCGAGACCAAGAGGGAGAGTTTTTGAGTTTTTTTGTCTTTCAAAAGTTGCATGTAATGTGTGTGGTCAATCTGATTTTTGAGTTCAAGACACAATTAAATGTGTGTTGGTGGTCAAAACAAGGTTGGTCCAATAGAATGAGAGGGGAGGGGCGGCCAAGAAGGAGTTTAAAACCCTTTTCCCTCTCAAAACTATCACACATTGAAATGTCATTTATACTAGACATACAATTAACTGTATGTACAAGATATATAAATGTAATTACATACTTATACAATTAACCATTTAATTTATAAGCTGTAATTTCTCACTTAATATTTGGTGTCATCTAACTAATTTAAACAACACATCAAATAATATTGTTGAACAAAATATCCTAATAAGTTGTTCCCACTTACATGCAACTTATTTAGAAAACCCATTTTCTAAATTGGTGTAAATATTTAATTGCATGATCACATCATCAATTAAATATTTAATTGGTGTTTGCCAAGCTTGTTGTTGGGTATAACCCGACTTGGATCATAACGTACTAACCACATCAATATTCTAAGTGTCTTGGGCACACAGAATCCAACACTTCCAGCACTTATAGTTTCTTTAAAATGATAAGGTGTGACATGTGTTTTCACCTCTTGTTTCTTGACTTTTCATCTATTTCAAGAGCTTCAACTTTATCTACCAATGTATCTAAACTAGTTGCTTTGAGATCAATGGTGTTCTTGAACATGGATACAGTTTGCTTCCAACTTTCAGGCAAAGTATGGAGCATCTTTTTGTTTAATTCCTCATTTGTATACTTCAACTCCATGATTATGAGCAAAGAGTGTCCTTCCTAATGCTTTTGATTTCATCACTCCCTTCATAGAGTGTATGAAGTATCTTCCACAAGGAATTTGCTGTTCTATAATTCTCACACCTGATTAATATTTCTTTAGGTAAGGCTATAGTAAGCAGACTGTATGCTCTAATATCAACTTTAACATTTTTAACATCACTAGGTGACAAATCTGTTGTACTTATGGGTTGATTATTTTCATTATAATCCGGCCCAAGAGTGGGTGGAATATAAGGACATTAAGTTATTGATACCCATAAGTCATAATCACTGTAATTCACATGATTCCTGAACTTGATTTTCCAAGATTTAAAATCCACTTTTGTTTCCAACTTTGGAGGTTGGTATGACAATCCACCGACAAAGTTACTCAACTTAGTTAAAGTATTAGAATTCAACTAAAATAGAGTTTCTTTTGAGTAATGAACTAATTTATGACAAAACTTAATTAATGAATAATTAAGTGATTAAGGTCACAAATCAGTCAATTCTTTTAATGATATTTAATATAAAATCAAGGATTTTGTTAATGTATTTGTTCAATTGATTTGAACAATTTATGAATTTCAATCAATAACACAAATCTATGATTCAATTAATGTGAATATAGATCTATGTAAACCGAGCAATGAAATAGTACTTGGTGAAAGACAAATCACTATTTTATTGTTTTAAAATTGATTCACACCAAAACAATTTTGCTCAAAAACAATAGATCTAATCAGAAAACTGATAAGTCTAATGTATAAGTAATCAATTAAACAGTTCTAACACCGATATATCAATCGATCTAAATCACTGAGCACTTGGCTCTGATACCACCTGTGAATCCAAGAATCGCAATTAGGAATTATCAGTGTTAGATTGGAATCGAGTTAATGATTGCGGAATGATCATTAATCGTTGCTTAATTGATTAATTATCAAAAAGCAATGACAATGAATACTAAGGATAAAGAACATAATGATTTTAACATAATAAATAAAAGAACAAGATTTGATTCAAAAGTATTTTATTAAAACTAATTAATGATTACAAAAGAACAAATAATGAATACTGGAAACAAAGTTTGCTTCGAACATGTTGATGTTTTTGATGTATTGATGTGACGACTGCTAGGGTTTTTGTGTTTGATTGATTGTGTGAATCGATGTAATATTTGGTGTTTGCCGTCTAGTCGCCCGTGATGTGTAACCTAGGACTTGTATTTATAGGCATTAATGTTTCTGTTAAGGAAACATCGAATCTCTTGGAGTCCGAATTTGACTTGTTGATTTGACTTGCTTGATGTTGCAAGTACAAGTGTTTGGTCTTTCGCAGTTATATTGTCTTCCGCAGGAGTCTTCTTTTCCGTAGGAGTCTTCACTTGTTCTTCTTCATTGTACAAGTTATTCATCAGTGGGTCTTTGATCTCTCAGTACACAGACTTGTCTGTATTGGTGTTCTTCCGTAGGAAATCCTTGGATGTATTTCCAGTTAGGAGATTATCTACGGAAGAACAAATTTGTTCATCCATAGATGCTTCTTACATTTAGTCAATTTCAAAAATCGACTAAGTCTAATGTTTGATCCTGCAATCATACATACAAATCAACACATATATGGGTTAACATATATACATAATGCATACATCAAATAATGAATTACAAAAGTTCATTACAAGCATTGATTAAAGTTTTTAAGCCTATATAAAAGGATCTAGACCTATTGTTCCTAGATCCAACACTTTTCATCATCTTATAGTAAACGTGAGTAGATAAATCAATCTTTGTATGAGAAAAATATCTTGTAGTGAACCTTCAAACTTCATCTTCTTAATCACTTTCTTCTTCTCCTTTTCTTCCTTCTACTTTACGTATTCAATTTTATCAACACCTAGCTTTGCACAGATAGGAACACCAGATACTTGCTCTTTTATCTCCAAGTTGCATCTTGAAGTATATGTTGAAGTGTATACCAATAGGGGTTGCACAACATTGTACCCCAATCATGTCTTCGTTTGATACAACTTTTGGGAGTTCTTTGTGAAAGCAAGTAGTTTTTCAAACTTTTTAGTTTGAACATTATATTTATCGGCATGTGTTTTAGACATTACGAAATCACATTATGACGTTTATAATCTCACCAAAAGATGATTAATTTGTTCATGTTTAAAAAGTGAAACAACTCTATCCATATCTTTTATCTTTCTCTTTTAAGCTTGATTAGTTTTCTTAAAATTAGTTTTACGAATGTTGATTGATTCCACATCATTTATGAGATTCAGATTGTGATTATTGTACATATTTCCTTTTGCAATCCACTCAGGTGTACAACAAAATTTAGAAGTTACTTGAGATAAAAAAGTTGAGCTACTAGTCATCAACGCATTGTTTACGGTGGAGATATCATCCACTTGAAAGCTCAATTAATCAGATCTTCTGTCATAGCTACAACTATCATGTGTCTTTGAGTGGTTGAGGTAAAAGAACTTTGATAGCTTGAAGACTACTTGAACTTGGTGAGCTTGAGGGTGATGAATTTGATCTGGGAATTTTAAATTCTTTGGCAAAGTGACCAAGTTGATTGAATTAAAACAATTTACCTTACTCTTATAAAATCCAAAACCAAATCTTCTTCGTCTCTAGAACTTTCTCCTATTTCACTACTAAATTTTTTAGCCCCAAAAGAAATCATGGCTATTTGATAGTTGATATCAAGCTATTTAAAATCATCTGGATGAATGCATTCCAGATCTTCTTCGAAAAGTTAGAATAAGTTTGCTTGCTTAGTGACAAAGGCTGAGTTTAAGTGATTTTGTGAAATGTTTGGAGTTAGTGTGTTGACTTCAATTGCTGAAAGGTGGTAATGGCCATGATCTAGCAATTGATGATTTTGTATAGGTGATCATCGACACTTGATGACTACCATTTGTGTTTACTAAGATTGAAAATGAAAGGTTTCATGAATAGTTGCCATACGTGCTAAAGACTTTGAGGAGTTTGGAGATTTGTCGAGATATTTTTAATCTACATCCATCTCAATCTAATAGGTACTTAGAATGCCATATAGCTCTTCAAGTGACATTGTCTTCATGTTCTTAGTTCTACCTACGGACACAGTATAGACGGTCCATGTCTTCAGTATTGACCTCAAGAACTTTTTGGGAACAACCATTCTCCATCTTCACACCATCTTCACACAGAGAGTTTAGTTCAAGTACTCTGGAAGATCAGTAGTTGCGGAATACCATGTCCACCAGAAGAACTAAGAATTTGAAGACATGGACAGTGTATATAGTGTCCATCAGAAAAACTGAGAATAAAAAAACAATGACTCTTGAGGAGGTGTGTGGCATTCTAACTGCATATTAGATAGAGATGAATGCAGATAAAGAATCTCTTGGCTAATCATCAAACTCCTTAATGTCTTTAGCAATCACTGCACCCATTCATGAACCCTTTCACTCTCAAGCCTATCAAGTTACAATTGTGACTTGTCAAATGCCGATTATCACCTATCCATTATCTCCAATTGCTGAATCATAGCCTTGATCATCTTTTAGCGTATAGAATCAGCAGTATTTACCATCCTTTTCATCCAACTACTCTTAAAGCTCAACTTTTGTTACTGAGCAAGCAAAGTTCTTCCAACTCTTTGAAGAAATCAAGAATGCATTTATCCAGATGATCTTCAAGAGCAGATGCTCTCCGCACATGATAGGTGACACATCATACTTGTTGAATCTTGAACCATTTGATGGTGGATTTGTTGCCTTTGGAAGTGCTTCAAGAGGAGGATACATTACTAGTAAAGGCATAGTCGGTAATGTAAAGGTAAGCTTCAATAAGGTGAATTATGTGATAGAGTTGAACTACAATCTAGTGAGTGTTTCTCAACTATGTGATAAAAACACAATACTTTTTTAATTGAGCATGAGTGTATTGGTTTATTCTTAGCTTTGTTGTTACAAATAATAAAATACTTGTAAGACCCCTAGGAAATACAATATGTGAATGCACAATATAGAGAATGCGTTATCTTTAGGAAATGTGTCATCTTTCATTTCAAAAGCTTCAATAAATGAATCCTCTATTTGGCACTAAAGACTAGCACATGTGAACCTAAAAACATGAATAAATTAGTTCGGAATGGACTTGTCACAAGACTACAAAATAAAGAGTATGCATATGCTAATATCTGTGTTGCTTGTTAAACGGGAAAGCAACACAAAATTTCTCAAAAAGTTCAAAGAATTGAAGTCAGTTTCTCCTCCTTTACATTTTTTAATATATGGACATGATTGGTCCAACAAATGTGAAGAGTTTGGGTAGAAAATCATAGTGATTGGTTATAATAGATGATTTTACAAGATTCACTTAGGTTCTATTTTTAAAAACTAAAGATGAAACTATTAAAACAATAAAATCATTTGCTATTATAATTGAGAACTAAATTGATGTAAAGGTTAGAATAATTAGGTGTGATAAGAGTATAGAATTCAAAAACCATACCCATGATACATTTTGTGAATCTAAAGGTATTGCAAGACAATATAATGCTCAAAGGATGCTTCAGCTAAACGGAGTTCTTGAAAGGAAAAATATGACACTCATTGAGTCTACAGGGACCATGTTGTCTGATTTGAAACTCCCTATAACATTTTCGGCTAAAGAAGTTAGCACTACGTGCTATGTTCATAACAGAGTGTTAAAAGTCAAGACACATGAGGAAATTTCTTATGAATTATGACATAAAAGAAAACCATTCATGAGGTTCTTAAGACATTTTGATGTCCATGCACACTTGTAACGCCCGGAATAAAGTCAACATGAGCCAATTAATAATAATGGGCTTAGCCGAAATTATTTGAAGAAAATAAGCAAGGAATGTGGTATGGACCGAGTAGACCTCACGGGTTATGTGTTCGGCGAGTTTAAGGTCCCGCGAACTCCCGGTATATATAAACGGATCAGCTGGAGCAGCTCTCATTTGCAACTCAACACCCCAAATTCTAGAGAGAGAGTGTAAAGAGAGAAAGTGGAGAGAATTGAAGATTCAAAGCTCGGTTGATCACGGGATCGAAGATCAGTGTTCGTGGGCATCCAAACAACAAGAAAACACCAAGAATCCAGGTACGAAACATCATTTAATCTTTCATTTTGATTTAAACCCGGATTCTAGGGCTTGGGTTTTTGAAAGTGGCAAAGATTCGCCCAAAACTCAAGTTTTTGTGTAAGAAAACATGTATGAAGCTTAGATAAATCTTATTGGGTGATAAACCAAGGTTTTGGATGAAAAAGATTGAAGTTTTGGGTCAAAAATGGGTTGGTTTGTAATTTTCAGCCTGTTCTACGAAATTACAGGTTCATCCAGCGAAATTACATAGTCGTCCAGCGAAACTATGAAAGCTTTCTACGAAACTATAGTTTCGCAGGTAGTTTCGCAGATATGGTTATCCAACGAAAGTTAAGCGAAACTAGTAGCGAAACTGGCAGCGAAGATGCCAACAAAACTAGTAGCAAAACTGCTGGCGAAACTAGCAGCGAAACTGCTGATCTGGCAGCGAAATTAGGCAGAATATAACTCCTTTGAGTGTTATCTTTTATGCAGGCTGTGTAGTGCAACCCTTTCCTTGAAAGCTTGATTGGAAGCTACTCATCGAGTACAGGTGAGTTCTAGATCCCCTATTTTAAAGGTTTTAAACTTGTTTGGGGCTGGAAATGCATAATAAATTTACGTTTCTAAATGACCAAGATTTTAAGAGGTTTTAAAAAGAAGATCGATTTTAAGAGGTCAGCCCGGCCCCAGCCAGGGGCGTTGCCCCTTGGACCCCACTAGGGGCTGCTGCCCCTAGGACCCTGCTGTCAGGGGCTGTCGCCCCCAAACCCCCGTTGTCCGCGGAGGGTCGGTTATGTTCTATGATGACTTGTACTTGTGTGCATGTGTATGTGTATGTGTAAGTGAATTGATGATGCATGATGTCTATGATGATATGTGATGGGGTATGTAGGGGATGTTTATGTGATGCTATGTATGTTCATGTTATGTTTTCTTACGTTCCTATTATGTATTATTCCGTGACTTAGGTGTTATGATTACCGAAAAGTATTATGTAATGTAAAACGGAAGTTAATGATAATGATAAGTGGAATGTAAGTAAGAACAAATATATGCATTAATGAATGAATGAAAGTAAGAAAGTCTTGCAAGCAATGTATGGAGGTTCACACCCAATGAAGGGTGTTAGCTCAACTGTGTGCGGGTTAGCTACCTCGGAAGGATGCACACTGGGGTCTAATCTTTGTGATTGACCATACGTATGGGATCCTTGTCGCTTGCCCTAGGTACTAGAGTCAGCTTCGTGAACAATGTTCGAGCTCTATGATAGACCTCAGGCCTAGTAACAAGCTTCGTCCACAATGTTTGGGGTATAGCACATGGCATTGGTCCAGAATGAAAGATGAATAATAATGATGAGTGTACTTGCCCCAGGCCTTAAGGTCAGCTTCATGTATATGTTCGGGGTACAGTACATGTCATCGGAAGTTAACGAATGTACGAAAGATAAGTAAAGAAGGTTATGAATGAAAGTGAATGATAACGATGACGTACGATGATGAATGAACGAAAGTTAACGAATGAATGAAGAAAGATAATAATGCTATTATCTATGTGTACGTTTGATGCATGATCGCAAACGAAAGTAATGAACGGTTGTAAAAGGAGATAAATTATTTTATTTATAAAACTAGAACTCACTCAGCAACGCTGACTTTTATTTATTATCCAGCTCGCAGGTGATTGTTGCTGAGGATTGCACGAGGCAACTACTTGGCATTTTTGGGATGGCATCCATTTGTATAACAATGATGTTTTTGTGATGTAATGCAAATCATGATATTTTGTAACTGTTACGATGATGTATTATTTTGCAAAAGGATCATTAATATATGAAATGGTTTTTAATTATTCCGCTGCGATCTTTTTCAAAGATGTAAATGTATACTTTATGTTTTATGTGCGACGATTGTCCAACTGGAGCGTCTCGGGATCGGGGCCTTACAACTCTTCTTCATACCAAAGATCATCTATCCAAATTTACTAAAAAATCAGTTGATGAATTCTTTGTAGGATACTCATGACAAGCTAAGGCTTACAAGTTGGTATCAGAGCTAAAGTTTAAGTGAAACGGGTAAATATTTTCAAAAAAAACCTAAACTTAAACTAAGAATGGGACAAAGGGAAGGGATGCCAGTCCGAGTAGCTACGTGCCATCACGTATTTTCTTTAATGATAACTGGTATTACGTGCGCATGTTATGTGATTTATGTGCCATTAGTAGATTTAGATACTGATGTAGTCAGGAAAGGAAATGCTTGGGGTATGGATAGTAAAGTAAGTGGCTAATCACAACTGGCCACTGTAATTAGGTACTTACTATACATGACATAAACTAAGTTATTAGCTTGAATGACCGTGTTGGTGTTTGAATGTTATAGTGTATTAGAGGATGGCTGGAGGTAGATCCTCTAAGGCTTCGCGAGGTGGAGGCCGTGGTGGACGTGGTGCTGGACCACGGGTCACAAGAGGAAGGCCCAAGGCTGAAGAGGTGGCTCATGAGGAGCCCGAGACCCCTCATCCAGAGGGTGGTGATGAGAGTGCTAACTTGAGGGCCTCGGTGAAGGAGGTTGTGGTAGAAGAGGTTCATTAGGTCATGCAGACGATCCTGCCGTCTATGGTGACCGAAGTGATCAAAGCTGTTAGGGAATGAGAGAGGAAGGAAAGAAGAAGGCCTGCAGGGGAGAGGGAGCAACCCGAGATTGAGACGGTTGTCTCCGACGATGAGGAGGAGGAGGAGGAGGAGGTTGTGCCCAAAACAACTAGAGGCTGTAATTATGGGGCATTTCAAAGATGCAAGCCCCCTACTTTCGATGGCAATGGCACTGCCGCTGCTGCCCATCGGTGGGTGAGGGAGATGGAAGTTGTGCTTGATATCAGCGAGTGTAGGGAGGATCAGAAGGTGAAGTTTGCTACACACGCCTTCGTGGACTCGGCCTTGTGTTGGTGGGACAATATTGTCCAGGCCGAGGGTAGCAGGTCGATTACAAGGATGAGGTGAAACGAGCTGAAGAAGTTGGTGATCGAGGAGTTCTGTCCTCATAAGGAGCTCGACAAAGTGGAAAGGGAGTTCATGTAGTTGGAGGCAGGAACTATGACGCATCAACAGTACACCACCAAATTCAATGAGATGGCATGGCTGGTGCCGGATCAGGTGACGCCTGTGTCACGGAAGATCAAGAGATACATACAGGGTTTGCCGGCAGATATCCGCAGGCACATGATCGCCACACGACCAGGTATGTTAGGTCGGTGGTTGATCGAGAAGGGTGTACGATGAGAGGGAGGCGGTGGTGGCTGAAGTGAGCAAGAAGAGTGGTGGTGCCCGATAAACAACATGAGTCTGCGGGTGGATGACCGACGTGTGGTCACATCTGGTGCGGGGATAAAGAGGTGTGGAAGGACCACACCGAAGAGTGTAGGTGGGGACTGAATGTGTGCTTCAAGTGTGGGAAGCCTGGCCATATGGAAAGAAAGTGCAAGGTGGCGAGGTGTTTTAACTGTGGCGGGGAGGGCCACATGAGCAGGGACTGTAAGAAACCGAGGGCTGAAAGTTCTGGGGCAGTGAAGAAGGCTGGAGGTGAAGGGCAGAAGGCGAGCGCCAGAGCCTTCACGATTACCTAGGAGGAGGCTAGGACAGACCCTGATGTGGTGTCAGGTACGTTTCTAGTAAACCAAACACTTGCCTTTGTGTTATTTGATTCTAGTGCTAGTAGGAGTTTCATTTCTGCTGCCTTTTGTGCTAAGCTGCCCATTAGGAGTAGAATTATTTATGAGCCCTACAATGTATAAACTGCCATAGGTAAGTCTACCATGATTTCTGTAGAAGGCTGTGACATAGAACTAGAAGGTCATAAGTTTCATGCTACACTGTTTGTGATGACCTTAGGCGGGTTCGATGTAGTCCTAGGAATGGATTGGTTGGCGGACTACGAGGTGAACATTGTGTGTCGCAAGAAGATGATCTAATTGACAACCCCTGACGGGAGTTCAGTGACGATCTACGGTGACCGAGTCACTATGATTCCGAAGGTGATTTTGATGGCGTTGGCGGGAAAGTGCATGAGACGTGGATGTAGTGCCTACTTGGCCTACGTGAAGGATGTGGATACGTCAACACCACAATTGTCCGATGTACAGTTGTGTGTGACTTCCCAGATGTGTTTCCAGATGATTTACCAGGTGTGCCACCGGACCGCGAAATCGAATTTCAGATTGACTTGTTGCCCGGTGCCCGGTAGCTAAGGCACCGTATCGGTTGGCTCCAACCGAGATGAAGGAACTGATGGAGCAATTGCAGGAGTTGCTTGATAAGGGGTTCATTATACCGAGTATCTCTCCTTTGGGTGCTCCGGTTTTATTTGTGAAGAAGAAGGATGGTAGTATGAGGATGTGCATTGACTACCGTGAGTTGAACAAGTTGACGGTGAAGAATCGGTATCCATTACCGAGGATTGATGACTTGTTTGATCAGCTCCAAGGTGCCAGTTGGTTCTCGAGGATAGATCTTCGATTTGGCTACCATCAGTTGAAGGTGAAGAATCAAGATATTCCTAAAACAACTTTTCGTACGCGTTATGGACACTACGAGTTCTTCGTTATGTCTTTTGGTTTAACAAACGCGCCAGCTGCTTTTATGGACTTGATGAATCGAGTGTGCTGGCCGATGTTGGATAAATTAGTGATTGTGTTTATTGATGATATCCTGATTTACTCGAGGAGCGAAGAGGAGCATGCTAGTCACATTCGGGAAGTGTTGGAGGCGCTTAGAAGGGATAAATTATATGCTAAATTCTCCAAGTGCGCGTTCTGGTTGCGCGAAGTTTAGTTCTTGGGTCACGTGGTGAATCCTAAGGTAATCATGGTAAACCCGACAAAGGTGGAGGCGGTAATGCAATGGAAGTCTCCAAAGACGCCATCCGAAATCCGTAGTTTCTTGGGGTTGGCGGGCTATTATAGAAGATTCATCCAAGACTTCTCTAAGATAGCTTCCCCATTGACTAAGTTGACCCGCAAGGATGTGAAGTTTGTTTGGGGTCAAGATCAAGAGAAGGCTTTTGAGGAGCTAAAGACAAGGCTGACTCAAGCTCCTGTCTTGTCATTACCCGATGGAAACGAGGACTGTTGGAGCTGTACAAGATAGTCTATATTATCAACACAGTCAAAGTCAACAAAAGTAAACGTCATGGTCAAAGTCAACAAAAGTCAAACCCGACACGTTCAAGACGAAGAAACGAGACGAGACATTGAAGATTTAGATGACTAGGAGTTTTATTGTAATAAATATATTTTGTGTGAACAAAATATATTTTATCTTGTTTTAGTCATTTTTATGTTTAATATGTAATTTCCATTAATTAGCCTAAGTGTAGGGGGTTAAGTGCAATTAGTGAATAATATTCTAGACTATAAATAGGGTAATTGTCATTAGTATTGACTAATGGTTGAATGACCATTTTGATTGGGGTTTCCACATTATACAAATCATATGCAATCATATTAAATCAATTTGGGGTTTTATTGTGTTTATCATTGTTTGATCCATAATTTTCATGATTTGATTCAAGTTTGATTATCTTGGATTTACAAGGACTTGGTGGTCTATTCAGATGCTTCTTACTCGGGGTTGGGTTGCGTGTTGATGCAGAGAGGAAAGGTTATAGCCTACGTATCCCGACAACTGAAGGTTCATGAAGTTAATTACCCTACTCATGACTTGGAGTTAGCGGCTGTGGTCTTTGCATTGAAGATTTGGAGGCACTACCTATACGGGACGAAGTGCACCATCTTCACCTACCACAAGAGCTTGAAGTACTTCTTTGAGCAGAAAGATTTGAAGATGATGCAGAGGCGACGGTTGGAGCTCATAAAGGATTATGATTGCGAGATCCATTACCTTTCTGGCAATGCCAATGTAGTGGTAGATGCCCTTTGTCGAAAGGAGAGACCTGAACCAATTCGGGTAAAGGCTTACCAATTGATTATGACCTCCGATGTGATGACACAGGTCAAGGAATTTCAAGACAAGGCGTTGAAAGAAGATTGTCTTAACTCTGAGAGGATGAGAGGTCTAGTTGCGGAGTTGGGTGAAAACACACTCGGTGTTAGAACCCGATTCGGGCGGATGTGGATTCCTCGTTATGGGGATCTACGTGGAAAGATCATGGATGAGGCTCATAAGACTCGGTACTCCATTCATCCTGGTGCTACGAAAATGTATCAAGACATGAAGAAAGATTAATGGTGGTCGGGTATGAAGCGTGACGTAGTGGAGTACGTGAGTAAGTGCCTTACTTGCTTGCAAGTGAAGGCGGAGCATCAGAAGCCATACGGGAAGATCCAACCTTTGGATATACCCGTGTGGAGAGTATTACACCATGGACTTTATCAAGAAGTTACCGCGTACCATGAAAGGGTATGATGCCATATGGGTGATAGTTGATCATTTGACGAAGAGTGCTCACTTCCTACCGATCCGAGAGACGTATTCCTCTGAGAGACTCGCGGATCTATTCATCAAGGAGATTGTAAGTCGCCATGGTGTACCAGTGTCTATAGTGTCGGATCGTGACACCCGGTTTACATCTAAATTTCGAAAGAAATTCCATGATGCGATGCGAACGAGGTTACATATTAGCATGGCTTATCATCCTCAGACGGATGGTCAGTCGGAGAGGACGATTTAGACGCTAGAAGATATGCTTCGGGCATGCGTCATTGATTTTGGAGGAAGTTGGGATGACCATTTACCGTTAGCCGAGTTCTCATATAACAATAGCTACCATGCCAGCATTGGCATGCCTCCTTATGAGATGCTATACGGTTGGAGATGTAGAACACCCGCTTGATGGGGTGATATTGGCCATAAAGGGTTAAGGAGCGTCGAAGTGGTCGAGGCTACGACTGAGAAGCTGGAAAGGATCAAAGCCTTTATGAAGGTAGCTAAGGATAGGCAAAAGTCATATACCGACAAACGGCGTAGACCGATTGAGTTCCAGGTGGGTGACAGGGTAATTCGGTTTAGGAAGCGGGGCAAGTTGAGCCCGAGATACATAGGGCCTTTCCGAATCATTGCTCGAGTAGAAGAGGTGGCCTATAGTTTGGAGTTTCCTAGTGAGTTAAGTGGAATTCATCCGACATTCCATGTATCTCACTTAAGAAAGTGCTTAGCTAAGGAGGATATGGTGGTGCCACTGGAGGATATTGAAGTGGATGAACGGCTCAATTATGTGGAGCAACCAGTGGCGATCATCGATCGCAAAGAGAAGAGGCTAAGTAATAAGGTGGTTCCCTTGGTGCGTGTACAGTGGAAACACAGAAAGGGATCAGAGTCCACTTGGGAAGTTGAGGAGGAGATGAGGAAACATTACCCTCAACTGTTTACCGACTAACAGGTTTCAAGGACGAAACCTAAATAAGGGGGGTGGACTTGTAATGCCCGGAGTAAAGTTGAAACGAGCCAATTAATAATAATGGGCTTAGTCGGGATTATTTGAAGAAAATAAGCAAGGAATGTGGTATGGACCGAGTAGACCTCGCGGGTTATGTGTTGGGCGAGTTTAAGGTCCTGGGAACGCCCGGTATATATAAACGGATCAGCTTGAGCAGCTCTCATTTGCAACTCCACACCCCAAATTCTAGAGAGAGAGTGTAGAGAGAGAAAGTGGAGAGAATTAAAGATTTAAAGCTCGGTTGATCACGGGATTGAAGATCGGTGTTCATGGGCATCCAAACAATAAGAAAACACCAAGGATCCAGGTAAGAAACATCATTTAATCTTTCATTTTGATGTAAACCGGGATTCTAGGGGTTGGGTTTTTGAAAGTGGCAAAGATTCGCCCAAAACTCACGATTTTGTGTAAGAAAACATGTAAGAAGCTTAGATAAAGCTTATTGGGTGATAAACCAAGGTTTTTGATGAAAAAGATTGAAGTTTTGGGTCAAAAATGGGTTGGTTCGTAATTTTCAGCATGTTCTGCGAAATTACATAGTCGTCCACCGAAACTATGAAAGCTTCCTGCGAAACTATAGTTTTGCATGTAGTTTCGCAGATATGGTTATCCAACGAAAGTTGGGCGAAACTGGTAGCGAAACTGCCAGCAAAACTGCCAGCGAACATGCCAGCGAAACTGCTGGCGAAACTAGCAACGAAACTGCTGATCTGGCAGCGAAATTAGCAACGAAATTAGACAGAAATCAACTCCTTTGAGTGTTATCTTATTTGCAGGCTGTGTAATGCAACCTTTTCTTTGAAAGCTTGATTGAGAAGCTACTCATCGAGTACAGGTGAGTTCTATATCCCCTATTTTAAAGGTTTTAAACTTGTTTGGGGCTGGAAATGCATACTAAATATATGTTTCAAAATGACCAAAGATTTTAAGAGGTTTTAACAAGAAGATCGATTTTTCTATAAGGAAATATGCTATATAAAAGCGTTAAGATAAAAATTTTTCGCGCTGACCTGGCAGCTCGGCCCCAGCCAGGGGCGTTGCCCCTTGGACTCCACTAGGGGCTGCTGCCCCTAGGACCCCGCTATCAGGGGCTGCCGCCCCCGAACCCTCGCTGTTCTGCGTAGGGTCGGTTATGTTCTATGATGACTTGTACTTGTTGTGCATGTGTATGTGTATGTGAATTGATGATGCATGATGTCTATGATGATGTGTGATGGGGTATGTGATGTTTATGTGATGCTATGTATGTTCATGTTATGTTTTCTTACGTTCCTATTATGTATTATTCCGTGACTTACGTGTTATGATTATGAAATGAACGAAAAGTATTATGTAACGTAAAGCGGAAGTTAATGATAATGATAAGTGCAATGTAAGTAAGAACAACGCATGCATTAATGAATGAATGAAAGTAACAAAGTCTTGCAAGCAATGTATGGGGGTTCACACCCAATGAAGGGTGTTAGCTCAACTGTGTGCGGGTTAGCTACCCCGGAAGGATGCACACTGGGGTCTAATCTTTGTGATTGGCCATACGTATGGGATCCTTGTCGCTTGCCTTAGGTACTAGAGTCAGCTTTGTGCATAATGTTCGAGGTCTATGATAGACATCAGGCCCAGTAACAAGCTTCGTGCACAATGTTCGGGGTATAGCACATGACATTGGTCCGCAATGAAAGATGAATAATAATGATGAGTGTACTTGCCCCAGGCCCTAAGGTCAGCTTCGTGCACAATGTTCGGGGTACAATACATGTCATCGGAAGTTAACGAATGTACGAAAGATAAGTAAAGAAGGTTATGAATGAAAGTGAATGAAAACGATGACGTACGATGATGAATGAACGAATGTTAACGAATGAATGATGAAAGATAATAATGCTATTATCTATGTGTACGTATGATGCATGATCTCGAATGAAAGTAATGAACGGTTGTAAAAAGATTTAAAATATTTTATTTATAAAACTAGAACTCACTCAGCAACGCTAACTTTTATGTATTTTCCAGTTGGCAGGTGATTGTTGCTAAGGATGGCACGGGGCAGCTACTTGGCATTTTTGGGATGGCATCCATTTGTATAACAATGATGTTTTTGTGTTGTAATGCAAATCATGATATTTTGTAACTGTTAACAATGATGTAATATTTTGCAAAAGCAGTCATTAATATATGAAATGGTTTTAAATTATTTCGCTGCGATGTCTTTCATAGATGTAAATGTATATTTTATGTTTTATGTGCAATGATTGTCCAACTGTGAGCGTCTCAGGATCGGGGCCTTACAACTCCTCTTAATACCAAAGATCATCTGTCCAAATTTACTAAAAATCAGTAGATGAATTCTTTGTTGGATACTCATAACAAGCTAAAGCTTATAGGATATACAACAAAGTTAATCACACTATTTCAGAATCTGAAAATGTAATATTTATTAAAAATTCCTCCAATAGTGTTGGCGGGATTTCAAGTTGGATGGTTGGTCGAAATGGATTCTCAAATTCTTTTAACCATTTACTTAAAAATGTTTTAGGAGATTCAGTTCAAAGATTAGTAAACACACAAACAAGTGCGGAAGATTACATCTCCTACTTAGTTTCAATTAAAGAAGATCAACTGTTGATCCCATCTACTTGCAATCAGCAGATGTGCATGCAAGTACCACAAATATGATAAATTAACCATCAAATGAACATGAAGACTCATCAGATGAGAAGTCTCATGTGAATGAACACTATGAGACAAGGCAATGTGTTGATAGGGAAACAAAAATGACAACTACTAAAGAAGGAGTCAATTCGACAATTGATCCAATCATTGCCACTAGCTCAACTACTGAACTTCCTGAAACAAATTTCACTAATTTAGACTTATCATAAAAACTTCAAGTGATCCCAAGACCAAGACTTCATAAGGTGCATCTAGTTAAAATGTTTGTCAATGTTAGTGTTGGTGTCACAACAAGAAGTAAAGCTCATGAAGCATTCAATTTGTTTGTACTCATCCTTCTTGTCTTAAGTGGAACCAAGGAAAGTTGATGAAGCACTAAAGAGAATAGCTGGGTAGAAGCCATACAGTAAGAGCTACTCTAGTTTCAAAGATAAAATGTTTGGAAACTATATGCACTCCCAAAGGGTAGCACTACCATAGGAACCAAATAGGTGTGTAGAAACAAGAAGGATGACAAGGGAATTGTTATAAAAAACAAAGCAAGACTTTTGGTACAAGGCTACACACAAGAAGAAGAAATTAATTATGATGAATTATTTGCTCCGGTAGCAAGACTTGAGGAAATAAAATTTTTTCTTGCCTTTGTTTCCTTAACAAACTTCAATGTTTTAGATAGATGTTAAGAGTGTATTTCTTCATAAAAGATAGATGAAGAAGTGTATGTCTGACAACTACGTGGTTTTGAAGATCCAAAGTATCCAAATTATGTGTGCGAACTTTTTAAAGCTCTATATTGGCTTCATCACACGCTAGAGGTTCCATGGACAACACTCTCTTTAAAAGAAAGTTGAAATGGATATCATGTTGGTGCAAGTATATGTGGATGACATTATATTTGGTTTTTCAAGTGAGAGATTGTGCGAAGACTTTGAGAATCACATGAAGTCAGAGTTTGAAATGAGCTTAATGGGAGAACTCACCTTCTTCATAGGGCTTCAGGTTAAACAAACTCCTGATGGCGTCTTCATAAATCAATCTAAGTATGACCAGGACATATTAGTGAGATTTCAATTTATAGATACTAAAGCTACAAAATCCAATGTCTAGACATACTCTTTAACTCTTGATCTTGAGGGGGAAGTAGTAGATCAGTAGTAGTATCGAGCCATCATTGGATCGCCCATGTACCTCACAACCACTAGAGAGGCCTCTGCTTAAGATAAGGGGAACCTAATTTAGGACTATGGTACTCTATGAGTGCTAAATTTAATCTCTGTGGGTATATGGATAGTGACGATGGAGGATGCAACATCAACAAGAAATCTACGTCAGGAGAATGTCAATTTCTAAGGAAATATTGGTTTTATGACAACAAAAGAAGAATACATTGCTGCTTCAAGTTCTTGTCTCAAGTGCTATGAATTCAAACTCAACTCAAAGATTATGGAGTAACCTTCATGAATTTTCCCATTCACATTGACGACAACTAGCATCTCAATCACCAATAATCATGTCAAGCAATGAAAGACTAAACAAATTAATATTAGGTATCAATTCATTTGTGACTATGTAGAAAAGAAGATTATTAAATTAGTCAAAGTTCATACAAATGAACAATATGTAGATCTTTTCACAAAGGCATTAAATGGAACAAGGTTTAAAATATCTTATATCTGCTATTAGGATGATGAACTTTGAAAAATTTATAACCCATTCAACATTGTTTTGAAATGTTAATTGATAAAGATTGTGAAAAACCAGTTTTCTTAATAAAATATTTGTGCATATGTCAATCTTTAACTTTTGGCAGCTATGTGAAGTTCAGCACTTGAACTGGAAAGATCCAGTAGGGACCACTTTTGGCAGATAAGTAGTGGAGTCGTACTTTTCCCTGAAAATTACTGTTCCATCATCACATAACCGTTGGAATACAGCTATGGTGGTAATATTTAAAAAAATACTACACTTTTATATATTATCCTATAACTGTTAATAGACTCGTCTTTTACCGTTTGTTATCATCCACATTCATCTATTATATACATCTCTCTTCTACGCTACACTAAATCAAAACCTTTTTGAATTGCTGCTTAAAACCTGGAATTCCAACATACCCATAACATTGCTGCATCACTTGAAGCCATTGGTGATTCAGTATGTGACAGTGTATTGAAATTTCTTCGTAGTTGAAAATATCCTTTTGCTATTTCAGTCAAACAAACAATATGTGCTTCACACATTCAACAATTTGGAACACAAGTTCTATCAAAAGATAACATGGAACCATAGTCCCGATGGCAGTCATACAAGGACTTAACTTCACTATCTCCTCCGCCAAGGTTTGCTTTCATCTCATTCTAAACGATGTTAATGGAAAGTGCCATGTTCAAAGACATGGGATATGAAGGAACTATTCCGAGTGCTACATTCTCCAAATTAATGGTATATCATAATTGGAAAATAATATTTCATATTTTTCTACATTTTCCTTCAAACAAATTAGGAGGATGGGATCAAGTTCCACTAAACTTAGCAGGGCTATTCATAGACTTATAAAATAGAAGAGTTATATTTTTCAAAATTTATATTTTGAAATCTATGTAAAAATGTAACAACTGTTAAAAAATTCAAATGTCTTATGTACCCACAGCTTATAAGATAAATTTTAAATGAGAAATTGGTTGAAATTTGAAAGAGATGTTTATGCCTTGGGTTCTTTAAACAAAGTCAACTTTACAAAGTTTAAGGCAATACAAAAATCATTTTTAGGCAAAGTAACTAATTTATTTTCTCACATGGTAGAGGTAACTAAACCTCAAGATGACAGAGTGGTTACACCCTCCATTGCTGATCCTACACACACTATTTCAACGCAACTTTGAAACTGTCTATCTGTCTTAATAAATACTTAAAGACCAAGGTGAGTTATCATGACTGTTTTCAAAACTATGATATTATACTTCTTTGTGTATAATGGTAATAAATATAATGCTTACATATATGCACAGGTTGGTAGGGGTATACGGGATCCTGATATATTTAATGGGGGTTCTCAAACCGGCCCGAAAGAGGATAGGGTTCCTCGTATGCATCAGGCATATGCTCATACCGTTTTGACGGCTCGGAGGGTCAGACAAGCTCGCTGCCGGTGGTTGTGGTAAAACCAGACTGTGCCTATGGACCCAAATATCACAGCCCATATTGTATGCATGTCAAAGTTATATTTATAAACTCTATAGCATGAACTCACCAGCATTAGCTGACGTCTTTTTGAGTATATGTATAACATGTAACCCCTAAGAAAATGCTTAAAAGGTGCTCAAAGTTAAAGAATCTAAAAGACCAAGAAGTTTTGTTTTAGTTGTTTTTAAATACTGTTGTAAAATAGTAGTATAACAAGTTGATGATATTATAGTTTGTAATAATATATATGTTAGCTTTCGTTGTAAGTTGCATCAATTGTAGAGGCCCGCCCGGGTAACAGGTGGGGTGTCACAGCTGCTGGTGGTGGTGAAATGATTTTAAAGGAATTGGTTGACTACTCAGAAGAAGATTGGAAAAAAATGATGTAGATCAGAAGGCCATGACCGTTCTTCAAACTTCTCATCCCAACTCTATATACAGTGGCTTCAAGAAGTGCAAAACTACTAAGCAGCTCTAGAATGCACTAAATCTTATGTATGATGGGTCTGATGAAACTAAAAAACAAGAAAGACCTCTTAAAGGGGCAGTTTGAGAACTTCACCTTCAAATCAGGTGAAACTATGACTCAACAATACTTTAGGTGTGTTGAGATCATGGATTCTCTCATGGATGTTGAAGTTAAGCATGGGAATAGGGACATTATGAGGAAGTTCATGTTCTTTCTTCCTAGAAAATGGACTTACTACTATGTGGCCATTAGAAGAACTGAAAACATCTCCACCCTTACTCTCACAGAGCTGTATGGTATCTTTAGTGGCTACCAGATGGAGATGAACATGCAGAATCCATCTAGCAGCTCTCCTAGCAATCAACAGAATTTAGCACTCCATGTGGTTAAGAGGACTGCAGAGAACCACATCATTATCTTATCTACTACCTTGCACCTCATAGAGGGGCCCTTTCATCACCTTTCCAGAGACACCAAGTGAGAGCTACATCCAAGGAAGCTCATTCCAAGAGACAAGCTCATCACAAGCCTTTGTTTTTCTGATGAAAGTTGTCGAAACTTTCTCTTTGCTCTTGAAGATTTAGACTGTATCCATCCAGATGACCTGGATTACATGAAAATAGTTCAATAGATGGCTCTACTCACTTACGAAGCCAAGAAGTTGTACAAAAGGACTGTGAGAAAGTTTCCGAGTAATGTATCTAGTCGAAAGTTTGGGCTGGATAAAAGCAAAGTCAAGTGTTACAACTATAACTAGATGGGTCATTTTTCTAGGGAGTGTAAGGCACTAAAGACAAATGGTGGCCATACACAACCTAGGTCAAACTACACTGAAAGATCTCCAAATACTGAGAAGCCCAAGCATGAAGCTACAGTTGTTGTGGAAGAAAGAGGCTTTGATTGGAATTTCCAAGTTGAAGATGTTTCTTCTAACCATGCCTTAATGGTTGACCATGATGAAACCAAGGTATTTAAAAATCTTGGCACACCTTACTACATTGCTAGAGTAAATATGTAAAGGTCCTATAACTTGGAAATAAGATCTGACCTTGAGTCCTTTTATATTTTAATAGATGATTTCAAAAGAGTTGAAAATGACTATAAACTTAAATCGAAGATTTAAAGAAAACATTTTCAACTCTTATGCATGAGCACACAAATTACAGGACTCAAATCAATGATCTCATTACTAAGTTAACTGAATGTCAGGCTAAGCTTGTGATCAGCAAAGCCAGGGCAGAAAAATTTGTTCTTGAAGAGGAAACCTTCAAGAACATAGTATCCTTATCCATGCATGTAAAGATTTATTATCAAAATAGACAGGCATTGGGATCTAGTGAAATAACTCCTCTTCACACATTACCATATATAAGATCTCCAAGGTATGGAACTAGTGAATATTAGCTGCCCCTCATAGGTCCTATCCAAAAAGAGGATGAAGATGAAGAGGAGATAGTGAAGGATGAATAGTGAGTGAAGAATTTCATCCTAAGAAGGGTCAATATGCTCCTAAAAAGAAGAAAGAACCAAGGATGGTCAAGTCTATTAGGTAGAATTTTGATCAGGGCAGCCAAAAGAAAATCAAAGAAAGCCCAAGAGGTCAAGACCACTTTCAACTTCAAGCATAAACAAGTGTTTATTTCTGCAGGATTTAAAGTGGTGAAGAGTGAAAACTCAACTATGGACTATAGTACCAGGGGTCCTAGTTCAAGTTCAAACCATCATGGTCAGAAGAAGATGGTTGATCAAATGTGCACCATTGCTACATAGCCTGAACCATCTGGTTCCAAGAGCAAGCCTCACCCTAAGAAGCCTACTGCATCATTTATAAAGATAAAGAAGGAAGTGGAAAGAGATCAGGCTCAACCTTCTCCCAGTTGAATGCATCATGTGTGGTGGTACTACTCATTTTGCAAAGGATTGCATCTACAATCCTAAAAGCACTATCCACGTGAACAAAAAGATGACTTCTGAGAAGAATAAAAAGAAGACAACTTCAAAAGGAAAAATCACTTTCCTTCAAAAGCTCAAAATTGAAGAAACAAAAGATAGGTGGAACATTGCCTTTGGAAGAAATTTTGGTATTCGAAGAAAGCAATGCTTCCAAAGCACTAAACTCTGCTGCAATGGATGCAAGAAATTCCGAAGGTTTAGTCTCCAAAACTTCTGAAGTTGTATAAACTTCCGAGGTCTTGAAGGTCAAGTCTAGACTTCGAAAAATGGTGTGAAAGATGAAGGAAGACCATATGATTGAAGTTTCTTCATTAATAACAACAAATGATCCTCAGAGCTTGCATATTGGATCAATAACTGTTAACTTATCTTCACTTCAACTTGACGAGCCCAACACCAATAATGCTTGGGTTTTGAACTGTAACTAACCATCTCTTTTAAGAAGGAACAACTAAATACCAAAAAGAATGTCAAGATTATTGAATGTGGTTGTTCTAGGCCCATGACAGGCAATAGCTCTTTGCTTCAAGATTTTGAGATAAATGATAGAGGGCTAGTTGCTTTTAGAGGAGAATCAGGAGGTTACATCACTGGAAGGGACAAGGTCACAAAAGGTAAGCTCAGCATTGAGAAGGTAAATAGCTTAAGTACGATCTTCGAAGTGTATCTTAATTTTATGACCAAAGGCATAACATGTTCTTTACTAAAAATGAGTTCATTGTTCTAAAGCATGGGTGGTTATTCCTAAAGAGCATATCCTACTCAGAGTCCCCAGGAAAGGGAATATGTGCAAGATAGATTTGTAGGAAACATCACCCTTAGGAGAAGTTTCTTTCATTCTATCTTAATCCTATAGTAATGAATCTTTCATTTGGCACAAAATTATATGCCATGTAAACTTTAAGAACATGAATAAATTAAGTAAAGATGATTTGGTAACTGGAATGCCAAAGAAAGAGTTTACACGTGATGACCATTGTGTTGCATGTTTGAAATGAAAGCAAAACAAAGTGTATCACAAGCCAAAGGAGAAGAACTCCATCACTACTCCCCTACACTTATTGCACATGGATCTTGTTGGCCCCACCAGTGTAATGAGTCGAATCAATGTGATCACAAGATCAAAATCATAGATGTGATCAAGGAGCTAAATTTTAGAACCAACTCCTTGATACATTTTGCGAGGAAAAAAAATAATATAGTGCTCCCAGGACTTCTCAACAAAATGTTTTTGCTGAAAGATGTTACATCTAGTTTCAATAGGCCTAGATTTAACGTATAGTCTTAGAACTTTAATAATCTTTTTGTAATAAAATCTTGTACATATTTCTCTTCTTGTATGCAATATATGTATAGGTTAACCCAATAACTGTGTTGATTTATATGTGCGATTGTAGGAATAACATCATACATAGTCAATTTTGTAATTTGACTAATTGTAAGAACTATCTACAGATGAACGTTCTGTACTTTCATCGATGTTCTGTCAGAAAAACAAGGCATTGTGCATCCGAGGATCTTCTACGGAAGAACAGCTTGTTGCGGATGAAGTCTCAAGTGATAGATTCCTATGGAAGACCAAAGTCATGCTGAAGGCTAAACTTCTACCGAAGAACAAAGTCCTACGGAACACTCCAGTCCGACGGAAGACCAAAACACTTGCATGTACTTCTCCAAGTACATCAAGTCAACAAGTGAAACACTAAAGTGAGGTCATAAAGTCACCTTTTGCGGACGACTTTACTTTAGTCAGAGAATGTCACATCAAGACATTCTCTAAGTAAGTTTCTTACCACGATAAGAAAGTTAGTGTTACCCTAATAGTATATCCCTAAGTCTATAAATACAAGGCACAAGTGAACACTTTTAGGTATCTGTGAACAAACCCAAGCAAACCTTAACAACAATCATAACAATACATACTAAATCATCATTAGAACCCTAGGAATCAACAATATCAATCATTCAATCATTATTTCTTCAATTGTAATTGTTAATCAGTATTAATGAAAAACTTTTAAATCAAACGTGTTTGCTTATTCATTATGTTCATATGTGTTTACATTTATTTGAATTGTTCTTCATTTATTCATATTACAGTTGTTATTTCATCATCAATCATTTAAACAACTTGTAGTGATAATTCCACCATCACTATTTGTGATATCTAACCTGATAATTCTTGTTTCTATCTTTAGATTCACATGGGGTATCAGACCCTCATGCTCATTGATCAAGATCAATTGATCTATCAGTGTTAGATTTGTTTGAATTAATTGTTTATATCATTCGATCTATCAAATTTCTGAATATATCTATTAATTTTGAGTAAAATTGCTTTAGGGTGTTCATAACGACTTGAGAATTCATGACTCAGATTCAAGGGTGCTATTGAATGAATTAATCAACACACAAGTTGAGTTAAGCTAATTGATAACTAACAAAGGATTTCTACTCAACAATTTGGTGTAATCAGTTTAAAATAATCAAACCTTGATTTATCATTCGACAAGTACTGTTCCATTGCTCCATTAACATCAACCTACATCAAAATCACTTTAATTCGTAGATTTGTGTCATTGATTAATAACCAACGGTTGTTCAAACAAATTTGAACAAAACATATCATCAAACATCCTCAATTCCATATCGGTTGAGAATTTGTTAAGAGGATTGAGTGATTTTGATTTTAATGACTTAATTAACCAATAACTATGAGTTTGTCATTAATTAGATCATTTACACAAGAATTTCTGTTTTAGTTAACAATTATCACATTAAGTAAGATGAGTAATTCACTTGTTGGATCAGCTTACCAACCCCCAAAGTTGGAAAACAAAGTTGATTTGAAAACATGGAAAATCAGGTTCAAGAATCATGTCAATTACACTGATTCTAATCTATTGGTGTCCATTACTGAAGCTCCTCATATTCCACCAACACTTGGATCTGATTAAAAGGACAACAATCAACCCATAAGTCTGAAGGATCTGTCACTTGAGGATGCAAAGAAGGTTAAAGTTGATATTAGAGCATATAGTATGCTTACTATGGCTCTACCTGAAGACCTCTTAATCTGACATGAAAATTACAAAACAACAAACCCCTTATGAAATAACCTACACAACTTTCGTGAAGGGAGTGATAAGATCAGAAGCATAAGGAAGGATACACTTCCCTTACAATATGAAACTTTCAATCATATTGATGGTGAATCTATTCCTTAACAACTTCACAGATTCATGCAGTTAGTGACTGAGATGAACATCTTGGAGTTGAAATACACTAACGAGGAGTTAAACAAGAAGATGCTCCATACTTTACCTTAAAGTTGGACTCAATCAGTATACATGTTCAAGAATACCCTTGATCTTAAAGCCACAGGCTAGATACCTTGGTAGCTAAGGTGGAAGCACTTGAACTGGATGACAAAACAAGAAACAAGAGTGTAAAAACACCCACTTCTCTATACCAATTCAAAGAAACTAAAGCTCTAGGAGGTTATTTTATTTCCAATCATGATGATGGAAGCTCTTCTGCTTTGAGTGATGATGAAGAAGAAGTTGGTTTTTATGCTTCAAGGCCATCCAGATCAAACTCTCAAAGCTATTCATCAAGGAAAGAGAGAGAAAGAAATGATAAGGGAAAAAGCTCACCTGCTGCATCAATAAAGGGAACCTCATCCAATAAAAACAACAATCAAACAGAACAAATTACTGTGGTTCTAGACTTAGAAGAACAGAAAGCAACTTTTAAAGATTCAGTTCAAGCTTTCTAGCACACTAACACCTGCACATATTTGCCAGCAATATCTTGAGGAACTACATTCAAATGAAGTTGAAGAGGTGGATCTGCAATGGCAAATGGCCATGATTTCTTAAAGAGACAAAATGTATTTGAGAAGAAACAAAGGAGTGGTAGCTGTTCGTAGAACAACAAAAATTGGTGTTGATAAGTCCTAAGTGATATGCTACAAATGCAATTTGTATGGGCACTTCTCAAAGGAATGTTATCAGCAATCAACAATTGATATGAGACAAAATCAACAACATTAGTCTAACCAACAATTAGCAAGTCAAAAAACCGTCAAACAGCCTCAACTTACAAACTCATCACCACGAGCCACAAGTTCATCAGCAGGACAAAGCAAAACCTGTTGGACCCTGAAAGGATCATACATGCCAATTCAAGGGGTGGATTGATGGTTGTTCTGCTGAAATCCAACAAGTCCAAGAAGATATGCGGATGAAGAATCTGCAACAACAATAAAAGAAAGTGTTTGCTATCCGCATTTGTTTATGTGGATGACCATAGAACATATGCTGACAAGTGTTTGTTCTTCCGCATTAACAAATGCGGACAGCCAACAAATGCTGACAAGGATTTTGTACATCCGCATTTGCTAATACGGATGCTCAGCAACAAATGCGGCAAGTGTTTGTTCATCCACATTTGTCAATGCTGATGACCAAACACTGATGCGATAGAAGAAAACAAGTGCTAATGAAGATCAACTCATCCACATTACTCAATATGGATGGACAACAACAAATGTTGTTGAATACTTTTTGTACTTAGATTAGATTATAGTACAGGCGTAAGTTAGTCTTTTTGTAAAGGCTTATTGTCAGCCTATAAATAGAATAGAAATCCTCGAATGTGAGGTGAATGTTGACTAACATTAGACAATCAGAATATTTTGTTTAGTCATATGTTAAGAAGGTGTATTGTTACTATTTAATGCTCAAACCCTAGCATTCATTGTAACCGATTCACCTCAATTAATACAAAGAGCATTTATGAGTACTTATTGCATTCAATGTTCTATGATTGTATGATTCCGCCATATTATCATTGACTTAATCATCATATTTGATCCTAGTTGATTCATTTCAACTGAGAATATCATTCTCACACCCAGTCAATTGGTATCAGAGCTTTGGCTCTTGGTTCATCTTCAGATCTGCTCAGATCTGATGAAACTCGATTGATCTGGTGTTTGAGTTGCTTATAGAGTGTTCGACTACCTCTAATCGGTATACATGCTGAAACTCTACTGAAAAACCTTGACAAGAACAAATCTGTGAATAGCTTGCTCAACCATACAATCAGAACAAGAACATTATCAACATCTTAATATTCACATATTAAAAACACCAAAATAGTTATTGGAGCAGTTCTAATAAATCTCAATTTATACTCATCAGATCTGTTTATGTAAGACTGTTTTTGGGCTATTTGGACTTAGCAATTAATCTACGCATTATTTCAACGAGTTAAAAACAAACTTATAAAAAATGGACTCTCAAAATTTTTCTGAACTTGGTCATATCCTATGCTAAAACACAAATCTAAGTTTAAGCAATGTAAAATCAGGTTTATGAATTATATTACAGGTGTAGATCCAGGTTACTGGATATCCATATGCAATGGACCTCACATCCCTGCAACTGACCAAGCTGCTTTGTACAAGACATCAAGAATACTTATAGAAGATCTAACTCTTGATGATGATGATTTTAAGAAGATAAAGATTGACCTCAAAGCATTCTTCATTCTCACTCAAGCTTTGAAAATGGATGTGCTTAAGAGACTGGAGAAATATGGAACAGCTAACGCTGTTTGGGATGCACTGCTCATCATGTGTGAAGGTAGCAGTAAAGTAACAGAAATCAACAAGGATAAATTGCTCAATCGATATGAAACCTTCCATCACTCCAAGGGGGAGTCATTCTCAAAACAACTGCATAGGTTTGTGCAGCTTGTTAATGATCTTAAGATTATGGGGGTTTCATACAAAGTGAAGGAGCTGAACAAGAAGATGCTGCATAGTCTCCCTTAAAGTTGGAAACAGAATGTGATCATGCTGAAAAACACACTTGATCTAGAAAGTACAACTCTGGATATCATGATTGCAAAGATTGAAGCTCTAGAACTTGATGAAAGGAGCAGAAATCTTAGTGGACCTCAAGTCATTGAAGCCTACAAATTTCCCTCAGAAACTCATTCTATGGAAAATGCATTCATCACAGAAGAAGATGATTTTCTGTCATCTAGGGATCAAGTGAAATCAATTGGATTCATTGCTTCTCAATCAACCAACAAGCCATCAACCTCATCATAATCTACTGGGTTTACTGCCACTCCCTGAAGTACTCCTGAAGACTAGAGATCTGAAGGGCAAAAGGCTACTTACAATGCCTTTGTTGCAAACTTTGAACCTTACTTGGGAGGAAGACTCACTTCTGCTCATCTAATCCAAGAAGACTTGGAAGAAATGGATCAAGATGATGTAGAAGAAATGGATCTGCAGTGGCAAATGGCTATGATAGCAATGAGAGCCAAGAACTTTTTAATGAAAGGAAGGAAGATGAGTCTCAATGAAAACACTAAACTTGGATATGACAAATCCAAGGTTAAATGCTTCAACTGTGGTATGACTAGCCGCTTCTCTAGAGAATGCAATGCTCCAAGAAAAAACAACAACTGTTTCTAAAGGAATTCTCAAGGTCAATCATCCTCACAACCAAGCACAAGCTTCCAATCCAACAATCATCAGCAACAGTATCATCACCAACAACAACATCAACAACCATACCAGAGTCAGCCACAGCTGACTAATCAAGCTCATGGAAGAAGCCAACCCACTTCAAATGCTCTTGTCATCAGACAAGATGGAGTTTGTGATTGGAGTCTGTATGTAGAGGAAGTGAAGCCTCAATTCCAGAATCATGCACTCATGGCTCACATCAATGATGGCCCAACTCCTATGCCATCTAAGGTAAAATCCAACCTTTGTAGTGATAAATGCATTGCTGAACTGCAAGGTTATCGTGAGCACAATCAAAAATTGGCTGCTAAAATCAAAGAAGAAAAGGTAAAGTCAGAGATGCTTAAAAGAGAAATTAAAGGTTTTGAAATTAAAATTAAATCACTCATCTCTGACACTGGAAAACTACATGGGGAAAAGTATACTCTTGCAGCTAAAAGAATGAGCAGCTAACTGAAAAGTTAGCTCAATCAAAAGTTGAACAATCACTTACTGAAGTGAAACTTGAAAAGTTTCAAATGTCCTCAGTCAAGATGCAAGAGATGTAGATTCACAAAAGGATCCCAAGGATATACTAGGATTGCGTATAATTCATGTCCCCTACCATAAAATGACAATTACACTGTCATGCCTGAATCTGTCATACTCAATGAGCAAAATGAACCTAACATTATTGAACCAAAATCAGTAGTAAAACAAGTCACAAATCCTCAAAATAAACCAGATGCTTATATTTAAATAAATGAAGAGAAAATTAAATTAGATCATCCAATTAAAATCAAGAAGTGCTCTGACAAGACAGTGAATTGCATCAAACCAAAAAGCCCAAACAAAGCCATAGTACCATTTGTGAAATTCATTCCTGCAATTTCCAAAGAAAAGAATAAAATCAATTTTTATGAGAAAATCAAACAAAAACTCACAGAAAAACAAAAGCAAAACTTCTTTGATTTCAAAAACAAAAGTCAAAACTTATCCTCAATCATTAAATCAGTTTGACATCTCCAATAAGGATCATGTAAATCAGTTTGAACAGGAAGTCAAGATGAGGTTGAGGAAACAAAATCAGCCCAAAATAGTCAACAATAGTAGTGTTGTGAAACAAACTACTAAAAAGGTTGATCTTGCTTCTTCTCCAAAATCAAAGATTGTGACTCAGTTAAGAACTAGTAAATCTACTGAATCATCAACAGCAAAATCAGCTTCAAGAAACAAATATATGTATTGTGACATTTGTGAAATGTCTAATCACAAAACAAATGACTGTTATTTCAATCAATACTGCTCAATCTATGACATGAACAATCATTCCACCAAAATTTGTTATTTTAACAAATATTGTTCTGTCTGTGATATGACCAATCACAACACATCTGAGTATTTCTTCAAACAAAGAGGCTTGAGAATTCCTCAAAACAAGCCCATCTCACCAATATCATCAGTGAAACCCAAGATCAGAAGTCACTTTTATAAACAATCCAGGACTTCAAGTATGTTAATGATTTGGGTAATCTGAAAGAGTTGAAGAAAGTTCAAAGATACATAAATCACAACTTCAAACAAACTCATGATTTTCACAGATCAAACTTGAAGTTTAACAATCAAAAGCATATCCAATTTCTTAAAAGAAACAAGAACCAAAGATTTGAATACTCTTCTGACTCTTAATTGAAATTGATGAGATGAAACCAACAAGATATCAACAAAAATCCAGCAAAGCTTCATCCTCTAAACCACAATTTAGAGGAAAATACAAAGAAGTTACTGTCATGGATAGGAACGGGAAACCCAAGACCATCATGGCTTAAGTTCCACATTCTAATTAGTTCTTTTATGCTTGCAAGGTCGTCCATACAAGTCCAACAGCTTATGGTATGTGGACAGTGGGTGCTCCCGACACATGACTGGAAATCATTCCCTCCTTCATGATTTCAAGCATATTCAAGGAACTACTGTGGCATTTGGTGGAGATTCACAAGGTGGCAGAATCATTGGTGATGGATCTGTGACTAATACGATGTTAAGCTTTGATAGAGTAAACTACTGTGAACAACTGAATTTTAATCTGCTCAGCGTATCTAAGATCTGTGATAAGAAATATTCAACTCACTTCACTGACACTCATTGCCTCATTCTGAAACCAAGATTTGAAATTTCTGAAGAATGGGTTGTCTAGAAGACCCCGAGGAAGAATAACACCTATGCCTTAAACCTCAATGTTGTTATTTTAAAAGAAGAGTCTTCCGTCAAAAGCATCTTTTGATGAGTCACAGCTTTGGCATAGAATTTGGGACACACAAATTTCAAAAACATGAACAGATTAGTCAAGGGAAATCATGTGATTGGTTTACCCCAAAAATAATTTCATTTTATTGGTCACTGTTCAGCGTGTCTCAAAGGGAAACAACATAAGTCTTACCACAAACCAAAACTTGTGAACACAAACAATTCTCCATTGAAGTTACTTCATATGGATCTTTTTGGACCAACTCATGTTATAAGTATTGGAATGAAATAGTATTGTTTGGTGATCATAGATGACTTTTCCAGATTTACATGGGTCTTCTTCTTACTTCATAAAAACGAAGCGTCCCAACTAATAAAAGATTTATCACTAAAATTGAAAATCAACTTGATCATAAAGTCAAAACAATTAGAAGTAATAATAGGACAGAATTTAAAAATGAAGATATGAGTTCATTTTGTGCAACAAAGGCATTGCTCATCAATTCAGTGCAGCTAGAACACCTTAATAAAATGGGGTAGCTGAAAGGAGAAATAGAACACTAGTTTAAGTAGCAAGAACAATGCTAGCCGATGCTAATCTGCCAATTACCTTTTGGGCAGAAGCAGTTAACACATCGTGCTTTGTACAAAGTAGAACTTTGATTGTAAAAGAAAGCAACAAGACTGCTTATGAACTTCTCTTTCACGGAACACCATTTATTGGATTTTTTAAGTCATTTGGTAGTCCTGTCTCCATATTAAACACCCGAGACCATTTGGAAAAGTTTTCATCAAAGTCTGATGAAGAATTCTTGGAAGGATATACTTTTGTCTCAAAGGCTTATAGAGTGTTTAATCCTATATTAAACATTATCGATGAATCAACAAATGTTCAATTCAAGGAGCATTCATTTCCCAAATCAACCTAAGTGGTTGTTTGATATTGATTCATTAAAAAATCTTTTAATCAATTTCACTTGTCTGATGCAGGAAACCTACAATCAGCTGAAACTTCTTCAGTAGTAGAAAGAAGGAATAACTTTCCAATGATTCCTCCAACTTCTACTGAGCAACTTAATGAAGATGTCCCAGTGCAAGTTGATCCTGTCAGACAACCATCTCAAAATCAAAGTGTTTCAACTGAGGCTGGTCCTAGCATACTACCATGTCCTTCAGAAAATCCTTCAACTAAAGTCAGAATCAAAATCAAGCTACACCTCCAGTTGTAACTGAAAGAACTTCAAATAATGGAAGGAATCAAAGTGCTACTAATGCTGAATCAGTCAATGGAACAGATTCTGATTATTAACACAACTCACTCACTGTACAAAGTGAAGGTGCCTCTCACCAAGATGATCTGAATGTCTCCAATCTTGATGTATCCATTGCTGGTGCCTCAATTCCAACCAGTGTAATACACAAGAATCATCTAGTGGAAAGCATCATTGATGAGTTTAATGAACGGGTGACAAGAAGCAAGTCAAGCATTGCAAACATCTATTTGTTCTCTTGCTTTCTTTGTCAAATAGTACCCAAAAACATCAAAGAGGCTATTGAAGACAAAAGTTGGATTAAAGCAATGTAGGAAGAGTTATGCAATTTAAGGAGCAAGAAGTATGGCAATTGGTAGACCTTCCCGAAGGACAATACCATATCAGTACCAGGTGTCATCAGAAACAAAGCAAGATTAGTGGCTTAGGGGTATACACAAGAAGAAGGAATTGATTATGATGAAGTGTTTGCTCCTTTTGCCAGATTAGAAGCAATAATAATCTTTCTTGCATACAGCATCCATGAAATTTACTGTTTATCAAATGGATGCGAAGTGTGCATTTCTGTATGGAAAGATTGCTGAAGAAGTCTATATGAGTCAACCACCAGGCTTTGAAGATCCTGATTTTCCACATAGGGTGTACAAGCTTGACAAAGCCTTGTATGGTCTTCATCAAGCCCCAAGAAATTGGCACGAGACTCTATCATCATTTCTTCTTGAACATGGATATGAAAGAAGAAAGATTGATCAGACACTCTTCAGAAAGAGAAAAGGAATAGACATGTTGCTGGTCCAGATCTACGTGGATGATATCATCTTTGGCTCAACAAACAGGCAGTTCTATAAAGACTTTGAAGACCTTATGCATTCAAAATTCCAAATGAGTGCAATGGAGGAACTCACATTCTTTCTAGGAGTGCAAGTCCAACAAAGAGCAGATGGAATCTTCATCAATCAATCAAAATATATGGAAACAATGTTGAAGAAATTCCACTTTGCTGATTGTCAGTCCATCAGAACACCTGTTGATACTAAAGTGAAGATTGGCCCAGATCCAAAAGGCAAATCGTGGATCAGACTCACTATCGATCTATGATCGGTTTACTTAGGTATCTAACAGCCAGTAGGCCTGACATTATGTTTGGTGTTTGTGTGTGTGCCAGATATCAAGCAGATCCCAAGGAATCTCATGTGAATGCTGCCAAGAGGATATTCAGATATCTTAAGGGCAAGCCTGCTCTTGGATTATAGTATCTGAAGGACGGAGATTTCAATCTTTATGCCTACACTGTTAGTGATTATGGGGGATGCAACTTTAATCGGAAGTCCACTTCTGGCGGTTGTCAATTTCTTGGTCCCAGACTGATCTCCTGGCAGTGCAAGAAGCAGACAAACATATTTGTTTCAAGAACAGAAGTTGAGTATATGGCAGCATCAGCTTGTTGCTCTCAAGTTCTCTGGATTCAAAACCAGATGCTTGACTATGGTTTTAACTTCTTGCACACTACAATTCGTATTGACAACACATCAGCTGTTTTTATTACAAATAATCCAGTTCAACACTCAAAAACAAAACATATTAAAATTACATATCACTTTTTGAGAGGTTGTGCTGAAAAATAGTTAATCAAATTGATTCAAGTTCACACTAATAATCAATTGGCTGATTTATTTACCAAGGCATTTGAACCAAGTAGGTTTGAATTCCTAGTTCAATCAATTGGCATGATTAACCTTGAATAAAATACAAAATACATCAAAAACAATTCAAAAATTCAAAAACTTGCAAAAAAAGTCTTTTTGATGAAGAATATGATACATACTTATGGGAAATGATATAAATACAGTCATTATTTCATTCATAGTGCTTATTTCAGAATCTCAAAAGACTGACATGACTTACCTGATATGTGGGTAGGCTCAACTTGGAAAAGAACATACATGAGGTGATGAATTAAAAATCCTATTCAACTGTGAAGCACTCATCTCAGAGTACGGGTACGTATTGTCTTATCCAAGTGTATATGTGTGTAGTAACCCAAACACACCAGGTAATGATATCCTATGAATCTCTTTCACCTACATCAGTTTCTTCTCTGTTTTGTTGAGCAAAGACCTGAAGAAACAATCAGATAGTGCTGATGTAATGATCCAAAAGATTCCCAATGAGGAACACATCCAAATTGGATGAATCAACAAAAGAATACATTCCTGGTGAATGAACAAAAAGAATCCCATCATGGATCACTTTCCAAAGTGAACTGAAAAAGAATCCCAATGTGGATCAAATCATGAAAAGATCAACGTAAAAGAATCCTAATAAGGATCGGTGAAAATGAGATCTCATACTTTAAGTGACCTGGTCAAGTAAGTTGTGAAAAAGTTCTACCATGCATTACATGAGGATGGTTGATCATACCATGCTTTTGTGTGTGAGGTACATGTTGAATAATCAAATTACCCAAAACATGATAAATATCACATGCATTATGATATTAACCATGTATGAATTTAAACAAACATACCTTCAATCAATAAGTTCATAAACATGTCTATTTTACTAACAAAAGATTGCACTTGTGTAATGCAAGATTGATATGATCCCAAGAAAAGGTATACTCCTCTCCATGCTCAAATCAGAAAACAAAAACATCAAAAATATTTCATGTTCAAAAGTTTTATATTTTTAAAGTTTCTATCTAGTTATGGATATAAACTTTAGGGGGAGTAATTTAAAAGTTTGATCAGTTTGTACAGATATTTCCTTTCTTAAACTTTAGGGGGGTCAAATCAGAAGAAACTAACTGTGTTGGTGCAGAAGTTATACTATAGTATCTCAGCTTATGTAGATTTTTGGAAGCATAAAGTCCAAGATCACTCAAAAGAAACTGACTGTGTTGATGCAGAAGTTATACTATAGTATCTCAGCTTATGTAGAGTCTTGGAAGCATAAAAGTCCAAGATCAGTCAGACAATGGTAAACATGTATCACATCTGATATACAAGTCAATCCAAGCAAGAATTGACAACCCCAACAATAGACAAGACTTCACAAGAAACAAGTCAAACAAAGATAGTTCTTTATAACAATCAAGGAATCAATAGAAAACAGAAATGATTTTACTCTGCATACACATTAATTTTTGATTAAGTTCAAAATTAATGCGGGTAAGTGCATTGGTTAATGCGGCTGAAGGTAACCCAGGCATATAACCAGTGTGGGTAACTGTTTTATGTCATTAAAAACAAAGTGAAACAAATGCGGGTAACTTAACTCTACCGTATTTGTTTCAAGGAAGTATACATAAAAAAATTTTAAAGGGTTGAGAATGTATGCGAAAAAAAGTATTCAACCGCATTTGTGTATGTGGCAAACTTTTGTTCTGCCGCATTTCTTTTTACTCATCTGCATTTCTTAAATGTAGTTGATATCAACACTAAAATCTTTCTTCTGTATCAAAATGAATAAACAGTGTGCTTAATCTCTTCTGTCATGATGATTTATGAATGTCAAGAAATGCGGACAACTTTATTGTTATGCCGCATTTGTTCAAGTAAATGTGGACAAAGGAATTTTGCTCTACCGTATTTGTTACAGTGAACATATGCTAACTAACTTTGTTCAGCCGCATTTGTTACAGTAAACAAATGCTGACTAACTTTGTTCAACCACATTTGCTACAGTGAACAAATGTTTTTTTTACTCTTACGCATTTGTAACAGTACATAAATGCTCATGAACAAAACTCTTCCGCATTTGCTACAGTGAATTTAAAAATTGACTGCATTTGTCCTGAAACTTGTAACATTTGTAAAAGACATTAAATTGACTATTTAAACCCACTTGAAAAAGTCATTTAATACTTTTCAAATTTGAGAGACTTTAAAGTGCGACGAGCGTATTTTCATTGTTCTTCATCCATCATCATCACCATTACCTAAAACCTGTGTTCTAGATTCATTCATCCCGATTAGTCCTAAGTTTCAATTATCTACAACAGTAGTATCGAAAACAAGTTGAAAATCTTTGAAATTTTTGACCTAAAAATGTCGGAACTTCGAACTGAAGATGAACTTATAACCCTAGGTCAAGAAAGAAATCTCAAAATCAAACTAAGATTAATTAATGATGAATATTTTCGACTGCAATGAACCTGTTAACTATGAAGATAACAAAAAAAACAAGTGATTTTCATAAACCTTGTTCATTGCATGAACACAACAAAACAAAATCTGAAAATGTTGAAGTCAAGACTTGATTTTAAGAGTTAAAAGAGGTTAAAACCAGAAAAGATAATCTCTACACACATGAAAACCAAAATAATAATGATTATTCATGACAAAATCAAGTTTAGGTATGATTCCTACGGAATAGTACCTATGAATACTCAATTTTGACCACTAATACTCAAACTAAAAAATTAACTTGATTAATGATTTACAATCTGATGATTATTATCGAAGTTTCTAATTCATATGCCTATAATGCAGGGTACATGGCAAATCTCACATGGAGTAAGCTCTATAATGTCAGTGGTTATCTTGACCGTGAAGTACCCGAGACATAAGGTCTCAGAGACATGATCAGATTCATATCCACTACTAGATTTGCTCATGCAATTACACTCAGACCAATCATTTATGAGAGATTCATAAGGTCATTTTGGAGAACTGCTGAGGTGACAGAGATAGATGGAGTAAGGACTCTGTCTGGGAGAATCACTGATGATCATACTTTGGCCATTATTGAACAAACTGTGAGATAGTGTCTGTAGTTTGGTGATGATGCCAACACTCCCTTAGAATTTGAAGATGATGATATCACTACTTTCTTTGCAAACATTGGATATGAGAGAGGTTATGAAGGGAAGTATATTATGAAGGGGTTAGTTGACTTACAATGGAGGTTCCTTATTCATCTCTACCAACATTTTTTGTCAAAGAGGAAGACTGGATGGAATGACATTCCAGTGACTACCTCTTCTTCTATATGTGCTCTGTGCACAAACAGGCCATTCAACTTGTCTGCTTATGTGTTTAATGGTCTGGTATCAAACATTCAAGAAGGTAGAAGACACATGTTCCTTTTGTATCCAAGTTTCTTACGATGCCTCATCAATGAAGCTTTCCCTGAGATTGTACCTGAAGGACCTGTGATGGATATTCCTTATTATAATGCCAAGTCTTAGAAGTACATTAAGAAGAGAGATCCTAGGAACTTCTATAGTGGAACATTCTTTCCCTTGTTGCCTCAGATGTTGCAGCAGATTAATCCAGATGAACAAGCAGAAGAACAAGAGGCTCCTGTTGATTAGCCAATTCAATAAGAAGAACAACAAGCTGCTCATAATCAACAACTTGTTGATAAGCATCCTGCTGAGACTGATGAGAGACAGAGGATAGTGTCACCCCAGGTTGATGTAGGGGTGATCTTCACATTAGGCCTTCTGTACGTGAAGCTGAGATAGCCTCACCCTTTATGCCCACACCAATACCATTACCACAAAGATCACCTATCCCATCACCACAAACATTACCCATCATCTCACCTCATATATCACCCATCCATTCACCTCATGTTTTACCCATTCACTCTCACCATACTTCTCCCATTTTATCATCACCCTCTACTACTGAGCATGTTGAGTTTGGTGATTCTGCCAGCTCTTCAGAGGAATCCAAATCATCATCTGATGAGTAGGATTATCAAATGCTGATGCCTGTGAGGCAAGTTACTTTAGAAGCAGTTCCCTCTGAGAGTTTTGCTGAATCAGCGGTGAATAGACCAGATGACCAAGATGAGATGATATTTGAGCTTTTGAAGAAGGTAGCAAAAATGGAAAAACTAATAGATAGAAGGTCTAGAATCATAAAGGACAGACTTCTAGTGTTGGATGAGAAGGAGAAAGAAATGAAAGAGTTGAAAGAAAGATATGAGGCTGAGAAGAAAGAAAAGGATAAGCAAATAGAAGAACTTAAAGCTGCTCTCAAACACTCTAGGGATGAAATAAGTGGTCATGTGGACACTTTAGCCATCCAGACAATAGCCATGGAAGAGCACGAAGGATTGATTGAGGAACAATCTGACATAACCACTGAACAGCTAAAACAGATTGAATCTCAGAATAAGAGGATTGCTGAGTTGGAGCTATTGATTATGATAAAACAAGAAGTTGAAAAAGAAAAGGATGATGAAGGTGAAAAAGATGAGATTGAGAGGAAGAAGAAAGATGATGAGGAGGAATAAGACAGTGAAGGAAGTTCCTCAGGGGAGAGTGATGATGAATCTCCTCCTGCTAAGAAGATGAGATTCTCAGAGCCTGCTAATAAAGCTGAATCAAATGGAACAAATCCACAAGAGTAAAGTTTGGCTATGGTAGTATATACCAACAAAGATCATGAGGAAACACACACTAAAGAGTTTGAATTCAGTAATATGATCAAAGCTATTAATATATTTACTGCTGAAGAATTTATAATAGATGATGAGTTCTGGGATTTTATTGTTGATCAAAGACAAGCAGCTGAACACTTGTGATCATTCCTCAATCTCCTGTCCCAATTCAAAAAGAGTTGAGTCTTCAAATTGTGCCTGATGTGTCATTATCTAATGAGCAAAAAGAAATAATCAAAAAGGTGTGTGAAGAACAACAACAAAAGGAAGAATCTGATGCTAAAGTAAAAGAGAAGGAACAGGATGAATCTGAAAAGAAAGAGGTTGAAAATCTGTCTAAAGAAGCTGACGTGGCAGAAACATCCTCTGGTCTAAGTATGCTAACCTATACCAGAAAGAGGATCCTTTCTAAAAAAGCCAAGGGAAAAAGGCCAATAGAAGAAGAAGAGTTGTAAAGAAAAAGCAAAAAGATGATCCCCGCAGCCTTACAGCTATAGCTGAGTTTTTGGATGGACATGAACAAGCTGAGGCACAACTGAAACAAAAAGCTGAATTCATTGACCTTGAAGAAGGAGAGATAGAGGGAGCCTATATGGTTGATGAACCAATAGCAAGAGAAAGCCCTGAGAAGATTGAGTCTTTAGTGCATGAGATGGTGGAGAAACCTCAGACATATGAGATGATGGTGCAAGCTATATTTCTCATCCATCATGGCTATGATCCTGATGAGGTATTTGGAATGATTTATGAGGGCATAATTGCAGAAGAAGAAAAGCTAAACAAACTACTTGACCCTACATATGAGACTGAGTATGAAAAGACTCAAACCTCCAAATCTCTAGTGGTTAAATTCACATCAAAAGCCATTCTGATCCTTACAGAATGACAGACAAGGAAGGATTATCTGTCTCAACAAGGTTTCACCAAAAGAAAGCTTGGAAATATGAAGACAAATTCCTTAAGAGCTGCTATGCTTAGGCTGATAAATGAGAAGAAAGAAAGGCTGAAAAAGCTTAAAGAAGAGATCATCAACAAGAAACCGAGAACTAGAGTATCTGCACAAGACATCCAGCTCACCCATACAGATCATGACTCTTTGGCACCAGTTTTACATAGATATCCTGAGTGCTTTGCTGAGCCTTCACAGTTAAAGCTTCAAGAAGGGCTCACCACTGCAGAGATGATAAAGGGTGTATCTACTCCCCAGGGTAAGACTGATCAGAAGATAATTGCCTGGAAGTATGATAGTGACTGGAATATGTTCATGATCAAAAGGATCTCTAGTTGATTTAATTCTTCAGTAAGTATACTGCTCTAGTTAACTCCCTGTAGATTCATGATCAGAAAGAACTAGCCAATTTGGAGCTCATCAATCATAAGGCTTTGTTCAGGGGTTATGAGTTTGAAGACATACTAAAGATGTTCAAGAGAATTGACAACTTCAAATCTTTTAAAACTACATGCATGAGGAAGGATAGGTCCTTTGTAAATCTCCTTGAAAAGAAGAAGATTAAACCAGCTGAAGAAGTAATATTCCCTAAGCTCAAGGTGAAGCCAACTGAATCTTTGAAGAGAAAGATGGTTGCTGGAACTCACTCCTCCTGACCAATGTGAAGCCAACTATGAGATGGTGATTGAAAGGAGGTGGGGAGGTAAAGAATGTGCTGAGATAAGGTTGTTTAGTGCATATGAAGTGAGATTGCTAGATGAATCTTATATCCACTACATATACACCAGACACTTCAGAGAAATAAACAACAAGCTGGAAGAAGAAGACATGCACTTCTTTCTCAAGTGCATAAAGATACTAAAGCTGGCTTATGATAGAATCATAGCCAAGAAATAGTAGAAGAGGAAGAAGAAGACTCCTTTGTAACTTGGGAATATTGTGAAGCTATAGGTGGATGTGGAAGGATCTCTACTGATTTATAGAAATGGGTTATCAACTATGTCAATATGGGAATCCATCTAATTGAAAAGGCTGTCCATTGAAGCAATCTACACTATGAGCCAAATGAAGATTCATGTGATGAAGAGAGAAAAGATGTCTGAAGCCAATGACTTTGTCAATATGATAAAGGCCGTTTTGGATCCATCACTTGCAGAACCACAAGTATCCTCTCCTGCTGCTCAAGACCCAGCAAAATCCTCATGTTGGGTTTTGGCCAACAAGAATAAATTAAAGATTTCCAAGTCAACATTCAAGTCAACAAGAAGATGAAGAATTGAAGCTTAAAGTCAACAAGTCAACAAGAGTCAACATTATTAGTCTAGGGTTTTACATTGTAATTATCTTAGATTAGTATAAATAGAATAGTTTACTTTATTTGTAAGCATGCTTTGAATGCTTTGTTGAGAGGTGGTGAGGATGAGAGCATAGATCATCATCCTTCCATGGATGATGATCAATCATATGAAAACATGTATTCAAATCTTCTTAACTATCAATAAAAAACATAAAATTATCAGAAATCATTAGCTTCATATTCATTTTAGCATCTATTATAATCATCAAGTTTGATCTAATAAATTTGAAACCTAAGATCCAAGCTCATCGGTTCACGTTCAAATCGGGAACACACAACTGGTGTCAGAGCCGAAGTTGTGGATTCACATTGATTCAGGTCGAATTTCATCGTTGAAATGCTAAAATGGAAGAAGATTTGAAGAAAACTTGAAGAACAAGTCATGGGTGTTCTTCATGAGATCCAAGGATTTGAAGGTGAATCTGATGGATCCAACACGAAATTGATGTTTTTTGATCATCATCCATGATCAAACCATCAATTAGAAGCAGAAGATTGACGTTTGGATTAGATTCCATGAAGATTGGAAAGAAGAGCAGAAGTTCGCTATTTACACACACTAGTGTGTGTTCTTGGTGTTTTCAGAAATTCCCAGATCTGAAACATGGAAATGGAGTTTGGATTGATTTGGATTCATCAACATGATGTTATAACAGCAATTTCACAATCAAAGCATCATCAACATCATTTTTTGGATCAAATCAAAAATTCAAGTAAATGGGTTTTTGCAAGTTCTTAGTGTTCTTCATTAATCCATGGATTTGGATGTGGATATGCTCAAAATTCATGTTTAATTGATGAACAACAATTTACTACATCAATTAAACATGAATCCATCATAAACAACAACAAATTAGAGCCAAAATGAAGTGATTTAGGGGCTGAAAACACAGAAGAGCTGATGGGAACTGTTCATGATGCTCCCCCTTGATGCTGATCATTTGATGCGCCCCCTTTACTCTGTTTGGTGCACCCCTTGTGGGTTGCACAAAATGGGCAGCCACGAATCCTCTTGAACTTCATTCGTTTGATTCCAAACTTCATCAACAACATCAAAAACCAAAAGAACAACATGAAGAACCCATGATTCAACATCAGCAACAGCTGCACAAGGTTTGGACAACAACAATTTTTAGCATTATGTTGCAGCAAATCATCAACATTAAGAGCTGTGTCTGAGCAGCGTTTTAGGCTTTAAATAAGCATGTTTCTGCAGCAAAATGGGCTGCCTTCTAAACAGGATTTTAATAGCAAATTGAGCAGCTTAACAGCAGCAAAATGGGTGGAATTTCAGCAACATATTTTAACAACAAATCGGCAACGAACATGCTGCCATTCAGCAGCATAAGAGCACCAAATTACGCTGCGTTTCGGAAGCAAATTCAACAGCATATAAGTAGCCCTGGAGCGCACGAATCAGAAACATATGAGCACCCCCGCGGCACATCTAACAGCAACATAACGGCAGCCTTGCAACTCATGAAACTACTGTGAATCAGTAGCATTTCAACCACATAGCAACAGCTAATAAGCATTACTAATAGCTTCATTTGGGCAACGTTTTAGCACAAAATAACCATTGATCAACATCAAACAAGCTACACTTGAAACCTAAAATAGCTTGTTGCGCCCCATAGCATTTAATGCGCCCCTTGTGGGTTGCATCAATGCATTTTGACAGCAAATTCTCATCAAAATGTAGCAGCAAATCGACATTACAAAGTGATTCATCTATGCAGAATGTTAGAAACAATAACACAAAAAAAGGGGTCGATTTTGTTGGTCCATTTGATCGAATTTCGGTACACTTGACAGGTTGATTCGTTCAATATCAACAATAACAACAAACAACAAACACAATGATGAAGAAGATGAACCCAAATGTATTCAACATATGACAATCATGATCCAATACAATAAAAGAAACAAAGCTCAAATATATTTATGTGAAAAATCAGCTTACAATGGACACTTGCAACAAGAATAAACAATTAGGGTTTTGCAAGGATACCCAACAATGACAAAGATCAAAACTATATATAGTAATGATAGTTTCGCTGACAGTTTCGTTGTCAGCAAAACTATCCTGCCAAAAACACAGTTTCGTCGACTTTGACAGACAGTTTTGCCGGGTGAAACTAACAGCTTGCTATGAGCGAAACTACAGTTTCGCTCATAGTTTCGCTTGGCAACAAAACTAAACTAATAAATCAACATACAAAAGTAAACTAACATTAAGCCTATAACAATTAAACATAATCAAAATCTAATCTAAGGTGAGTCCAACCTATACATGATCTTCAATACTCCCCCTAGGTTGGACCTCACTGTCTTCATCACTCTCGGTTTGTCTGTTCAGCTCAAGTCTCTTCAGCTGCCTCAGATATTTCTTCAATAGCTCCTGCAGTATCATCCTCAGAAGCTTTAGCTAGTGTTTCTCCTTGGTCTGCTCTTGCTACATTAGCTTCTTCGGCACATGCACTAGCCTGCTTGAATTGTCTCGATAAGTCCCGCAAGTCCATCCTTATCTCATCCTCTTCACGAACCTTCTGGGATAGTTCCTTTACCTCAGCCCGAACACCCCTTACCTTGTTAGCCACATACATGAACAATCCAACTTCTTTTCTCGTTTCAGCTCCAGCTCCTAATTTGATATGATTCTCACACAGAACAAGTAGGTCTTCATCACAGAAGGAAAATATCTCCATCAGGTCAAACAACTTAAAATTCTCCTCCATTCTTTAATCTGATCACCGCTACCCTAGTATTGTTATCGTCAAACCATTTTTCAAAACTCTAAAGCTGTTGGGGAAGGGGATCCGAAAATCTAACTCTGCTCACAGTCTTTGCGGGTTTCACTCTCAGCACAATCCATCATTTTCATGTTTCCTAATCCTTGTTCTTCTTTGACCTCCTTCTCTCCGCCTTCATAAATCTGAATGCCTCAAAGTTATCATTCATTCCTTTCTTGATCTCCTCCTCCAGCATCTTGGCCCTCTCACTAAGATTATCATCAATCAATGGTAACACAACTAACCTCCTTAAGTCCTACTTGGGTAAGGTCTTAAATGCCTCCCTCTTATGCAGATATGTAATCCCTCCCCCTCTCCTCTTGATCATGAACATCTTGAGGCCGGGGTTGTATTTCCAGCTAATGATTTTCTTATCAGCTTCCTTCTTACTTAGCCCCTGCATGTTCTCGAATAGCGGAGTTAGTTGCTCAGGCTCCTTCTCCCTTACCAACCATTCTTCTTTCGTTTCTCTCTCATCTCCTGATCATGAACATCTTAAGGTCTTAAATGCCTCCCTCTTTATCAACTTTTGCTGATCCAACAGCATCTTGGTCATCCCCTCAAGCATCTCATCCTTCTGTTTCTCTCTCATCTCCTGATTGGTCAGCTTGGTCTTTATCATGTAGCTCATTGGCTAAAGAGGAGTTGAGGTTCCTATAACATCCTCATCCAGACCAGCCCTCTCCTTCTTTCTCTGGGGCTTAGTGAATGCTTGATGTTTGTGTTTAGTCCTTCTCTCAGACTCTCCCTCTTCAGCCCTTTTCTTTGACCTTCTTTCCTTTTCAGCCGTTATCTCCTGTTCAGCCTCATGAATTTCATCTTCAAAATTATAATCCTTCTTTATAGCATACCTCTTTCTTTTCTTCACCGATTCAGCTTGCTTAAGTCTCGTCTCCTCAGCCTTCTTATCCTCTGACTCAACCACCCTCCGAATATAGTTCCATCTTTCAGGAGGGTACATGTTCTCTAGCAAATGTGTAATCTTCCCACTGAAATCGTGCCTTATCGCACAACAGCCGGAAAATATGCATGTGTTCTTCTACACTAACCTCTTAATCTCCCCATGACTCAGTACATTAGGGATAAGATCACGATGATCATCTGTAGAAATCATGGGTACAATAACCATTTATCTTTCTTTAGAGCCATTACATTCTCTGTCATGCAATCAACGATAAGCTTGGCGATATTGGCTTTCTGCCCTCTGTTAAATATAATCATGGCTTTGGCCCAATCCAAGTTCAGCCCATCTTATCCACCCTTGCGGTGATCTAAGTACATAATAAAGACATGGTCGATATACCTCCACTCGTTGGACAAAAAGGACTTCTTGATCACCTTTCTTGTCCCAAAATGAGGGCCCTCGTATCTAATACTCCTAAATGCATCAAAAACCTCCTGATCTATCAACACGACCTCATCCCCACTATCCTCTTGGAGTCTCAACATTCGTGAAATGATCTCTGCAGTAATAACAATGTCGTTCTCTAGCACTCTCGCAACAATCCTCTGAGGATTGGCTCTAGTGTCGTACTCGGCAGTACGCTAGAAATCTCTGATCTTTAGATTGTAGATGGTGGGAGAATGAGTGACCGCATATGCATTGGGTGATCTCTGAAGCCAACAGATACAGTCTCTAAATCCCATAGCTTTGGGATGCGTATCATCCAAGATGGTCGTGATGTTATTCCTCTCGTCAAACTTTAGATTAGCCATTTAATCTGAAAAGCACATGAAACGCATTAGAAAGATATATTAAAATGAATAATTAAAAAAATAATTGAAAAGATTAAAAATAAGGAAAATCAACTTAAATTCGCTGGGCGAAAGTATAGTTTCACTAGCCGAAACAGTAGTTTCGGCAGGCGAAAATGTAATTTCGGCAACAAGCATGAAGTAGTTTCGGCATGCCTGAGCAATAGATTCGGCACGCCGAAACTATAATTTTGGCTTAGCGAAACTGAAACATGACCAACGAAACTGTTAAGTTTCCTCGGACAGCATGACTTCACAGTTTCGCTGAAAAACCATTGAACTTTCGTTCAGTTTCGCTGGACTATCGATACTTTCGCAGTAAGAACTGTGAAGGTACCGAAGAGTCTCAGCCTAATCGGTCCAAAACGAGTTAATTAAACCTAAATTAAATTATTTTCCAAGGTTCGAAACTCACATTAGGTGCTTAAAAAACCATCAAACATGTAACAAACACTCAGAAACTTATAATCGTTCGAAATAGACACGGTATACTCTCAAAGACCTAAAACCCCGATTGTGCGAAAATGAGGTCTTAGTTTTGCAAGATGCGATATATAGACTGTAGTTTCGCTGGCAGCGAAACTATAGTTTCACTCGTATATGATTTTGTCAGAAGAGACACTGCAATGAGTGAAAGAGCCGGCGAAGTTATAGTCTTTCATAGCGAGACTATCAGCGAAATTATAGTTTCGCTTGAAAGTTAAAAACTTAAAAAATTTAAAATTTTTATTTTCCTTTTAAAATTTAGAAAAAAAAATTTAACCAAACAAAAGCAAAATAAATAAATCTAAAAGAAACTGCCCCACAAGACCTCACCAAACTTCGTATATTTTTAACATAATAAAAGAGAAGAAAAAAAAGAGTAGAAAAGAATGAAAAGCTGAAGAGATCTTCTGGAGAGTCATATTTTGGCAGGATTGCTGATATACTTGTCCTTTTAAGTCCATGCCTTCTTCTTTTCAACAAGTGAACCGCAACCAATTTTATCATGTTTTGGTTCATTTAAAGAACACTTTGAATGACTCAGTGCCCACAGACATTTGGCAAAGAAACTTATCCTGTTCTCATGATATATTAAACGAATGACACGCTTTGCTTGACTATTCCATTTAGAAGCAACAAAGATCCTTTTTCAAAAGAAGCATAGTCCTTATAGACATAAAATGATGAGAGCTCCAGGTCTATACTTACGTATAACAGAGGAGTTGATCAATTGAGTCTTATAGATGAGAGCTTCAGGTCTATACTTACGTATAACAGAGAATTTCATCATATCATGCTGATGAGAGCTCCAGGTCAGTACTATCGTACAGCAAAGGAGATCATCACTCTAGGCTAATGTTCACACATAGCAGGGGAGATAAGCACGAGGAAGAATACAACAAGGAGCTTCTTAGATACAAATATGAGCATTGAAGGATGGGTTTGTCACTTAAACACTTAGATTTCTCTCAAACTCACTTACAAAACACTCAAATCAGATGAAGTAAAGTCTTTTACAAGAGTTGATAATAATATAATAAGTAGCAAGGAACACACAAAAATAATTTTCAAGGCACTTGTATATATTACTTCTCAACTCAAGATATTACAAGACTCTTACAAGCATAAAACATGAGTTACAATGAGAAACTATATATACTAGATCCTACAGCCGGATATACTTTGATAGCAACTGGAAACCTAAGACTAAAGCATATACTACAATGCTAAAGTTAAGGTATCTTAGATAAAGTATTATCTAAGATATGATAGTCATGACATGTCCATGACTTACCTTTTGTCACCAACTAAAGATGGCAACTGTACTAACATAAAAAGGTAAACAGTGGAATAAAGTATGGTCAACTACATGGCTTTTGAGAAAACGCCATGCAGTATCTCAAGGTCTGCAGCGGAGTGTTAGGGAGACCATACTTATGTCCACTGGATAATAGTAGTGTCTTTCGAAGGTAAGTTGGCTTCGGAAGAACAAGTTCTTCCGAAGCCACTTATACTTCGGAATAGGCTTCTATACTTCTGAGGCTTGAGGACTTCTATACTTCAGAAGTTGACTTCAGATCTTTCATTCTAAGTCTTGATCTTCGGAAGTAAGTTGTATGTCTTCAGAAATCGGAGTTTTCCTTCGGAAGTAAGTTTTACACTTTGTCTTCGGAAGAGCTCCTTTTTCCTTCGGAAGTTCCGCACTTAGCTTCGGAAGTCCTTTATTTGTTGTACCAAAATCTTCTAAGTGATTTGGTTTTGGTTGCACCAGCCTTTCTAGATCCAACAAACTCCCCTTAGGCTGATGCTACCAAAACCTCACTTGTTTCTCCTTCTCAAAGCTTTCAACACCAGGTACAGAAGATATTTGTCTGTTTCTTTGTTCCCCTTGAAGTGGTGCTGAGAAGCTTGTACAAGTCATTGGTGGATAGGAGATCTAGTCTATCACTTTGATGACATGTACCCTTTGTTGCGTCCCCTTGAAAAGAGTTAGTTAACAAGAGTTATATTTATACTCCCATCTAACTATGGATTCAAGTTCAGGACCTTCAACCATTTGTAGAAAGGCTTTGCCTTTGGTTGTTGATCCCTTCCTTTTCTCCTCCTCTCTCAGTTTCAACTCTTCTTCAACCTTGCTTCTAGCAGTTAACTCGGCCATATGAAGTCTGCCTAGATGATTTCTGATATGGGCAGCTACATCAGAGTTTGAAGGGTTGGAGAAAGGCTTCTCTGCTAACTCAACAATGTCAAATCTGCTCAAGTTTAGCAGAGATGAGGCACTTAGTCTGTTCAGCTCTCCATTCTCTCTTTCAACAACAAAGTTGTGAGAAGAGTCTTCGAACCTCCACTGGATGATCTTCTTCCTAGGTGCAAGAGGTTGTCTTGGCACCCGGTCACCTTTCTTGGTATCCAGCAGAGCCACCAGCCTTCTCCTTAACTTCTTTTCTTCCTCATTCAAAGTATCTGAATTGAGGCCAAGGAGATTTGCAGCTTGGTCCAATGTTCCTCTGGGCAGATCAAGAAATTGATCTCTAGTGAGGGAAGTTGAGGATCCATCAACATAAGTCAAATTGACTGAGTCCTCCTCACAGGAAATATCGCTCAGGGGTGTGCAATTGATGAGCTTTGTCTTGACTGCCTTGAATTCTTCTAAAGAGAGATGTTTAGAAGGCTGAGGGGATGGTTTGATGGGTTGTTGGGTAGGTTGAGGTGTTTGGGTTCTGGCTAAAGTTTTGGGTTGGAGGATGGGTAGTTTAGGTGGTTGAAGTGAAGAGGTTGGTAAGGGTGATTGTGTAGGTTCAGGGGTGTATGGTTCAGTGGTTGGTTCGGTTTTGATGGGGAATGGAAAGGGTATTGGTTCAGGTTGTGGTTGGGTTTGGAGTTAGGGTTGAGTAGTTGATTTGAAGATCATCCCCTGTCCCCTTCTGTACATCTCCTTCCTCTTCCCCGAGCGAATGTCAGCCTTTATGTCACTGACATTCGCTGGAGGGTCTTTTCAGACATAGGACCCACATGCCTGCCAGAGAAGCCATGAGCCTTGAGATAGCTCTTCATCCAGGCCTTCTCACCTATCTTCTTGGCAGCAGTTAGTCCTGCTTCCTCTTCCTTCTTCTTCTTCTGCATCAGCTTTTCCCTTGTAGGTTTCTTTCTCTCTTTCTCCATTTGATCTTGCTCTTTGTTGAAGAGCCATAAGATCGTATCATTGTTGTGTGGAGATAATTCTTCTTGAGAGAAACCTCTGCAGGTTGGGAGGGTTATCCTTTCCCTCCTGAGCTACTGATCAGCTTCTCTTTCTTTCCTCTCCCTTTCTACTTCTAAGGCCAACCTTGCTGCCTCTTCTCTTTGCTGTTTTTGCAGCAAGTTGCCTTTTCCAGCTCAACTAACTCCTCTAATGGTAGCAGGAGTACATCCTCATTCGCAGCTCCTAGACTGCTAAGTCTATCAATGATCTCTACTCTTATTCTATTGTTGACTGCCTCCTGGTTGGCTGTAGCTGCTTTGGTACTGGCATCTATCAGTTTTCCAGTTGGAAGCCTACCTTTTCTTTTGAGTTTCTCTAACCTTTCTTCCTCCTGAAGCTCTTCCTTAGTCATCTTCCTCTTTCCTTTGATGTCTTCGGAAGTGCTAGACTTTGGGGGTTCTTGGATGGAAGGTTCAGGTTGAGTAGTAGAGATGGAAGCTGGAGTTACTGCTGATGTTTGAGCTAGTGGTTGGTGAGAAAATCCTCCCTATTAACCTCAGATGCAAGTTCTAGGATTGCATCTGTGACTATTAGATCATCGGATAAGGAGAATAGTCCTTCCACAGCAGCAATCTCAGCTTCGGAAGTTTGAAATTGTTCTTCCGAGGCTTTGAATTGTGCTTCGGAAGTCTGTGAGAATGCACTATCTGTCCCAACTGTCTCAGTTGCTGGGCCATCAGTCCTTGTTTCCCCTTCGAAGTTAATCTCAGGTTCCACTTGGACCTTAGGTTGACCAACTTCCTCAATAGTGGTAGAAGGTGCATTTAACCTCTGAAGCTCTTGAGCTCCGAAGTAGATCACAGACAGATGAGGACTTGGCTGTTCAATAAGATATTCTAATAGGAACTTGTTGAAGAACCTATTGAAATCTTGGAGCATCCTTTGATCCATTTGAATTACAACTGGAGGAGGCTCAAGGAAAGTTGAAGCTTGTTGCATAGGATACTTTAAGCTCAGGGAAGTGAGAGCTTGACTTTGGGGTTCCTCTTGTCTTTGACTTTGTCTCTGAACACTCTCCCCCTTTTTGGTAGCATCATCCTGAGAGATTGATGAGCTAGAGGAAGAGGTCAAAGAGACCTGAGTTTGTACGTGCGTAACAGACCTCTCAATCTGTTTCTCAGCTAGTTTGGCCTTGAGATTTTCAATATCAAGTTGCTGAGTGGCAGACCTATCCTCTAAAGTCCTAACCTTAGATTCAAGATTTGAGACTTTAGAAAGTAGGTCTTCAATGGTGAGTTGCAGTCTTCCCTCATCTTCTTTTGAAGAATCACGGGGAGATGAGGGTAACATACCTTGTATGTTCATCCTCACCACCAGATGTGGTTTCTTGGCCCCCTAGTTTTCCTTGCTCAATGATGTCTCCTTCAGAGTCATCAAAGGGCATGGTTGCCATAGATTCAGTCTCGGTGATGTTACCACTGTCTTGAGGATCCCTTGAGGCTCTTTCAGTAGTGGCAGCTGAATCTACATGAGTCCCCTCCACATCAGTGGGACTCACCTCAGTAAAGGTTTGCTGATAAGGGCTAGAGATAAGAGATCTCTCTGGGCTCTGTTAATCCTTGAGAGGGTGTTGTGGATCAACTTCATTGCCCTGAAGAGACATAATCTCTTCATCAGCTCCTATTAAAAGGTCAGTAAAGGATATGGAAGTGAAGCCTAGTGACCCGGGACTTTGATCAATGTCTAAAGGCATTGAGCCTGTGATGGGGTTGTCCCTTTTTGGCTGCTCAGAGGAGTATAGTGACTCTCCTTGAGGGATTTCAGCTTGGGTTTGGGGCTCATGGGTCTGAGACTGAGGAGACTCAAGACCCATATTGAGGTCAATTGTGAAGGATGGTTGGACCTCAGGCTGAGTGGGAGCCTTTTGTTCCACTCTAGCCTTTTTGGGTAGAACATGAGGAGCTTGTTCAATCAGAGAAGATTGAACAAGGGTTCGTTTGGGGCATCTTGATAAGTAAAGGTAATGGGTGGAGAAGGTAGATTTGGCAAAGTGAGGGTAGTTGATGATGTGGGTTCATCACCTGTGGGGTTAACAGGGTGTCACCAGGAGCAATTGGCTCAATCATACCTGGAAGAAGTGCAGTATCTCTTCCGGTGAAGTTGGTGGACACTCCCTTCAAAGTTTTGAAGATGGTCGGCCTCATTTGAGGAGCAGTTTGAGCAGCTGCGCAGACTAGCTTGCTCTGGTCCAGCTCACAATTGATTATGTGCTGGAGAAACCTGGGATACATGAAGAATGTGTCCCGTTGAAGGTTTCCCATGAGATTGGTCAGCATAAATCTTGAGTAGTTGAAGCGGAGGCTTTTCACCAAACCATGAACTAGGCACCCAAGTTCATATGGGATTTGATCCCATCCCCCAGATTTGTTGGACAAGCAGTGAAGAACCACATGCAGCAAGAACTTCCAGTTGTAAGAGAAGTTGAATTTGTAGACGGTTGACCTGCTAACATCTCCACCATATCCCATTTGGATATAAGTATTGTCCAAATCTGCTTTTGGGAATTCTGTTGGAGCGCCCTCATCATGAAGCTCTAGATGCTCCCTGATGATTTGTTCAGAATGACCAACTCCTGGCCACAAATGCTCGATCGAATGACACAAACCCCATTTAGGGTTTCAATCTGACATATGGTTAGAAAGGAGATGATGTCTGAGAAGTCAACATCCCTGATGATTTGTTCAGACATATAGTTTGAGTAAATCGTGGGGTTAACAGTCAGAGCGGGGTAGTAAGAAGATTGGGTTAGAAAGGAGATGATGTCTGAGAAGTCAACATCCCTTGAAGAGTCAAGGAGTGCGACTTGGTTGTGCTGAGGGTTAAGTGCCATTAAATAAAGTTACAGGAAGATAGTTCGGAATAGGGTAAATTGAAGATGAAAAAGCTTTTAGGGCAGTAATTTTGGTAAAAAGGATGTATGTGATTAGCCGAAGGTATTTAAATGGGTGGAATGGCGGTTTAAAGGGGGTTTGGATAAGACGATGTGAGGTTTCAGTGGATGATGTGACATGGGCGGTAAGGTTAGTCCATTTAAATAATCCGACATCATTAACAAAATCTTTACTTTTTACAGAGTGGGGCCCAAAAGATTTCCGTTACACAGTAAAATCTTTCTTCCGAGTATAAAGCATTTCCGAAGGTAATGTTCTTCCGAAGGCAAATTTATTTCCGAAGGTAAAGTGATTATTTCCTAGAGTATATGTTGCTTTCCGAATGGAGAGTGTTATAAGCTTCGGAAGTAGATCTGATATGAGATCAATCGCTTCTTCCGAGACTTAACAACTCTTTCGAGAAGAAAATTATCTTGGGAGAAATTTGCTTCGGAAGATATGTAAAATATCTTCCGAGGATTAATTCCTCTTTGGAAGAATTCATACTTAGATAAAATTTTAAAGAAAGATCTTTTTGTAACATGGCTTGGATTGTTTTGACATAAGACTTTATATATTAAAAGGTTTTCAAATGAGATTGACTAATCAAGGTTTATCATCCCAATAGCTATAATGAGATATTTAAATTTTTGTGCATCAAAGGCTTTGGTGAACAAGTCAGCATATTGTTCATTTGAATCAACTTTGATTAGCTTGATAAGATTTTTCTCATGAATATCTCTAATGAAATGATACCTGATATCGATGTGCTTAGTCTTGGAGTGCTTTACTGGATTTTTAGTAATGGATATAGCACTGTTGTTGTCAATGTGGACAGGAGTGCTCATGAAGTTGAATCCGTAGTCTATCATCTGGTTTTGAATCCACAGCAGCTGAGCACAACAACTATCAGCAGCAATGCATTCAGCTTCAGCAGTTGATGTAGAGACACAGGATTGCTTCTTGCATTGCCATGAGATGATCCTTCCACCAAGAAATTGACATCCACCAGATGTTAATTTCTTGTTGATATTGTAGCCACCATAATCACTGTCAGAGTAACCATAGAGATTGAAATCACTATTTCTTGGATACCAGAGACCTAGTTTAGGTGCTCCTTTAAGGTATCTAAGAATTCTCTTGGCAGCAATTAGGTGAGACACCTTTGGAGCAGTCTGATATCTTGTACAAATGCAAGTTGCAAACATGATATCAGGTCTACTTGCTGTGAGATACATCAGGAACCAATAATCGCTCTATACTGATGTTGATCAGTATCCTCCCCCTCAGAGTCAGGGCAGAGATTGTGGTATCTGGGTATAGGTGTTTTTGCTGCTTTACAATCATTCATATCAAATCTTTCTAAGATATCATTGACATACTTAGATTGACTGATAAAGAATCCTTCCTTCATTTGCTTCACCTGAATTCCAAGGAAAAGGTTAATTTTTCCCATGGAACTCATTTCATACTTCTTCTTCATAATGCTCTCAATGTCTTTACACATTTGGTCATTTGAAGAACCAAATATGATGTCATCAACATAGACATGAACGAGCAAGATGTCCTTCCAAGACTTCCTTATGAAAAGAGTCTTGTCAATGGTACCTCTAATATAACCATTCTTCAGGAGAAACTGAGACAATGTCTCATACCACAGCCTAGGTGCTTGGTGCAGCCCATATAGAGCTTTATCCAATTTGCACACATAGTTAGGATGATGTGGATCTTCAAATCCCGGAGGTTGGCATACATAGACTATCCCTATCTATATCCCCATATAGAAAGGCACACTTGACATCAAGCTGGTAGACAGTGAACTTCTTGGATGCAGCATAAGCAAGGAAGATCCTAACTACCTCAAGTCTTACAACAGGTGCAAAGACATCAGTATATTCGATTCCCTCCTCTTGAGTGTATCCTTGAACCACCAGTCTTGCCTTGTTCTTGATAATCAAGCCTCTATCATCTCTCTTGTTTCTGAAAACCCATTTAGTGCCTATAGGTACTTGACTAGATGGTAGCGGACATAGGTTCCAAACCTTTTGTCTTTTGATTTGAAGCAGCTCCTCTTGCATTGATTCAACCCAGCTACTATCTTTCAAGGCATCTTCCACCTTCTTGAATTCTATTTGGGATAAAAAGCATGAGTACAAACAGACATTCCCATTGTGAGTTTGTCCTCTTGTTCTCACGCCTTCAGAGACTTCCCCTATGATGTTTTCAGCTGGATGAGTGTTATCAATCCTAAGTCAAGGAATCACCTCCAGTTGCAAAGATAAATCCAAATTGGACATATTTTGCTTAGGAGCTTGAATAATTGGTCCAGCTGTTGTTTCAAGCTCATTCAATGAGGACTGATTGAATGAAAGAGAAACATCATCATTTGTTTGCTGTAAAGCATCATCAACAGTTACCTGTTCCTTCAAAATATTGCTTTCATCAGCCTGGTGTTGTGCAGGATTACCTGAAGAGGTTTGAAAGTCAACAGGTGAACTGCTTGTTAAAGCTCCACTATCTCTTGAGATGGTTATACTGTCAGATCTTTCAATAGTGGGAACTTGATTTGCTGCAGCTATTAGAGAACTTGGAATAGGTCTGGGAAGCTCAAACAGTTGATCTTCATCAGAGTCACTTTGAGCACCTGTTCCAGCTGAAACATTCTCACAAGATGGTTTAGAATAGTTTGGAAACAATTCTAAGTCAAAGATATGATCAGGGCCATTCCCCCTAACACAAGGAGTGTGCTCATTGACTACAATGTTTGAAGATTCCTCCAATTGTTTATTTTTAATGTTTTAAACTCTATAAGCTTTAGAGTTAGAGGAATATCCAACAAAGATAGCATCATCCGACTTTTCAGCAAACTTTGCCAAATTGTCTTTTGTGTTAAGTATGGTACACCTGCTGCCAAAGGACCTTAGTGAAAGATTTGATCTGCCCAAGATACATATTAAATTGATGTGGCTAGTGTGATATGATCCAAGTCGGGTCATACCCAATAACAAGCCAAACAAACACCGATAAATATTTATTCGTTGATAAGATCATACAATTAAATATTAGCACCAATTTAGAAACCGGCTTTTCTAAATCATTGCTTTTGTAAATGAACAAGATTATATATATATATATATATATAATTTATTTATATGGGATTATTTGTTTCATTGCTTAAATTGGTTAAACAATGACATATAATAGTGTGTGAGTTCTATAAAATTAAATAGTTTAATTTTATAAAAGGGTAGAATGCAAGTATATTTTTTTAATAATTTGAATTAAGAGGGAAAGACCAAGGGAGCCTAATTTTCGGCCACCCCTTGAGTCTTGGGATTCCCTTTTTGTTGTTCCAAGACATGCAATTAACTAAACACTTCACTCTTGCATTTTTCACTCTCTCACACACACATAACAACAAAATAGAAAAAAAAATCCTCTCTACCTTCTCTCTAGAAAACGGTTTTTAGTAAGAAAGGGGCTGATTTTCAGCCTTTAATCTTAGTGTTCTTGGCTGAAAATCAAGAGTTCAAGAGGGTTCTTGAAGGTGGTGTTGCATAACCTAGCAAAGAAGGTGTTTGAAGAAGCTTGGGGTACAACCTCTTGAGGACTTCTAGCTTGAAGTTTCAGCCTTACATTCATCTCCTTTCATCTCATATAATTCGTTTTGGAGAAGCTACAAAGGTTGTAGTTTTATATCTTATGCTTTATCTTACTATATGCATTGTGTATAAAGATCCATGGGTTGGGGTTCTTTGTTAAATGGGTTTAACAACTATCTTCTTAACATGCTTTAAAATATAATATCCGCTGCGTTTTACATATAATCTATGATATATGAGCTTTGATAAACATGTTGGAACCCCCTACAATGGCATCAAGAGCCACTTATACATATGCATACATATATTACTTCACTAGTTCACGGTTTTTGGGTGCTTAACACCTCAAATCCGTGAGTTAGTGGGCTGTTTTGTGCCCCCTTTTTTGATGTTTTAAAGATCTTACTTTATGCATATAATGATCTTTAAAAATCTAGATCATAAGATGTTTATTAGTTTGGACTAAACCCATGTGTTCTTGGTTAATGTTGGCCAAGAAAATAGGTTAAAAAGGGGCTGCCAAAACCGTGTCTTATGATATGTTTTAATATGTTGTTTGTTGTTTATGCATAACAAAGCCTTGACCATATTGATTGATTGTTTGATTGGTTGTTTAGTTATATTCATTTGGGCATGTAATGTTTTATTTTTTGGGTTTCAAGTTTTGTTTTGTAATCTATTCATTCATATGATTTGTAATAAATAGATTAGGAGTTTTTCTTTACTAGAAACATGTATTAGGATACATAATTTTGTAAAGGATGCTCAAGATCAAGACTTGAAGAAAAGATAAGAAAAAGAGGATGCTTGAAGATGTGGATTCAAGTGGGAGTCCCTTTGATCAACCATGTGTCATGATTCTTAACCCTTAGGACAAGACCTTTTGACACACTTGTTTTGGCTAAACAAGTGTGCTCAACTTAGTATGCTTTGTTATGCATATATGGATTGTTTGGTTATGCTTGGTTGAATGCTTATGATGTTGTTTTGTTTTGGATATTTGGATGTCATTAACAAACATCACCTAGAACAAGCTAATACAAAAAAAATTGGTTCTCAAATCATTAAGCAAAATAGAATGGGTCTATAAAAAGGAGTTAATGGTTTGTAAAATAAAATGAGTTTTATTTAAAAGAATCGATAGAGTACCATATCGTTGAATGCATACAATCATATGATACATAGTCTTTTCTAAAACTAGAATTGTATCATTTTAAATCCCTTTTGAAAAATAAGTTTAACACCATCCTTTTACACAACACTTAAGTTACTTGCAAACTCTTAGTGGGATAAAGGTCACCTAACCACTTTGAGGGAACTTGTAACTTGAGGTGAGAATACTATGTTTGTGGGATAAAGGTCACCTAACCACTTATGTAGTAAACTCACACGTGTGTGTAAGTAGGACGACTTGATTTATAAAATATATTGAATGGATCACCTAAAATGTATTTTATAAAAGGTGTTGATGGGGTAAACATGCCGTTATAAACATAAGATGTTTAAATGATCCCATACCATTAGAAGTTGCAATGGGTTGCAATTGTCATTTATGACTACCTTGTTTATTTAAATAATGGGATAAAGGTCACCTAACCAATATTTAAATATAACGTTGGATTCTAAAAATATTTTTTTTATTAATAGTCTATGAGACGTAAAGGGTATTAATAAATGAAATGTATAATTATATCAACGATTACTAAAATGGAACTTTGTAAAATCTTGTAGATGGCCGATCACACCAACGCTAATAACGATGTACCAAACCAAAACAACCAATCTCTTAGGGCGATCCTTCAAAGGGATCGTCTAACACCTAACAACTTTATGGATTGGTACTGCAACTTGAGAATTGTTCTCAAGCAAGAAAAGCGGGCCTACATTCTTGATGATCCCATCCCCGATGAACCTAACGAGGAGGATGTGGAGGCCTATAATGATTGGGTTAGATATACGGAAGACTCCATCCAAGTCTCTTGCTTAATGTTAGCAAGTATGACACCCGAACTCCAAAAGGAGTATGAGCTCCATGGAGCCTATGACATGATCACTCAGCTGCGGGAAACGTTCCAGCAACAAGCTAGAGTGGAGCGCTTCGAAACGGTTCGAGCGCTTCATGCATGTCGGATGGAGGAATCCCAATCAGTTTCATCTTATGTTCTTAAGATGAAAAGCCACATCGACCGCCTTCAAAGGCTGAACTGTCCCGTCTCAAAGGAGTTGGCCACGGATTTGATCCTAAATGGCCTAACTAAAAGGTTTGAGGCATTCGTCATGAATTACAACATGAACGGATGGGACAAGAGCATAAATGAACTTCATTCGATGCTCAAATCAGCTGAGGCGGGAATGGGTAAAAGGGTTTTACCCGTTCTCACCATTAATGAAGGTGGGAGAAGGAAAAGGTCTCTACCCCCTCCCAAGGCAAATGTTGCCAAAGGAAAGGGGCACGTTGGAGGAAAGGGGAAGATGGTTGTTAGGGCGGAACCTCCGAAGCCCAAGGAGAAGAAGCAAAAGGTTGCTGTAAACGACCCATGCTTCAAATGTGGTGAGATAGGGCATTGGATGAGAAATTGTCCAGTCTATCTCAAAGAGTTGAGAGAAAAGAGGGATGCGGGGCAAACCTCAGGTATAATATACATGATACATATAGAATTAAATGTTATTTCTTCTAACACATGGGTATTAGATACCGGATGTGGAACTCACATTTGCAATTTGTTGCAGGGGTTCAAAAGAAATGAGCATTATGAGAAAGGGGAAATAAGTCTCTTCATGGGCAATGGTGCAAAGGTTCATGTGGAAGCCCAAGGAGACTACATTTTGAAACTTCCAAATGGTTTGGAAGTTATTTTAAGTAATGTATTATATGCTCCTAGTTTGACTAGGAACATAATTTCTGTTTCCCGTTTAAGACAATATGATTATGATTTCAAGTTTGTTGACAATGATATTCATGTTTCTTTAAATCATGTATTTTATTTTAAAGCTATACCTTGTAATGGTATTTATGAATTGGTTCATGAAAACGCAACATATGATAGCTCAATATACCAAGCAACCACCAAAAAACTTAAATTGGATTTGAATGATACCTACCTTTGGCATTGTCGTCTTGGTCATATAAACAAGAAACGTATACAAATACTTCAAAAGAATGGTCTTTTAAAAACAAATGAATGTGATTCATTTGATGTATGTGAATCTTGTTTACAAGGTAAAATGACTAAGGCACCCTTTAGTGGAACTAACGAAAGGGCAAAAGATTTATTAGGTATCATACATTCGGATGTATGTGGTCCTTTTAAGCCAATGACTAGGAATGGTGAGAGATACTTCATTACCTTTACCGACGATTATAGTCGCTATGGGTATGTGTACTTATTAAGGCACAAAGATGAAGCTTTTGAAATGTTCAAAATCTTCAAGAATGAAGTAGAAAATCAACTCAACAGGTCAATTAAAATTCTCCGCACCGATAGAGGTGGCGAATACCTAAGTGATGTTTTTCAAGATCATCTTAGGAGTTGTGGGATTGTCTCACAACTCACTCCACCTGGAACACCACAACATAATGGTGTGTCTGAGAGGAGGAATCGAACCTTATTGGATATGGTTCGATCGATGATGGCTAGAAGCACATTACCTCTATCATTTTGGGGATTCGCTTTGCTCTCCGCGGCACGTATTCTGAATATGGCCCCAACCAAAAAGGTGGAAAAGACACCTTTTGAGATATGGCATGGAAGAGTTCCATCCTTATCATACTTAAGGGTCTGGGGTTGTGAGGCTTATGTTAAGACTCCCACCCCAAACAAATTAGATGTCCGATCCACCAAGTGTATCTTTGTTGGATATCCTAGAGATTCTATGGGATATTATTTCTATGATCCACTGGAACAAAAAGTATTTGTTGCCAGAAAGGGTGAGTTCTTAGAAACTAAGTTCCTTATGGAAGGAATTAGCAGTAGAACAGTGGATCTTGAGGAGGATCAAGAAACACAGCCCGATGCACGTTTGGTTGAAACTAGCACTCAACGTGAGGACGTTGAGGATGATCAAGGGGTTGATCAATACACACAAAACGTTCGCAGAAGTGGTAGAACTAGTAATCCACCTGAAAGATATGGATTTTTCATGGATGGATGCTATGTGGTGGATTCAGATGAACCAGCCACATATCATGATGCAGTGTCCAATTTGGATTGTGACAAATGGCTTGAGGCCATGAACGTTGAGATGCAATCCATGTATGACAATCAAGTTTGGGAACTTGTTGATCCACCTCTTAATTCCAAAGTAGTTGGAAGTAAGTGGGTTTTCAAGAAGAAAACCGATATGCATGGAAACTTGGATACTTACAAAGCTAGACTTGTAGCAAAGGGTTTCACTCAAACTCAAGGGGTTGATTATGATGAAACCTTCTCACCTGTTGCAATGCTTAAGTCTATAAGGATATTGTTTGCCATAGCAGCTCATTATGATTATGAGATTTGGCAAATGGATGTCAAAACCGCTTTCCTAAATGGATATCTTGAGGAAGATGTCTATATGGTTCAGCCTGAAGGTTTTGTTGATCCAAAACATCCTAACAAAGTATGCAAGTTAAAGAAATCAATCTATGGATTGAAACAAGCATCGAGAAGTTGGAATCACCGTTTTGATGATGAAGTAAAGAAATTTGGCTTCATCAAAAACGCTGATGAGGCTTGTGTGTATAAAAAGGCTAGTGGGAGCACAATAACCTTCCTAGTATTGTATGTTGATGACATACTACTATTTGGAAATGACATTCCAACCATGGAAGGTGTAAAAACCTGGCTTGGAAGTTGTTTTTCCATCAAGGATCTTGGTGAAGCCGCCTATATTCTGGGAATAAAGATCTATAGGGATAGATCAAGACGGCTAATTGGTTTGAATCAAAGTGCATACATTGACAAAATCTTGAAAAGGTTCAAGATGGAAAACTCTAAGAAAGGTACTGTACCTATTCAAAGAGGGACAATATTGAGTACAACTCAATGTCCAAGCTCCAAGGAGGAGCAAAATAGAATGAAGGCAATCCCATATGCATCTGCTATAGGATCCATCATGTATGCAATGATATGCACTCGACCAGACGTGTCATGCGCTTTAAGCATGACAAGTAGATACCAGCAAAATCCTGGTGATAGTCATTGGATGGCTGTCAAAAACATTCTGAAGTACCTAAGGAGGACTAAGGACATGTTCTTGATCTACGGGTCTGGTGAAGAGGAACTCGTTGTAAGAGGTTACACGGATGCGAGTTTCCAAACCGATCGAGATGATTCACGATCTCAATCGGGGTACATTTTTATTCTAAATGGGGGAGCTATTTCTTGGAAAAGCTCAAAGCAAGAAGTCGTAGCGTTGTCCACTACAGAGTCAGAATACGTCGCCGCTTCAATGGCAGCACAGGAAGCTGCATGGCTGAAGAAATTCATAGCCGATCTAGGGGTAGTCCCTTCCATTCAGGATCCCCTAGAGATCTTTTGTGACAACGAAGGTGCGATTGCTCAAATCAAGGAACCTCGTGCTCATCAAAAGACTCGGCACATTGAACGGAGATTCAACTACATAAGGGATGAAGTTGAAAAGGGAAAGATATGTATTCGCAAAGTCCACACTGATAAAAACATTGCGGATCCACTCACAAAACTCCTTGAAAAGGCAAAGCATGAGGGTCATGTTTGTGCCATGGGACTTAGATATTCCAGTGACTGGGTTTGATGTCGTATTTTGTATTTGGATATTGGAACTTATGTTATTTGACTTATTTATATGGTTATTATTTTCATTTGTTCTTCTTTTAGCATGTTTAAATCCGTGAATAAATAAGTTATTCTAAACGTCCGTAGTCGATCATACTTGTGGGAACAACTATGAATGTAAGACTATAATGAACTTGGATTGGTTGATGTTCATAAGATATGAATATAGAGCAAGAGGTTGTTACCAAGGTTCATTGATATCTATGGGATATAGATATTGGACTGACCCGCACTCAATTATTTCTGCATGAAATCTTCTGATTAGTCATAAGAAATTTTGAGTAAAGGCGAATATCATTGTATCCTCAGACCTGAGATACATATTGGGTCTCGATATTCACCAAGTATTGTACTTTGACTTAGTCCTTTGCTGTTCTGAAAAGGCAGTACATAAGGCTGAGTTCAGGTATAATATGAGGTGATTGTGAGAGACGTATGTAGTCAAGATGGAATTTGTTCCTCTTATTCGTTGAGAGTTAGATGTCTAAGGCCTGTTAAAGTTAAATCATTGGAGAATGACAATTCTGTGTCTCTTGGATTTAACGTGACATCTGCAACAAAAGGATAGATGAATAATTCACCTAAGACATATTCAAGTAAGTCACTTGAAAATGATGATGTTATTGAATGGCACTTAGTCATATACATTAGGGGTAGCAAACCGTTGCTAGGCGTTATTTGCTGCTTGCATCAATCTTCTATGAATCTTGTGCAAGTGGGAGATTGAAAGATTTGATCTGCCCAAGATACATATTAAATTGATGTGGCTAGTGTGATATGATCCAAGTCGGGTCATACCCAATAACAAGCCAAACAAACACCGATAAATATTTATTCGTTGATAAGATCATACAATTAAATATTAGCACCAATTTAGAAACCGGCTTTTCTAAATCATTGCTTTTGTAAATGAACAAGATTATATATATATATATAATTTATTCATATGGGATTATTTGTTTCATTGCTTAAATTGGTTAAACAATGACATATAATAGTGTGTGAGTTCTATAAAATTAAATAGTTTAATTTTATAAAAGGGTAGAATGCAAGTATATTTTTTAAATAATTTGAATTAAGAGGGAAAGACCAAGGTAGCCTAATTTTCGGCCACCCCTTGAGTCTTGGGATTCCCTTTTTGTTGGTCCAAGACATGCAATTAACTAAACACTTCACTCTTGCATTTTTCACTCTCTCACACACACATAACAACAAAATAGAAAAAAAATCCTCTCTACCTTCTCTCTAGAAAACGGTTTTTAGTAAGAAAGGGGCTGATTTTCAGCCTTTAATCTTAGTGTTCTTGGCTGAAAATCAAGAGTTCAAGAGGGTTCTTGAAGGTGGTGTTGCATAACCTAGCAAAGAAGGTGTTTGAAGAAGCTTGGGGTACAACCTCTTGAGGACTTCTAGCTTGAAGTTTCAGCCTTACATTCATCTCCTTTCATCTCATATAATTCGTTTTGGAGAAGCTACAAAGGTTGTAGTTTTATATCTTATGCTTTATCTTACTATATGCATTGTGTATAAAGATCCATGGGTTGGGGTTCTTTGTTAAATGGGTTTAACAACTATCTTCTTAACATGCTTTAAAATATAATATCCGCTGCGTTTTACATATAATCTATGATATATGAGCTTTGATAAACATGTTGGAACCCCCTACACTTAGAAAGCCAATGAACGGTGGCCTCTTGTTCCATAGCTCATAAGGGGTTTTTCCATGTGGCTTTACTACAAGAACCCTGTTCAGCACATAGCATGCAGTGCTGACTGCCTCTGCCCAGAATGTTAGAGGCAGCTTTGAATCAGCTAACATAGTCCGAGCTGCCTCAATAAGTGTCCTATTCCTCCTCTCGGCAACACCATTTTGTTGAGGAGTTCTGGGAGCACTATATTGTCTGGCAATCCCTTTTGAGTTACAGAATGAGTCAAGAACTTGGTTCTTAAACTCAGTCCCTTGATCACTTCTAATTATTTTAACCTTGTGATCAATTTGATTTTCTATTTTAAGAATAAAAGAGTTCAAAGTTTCAGCAGTTTCATCTTTGGTTCTTAAAAAGAATACCCATGTAAATCTAGTAAAATCATCAACAATCACAAGGCAATATGATTTCCTTCCAATGCTCATTATACTTGTGGGATCAAATAGATCCATATGCAATAAGTGTAATGGGGTGGTGATGGAGTTAACAACTTTGGATTTATGAGATGCCCTGTGTTGTTTCCCTTTCAGGCATGCAACACAGTTATCTTTGCAGAAAAATTCCTTTTTAGGCAAACCATGTACCAAGTTATTTTTAGCCAATTTATTCATTGTCTTAAAATTTACATGACACATTCGTTTATGCCATAGTGTTGACTCATCACCATCAGCTTTGGAAAGAAAGCATGATACTTCTCCTATTGGGGAAGCATTGTTCATATCTAGCTTGTACATATCCCCTTTCCTGGGAGATCTAAGAAGCACCAATTCTTGAGGAATTGTCATCCCGGGTTTGAGGATTATGCACTCATGTTCTGTGAAGAGCATTTGATGCTTTTGATCACAGAATTGAGAAACACTTAACAGGTTGTGTTCAAGCTGTTTGACAAAGTTTACTTTGTCAACCTTTAATTTTCCATTGGATATACTTCCTCTGCCAGAAATATATCCTCCGGCCTCACCTCCAAACTGGACAGGACCTCCATCATAATGTTGAAACTGTTGAAGGAGAGATTTGTTCCCTGTCATGTGCCTGGAGCATCCACTATCCACAATCCAAACATTGTTATTCTTGTCATATGGATGTCCTTGCATATAAGGTGAGATGATTAGTTTTGATTGGAAACCCAAGCCTTATTGGTCTTGGGTTCTTCCAATGATAATGACATAATTGAACCAAAATTTATGCATGGAGGTTCAATTGACGTCTTTGAAGAAGAGGTTTGGGCTACAGCATCTTCCTTGATCTTCCATTTCATCCCTTGGTTGATCATGGAGGATGAGCTTGTTGAAGCTTTTGTAGCTTGGCATTCTTCCAAAGCTTCTTTCTTTTCGGAAGAAGCCTTCACCACTTTTTCTTCCAAATCAGTCTTCTTCTGAGATGGTTTCAAGGGGACTCTTTTATTCTTTGAGTCTTGACAGCTTTAGCTTCTGAAGCCTTTTTCCTTTCGGAAGAAGGATCTTCTTCCGAAAGCAGCCTTGCTTCGGAAACAAGCTTTCCCTTTTTCATCACTTGAACCATTTGATATGGTCCAAATGAGAAACCTTCCCTGACTCCTTCCTTTTTAACATTATTTGCATAATGTGTGCTAGTAGGATTGTAGTAACAATCTTTGGCCATGTGGTTTTGCAGAACACACATTATGCATGCAATGTTAATCTTTTGGGAACTTGAGGATTGCTGTTTCTTGTTCTTTTTCTCTTCATCAGCAACCTTTGCCTTTAACTTCTGATCCTTTGGTAGGACAGAAGTGCAGGTACTACACCCCTTTCCTGAATCAGAGTTTCCAACCACTTGGAATCCAGCTGAGATGAATACACCCTTTTGCTTGGGGTCTATCTTCAACTTAGACTCAGCCACTTTCTTGGCAGTTTTTCTGGCTGCCTTAGCTCTGCTTCTTCTGGCTTTGGTGGTCAGGGATTGATCATCATTGGCAGGGGAGGGTATAATTACCTGGTTCTTCCCTGTGATGGTCTCCATGGTTGCATCACTCTTTGACTCACCACCTTGGTTGTCTTATAAACTCATAGGAGTATGGTGGGGCAATTTCATTGGTTCCCAACCCACCTTTGGTTTGGTAACAAAGTTTTGAGTGAGAGGATGATGCAAGAATGTCTTGGAAGTTTTGCTCGGAAATAGCATACTTCCTGACTTGAGCCTTAGCTGTGACAAGATAGGATAGAGCCTCAGTAAATTTGGATATTAAATCCTTTATCTGAGTCTTATAGTTTGTGTGTTCGTGTTTTAATAGGGACACAGTTTTCTCTATCTCCTCAATTTTTCTTTGATAGTCAAATTCAGCCCTTTTAAAATCAGATTTTAAAACATTTAAAGATTCAATATCGGATTTAAACTCCATATTGTAGTCCTGATACAATTTAACCTTAGCAATACAGGCAGGAGTACAGAGATGTTCATATACCTTATTTTCATCTGTTCCGGCCATGAGTGCCTGAGCAGGAGTCACATCCTGTACCATGAAGCTCCAGTCAACTTCTTGAGCCATTGCAGCTGTTTCTGTTGACTTTCCGGTGGGCTTTGGTGTAGAGGGATGTGTGGAGGCCTGTGGGGTTCCCGGCTTGGACTTGGAGCCTTGCATTCCCTTGCAAAATGACCAAGTTGGTTACAGTCGTAACATTTGGCCTTGGTTTTGTCAAACCTGAATTTGTTGTTGATTGGGTTCTGGGGAAATTATCTTCCAGTTCTTTTAATGAACTTCTTTGCTCTGTAGGTTAGAAGAGCTATTGTTGGACTATGTCCATGCATTCCACGTCATCCGGGCTGAAGCACTCTAGATCATCAAAACAATATTGATAATCATTTGAGTGTCCACTTCCTGAGATAAAAGCACAGCTGTCCTGAAAGGAGCTTTGCTGAGCTTGTTGAGACCTTGGAGTCTCAGGAAATGTGATGTATGGCCCAGAAAAACAAGATGGCTGCTGGGTGTAAGTCAGGTATTGTTGAGGTTGGGAGGTTCCTGAACCTTCAGCAACCATTAAAGCGTTGCTAGCAGGAAGACTCAAAGTTCTGCTTGTCTGATGACCACTTTTACTTTCCATTTTCAAATGGTATCCATCAAGGATCCCATATAGTTCGGTCATGGTGAGTGTATTCAGATTCTCTGTTCTCTTGATAGAGACACAGTAGAATGTCCACTCATTGGGTAATGCACTCATGAACTTTCTTGTAAGGTCTCTGAGTTCATGAGCAATTCCCACAGATTGTAGGGAAGAAATGAGATCCATGTACCTGAAGTATTGCTGGCTAAGAGTCTCTCCAGCAATATAGGTTAAGTTCTCGAACTGCTGCTTCAGTGAGTCCTTCTTGTAGTCATTTGAGCTTGAGTACATTTGAGCAAGCGCATCAAACAGTTCTTTGGCAGACTTGCAATGCTCAAACCCCACCATGATGGAGTTGGGAATCGCAGTCATGAGAACAGTCATAGCATTGCTGTCAATGTCCAGCTTCTTCCGGTCCTCATCAGAATAATCTTCAACAGCTTTCTCAATCATGGCACCGTTTCCAGCAGCTACTTTTGGCTTATACGGGCCATTGACAATGGATTGCCACATCTTGCTGTCTTGATACCTGATGAAGCCTTCCATTCTTCTGCTCCATGACTTGAAGTTTTCAGGGGTGATGATGGGTGCTTTGGTCATCGTCCCCATCTCTACTTCAGATTTGTTGAGGGCCATTTTTAGTGTGGCGTAAGGAGGAGTGAAAAACAGGTTGATTAGGATGGTAAGATCTCACAATCAAGAGCCTAAGAAGCTCTGATACCAATTGCATGATCGGGTTTGTCACTTAAACACTTAGATTTCTCTCAAACTCACTTACAAAACACTCAAATCAGATGAAGTAAAGTCTTTTACAAGAGTTGATAGTAATATAATAGGTAGCAAGGAACACACAGAAATAATTTTCAAGGCACTTGTATATATTACTTCTCAACTCAAGATATTACAAGACTCTTACAAGCATAAAACATGAGTTACAATGAGAAACTATATATACTAGATCCTACAGCCGGATATACTTTGATACCAGCTGGAAACCTAAGACTAAAGCATATACGACAATGCTAAAGTTAAGGTATCTTAGATAAAGTATTATCTAAGATATGGTAGTCATGACATGTCCATGACTTACCTTTAGTCACCAACTAAAGATGTTAACTGTACTAACATAAAAAGGTAAACAGTGGAATAAAGTATGGTCAACTACATGGCTTTTGAGAAAACTACATGCAGTATCTCAGAGGTCTGCAGCATAGTGTCAGGGAGACCATACTTATGTCCACTGGATAATAGTAGTGTCTTCCGAAGGTAAGTTGGCTTCGGAAGAACAAGTTCTTCTGAAGCCACTTATACTTCGGAAGAGGCTTCTATACTTCCGAGGCTTGAGGACTTCTATACTTCGGAAGTTGACTTCAGATCTTTCATTCTAAGTCTTGATCTTCGGAAGTATGTTCTTTGTCTTCGGAAGTTGGAGTTTTCCTTCGGAAGTAAGTTTTACACTTTGTCTTCGGAAGAGCTCCTTTTTCCTTCGGAGGTTCCACACTTAGCTTTGGAAGTCCTTTATTTGTTGTACCAAAATCTTCTAAGTGTTTTGGTTTTGGTTTTACCAGTCTTTCTAGATCCAACAAGCATGCATATAGCTTTTGAGATAGAATGGCGAAGAGAAACAAGGATACTTTAGTTAAAAATAAATCAACACAGAGATATCACGTTCTCAACCCTTTTTGAATAAGGACTTGAAACTTTGTGAAAGGCCAAAAAATGTCACGGTGATTATCTGAGTCATCAACTTTCTTATTTTGTTAGTTAAGCTACGAGATTACTGTCTACTTCGCTTTCTGGCTGAACCTATCAAGCATATCCCAACACAATACTGTTGACCTCCTTCATATCATCCAAGCAGCAAATTTTATTTAGGAGAATTCTGCAAAAGAAAACAAGAGAAACATTTATTATTCTCCCCCAAAATTTCTACAAATCAGCAAGATGGAGAAATTTCTTAATATTATATATATATATATATATATATATATATATATATATATATATATATATATGTATCATTTTTATTTATCTATTTATTTTATGTAAAATGATGACGAACTATGGAGCATGCAGGAAAACGAAAAGAAAAGAAAGAGAATAACAAAAAAGTATAAACAATATGTACATGAGATAATTTGAAGGAAAATGGGTTTTAAAATGATATTAATCCTAACATAGAGATCAATTCATAAAAATGAGGTCTATCAAATGTTTTAGTGAAAAGATCTGCTTTTTGATTTTTACTGTCAATGGGAATAATATCAATAAAACCGTTCTCCTAAGCATCACGGATTGCATGAATCTGTGTCTCAATGTGCTTGGTTCGGGAATGATGAATAGGATTCTTTGGGATGTCAATGGCTGCTTCGTTGTTACTGAACAACGGTGTATGGAGAAAGTTGATCACGTAGTCAATCATCTGATGTTGTATCCAGAGCACTTGTGAGCAACAGCTTGAAGAAGCCATGTACTCTGCCTCCCCCGTGGAGAGAGAAACAGTAGTCTGTTTCTTGCTCTGCCATGATACAAGACAATTTCCTAGGTACTTACAGCCTGCAATAACCGATTTTCTATTTAAACTACAACCATTAGAATCACTATCAGAATAAGCATGCAAGTCAAAATTCCAACCACAAGGATACCAGAGCCCTAATCAAGAAGAGCCTTTAAGATAAATAAAAATTCGTTTTACAGCCTTTTCATGAGACTCCTTCGGGGCAGATTGGTATCGAGCATAATATTCAACAGCAAAAGGTTATGTCGGGACGACTTGCTGTAAGATACATAAGGGAACCGATCATAGATATGTAGAGATGAGGATCAACATGTTTCCCGTTCTCGTCAGGAGTGAGACATGTTTGAACAGTGAATGCAGTCAGTTTAGGAGAAGCATCATCCATCTTGAATTTCTTTAGAATTTCTTTAATATACTTCTCCTAATGAATGAGAATTCCCTCTGCCTTTTATTCAACCTGCAATCCAAGGAAAAAGCACATCTCCCCATCATGCTCATTTCAAAACGATTACGCATAACTTCCTCAAACTCCCAACACAACTTTGGATTGGTGGAGCCAAAAATAATATCATCCACGTAGACTTGCACAATCAGCATCTCACCATCCACTTCCTTCTTGAATAGAGTCATATCAATGGTGCCACGAGAAAAACCATTGCTCAGAAGATACTGTGTTAGAGTCTCGTAACAGATGCGAGGAGCTTGATGAAGACTATAAAGGGACTTAACAAGTTTGTAAACATTGTCGGGAGAGTCGGGATCCTCAAACCCTGGTGGTTGAGACACGTATTTCTCTTCATCAATGTCTCCATAAAGAAATGAACATTTGATTCCATCTAATAGACTTTGAACTGCTTGTTGGTGGCATGAGTCAGAAAGATCCGAATAGCTTCAAGAAGGGCTACGGGAGCAAAGAATTCCGTGTAATCGATCCCTTCTTTTGAGCAAATCCCTGAACCACCAATCTGGACTTATTTCTTAGCATAATGCCACGGTCATCGGGTTTGTTCTTGAACACCTATATCGTGCCTATTGGGCATTTGTTTGGTGGGAGATCAACCAGGGTCCATACCTTGAGCTTCCTGAACTGTTGCAGTTCCAATTGCATCGATTCAACCCAACAAGGATCTTGAAGAGCTGCGTGAACATTCTTCGGTATGATTTGGGATATAAAACTAGAGAATAGGCAGACATTAATAAAACCAGATTGACTCCACGTCCGAACTCCATCGGTGATAGATCCTATAATATTATCATGGGGTGATCTTTCAAGGTTTTAAAATTAGTGGTTAAGGGTAGGGTATTTGAAGAAGGTTGGTTGATGGGTTGTTGATGGGTAGATGATGGAGAGGAAGATGGTAGGGTAGAATCAATTTGTGATGTGGATAGGACAGGTTGAGATGAGATAAATATAGGTGATGAGGGAAGAGTTGCAGAAACAGGTGGGGGTGGAATGTCAAAGGATGATGAGGAAGATGCAATGTAAACTGATGTAGCATTGTTAGGTGATGAAATAGGAGGGGCTTGATGAATAGGAGGCACAATAGGTAATGGATCTGGAGAAATGATGTTAGTTTGGACATTGGAGATGGATGCATCATCATCAAAAACTGGAAGATTAAACGAGTTGAACATCGTATTTGAGTCAAAGAACCATGCTGGTTCTGAACGAATATTAGAGGAATTAGATTCCTGCCAATCAACATAAAAGGGCTCTTGCATAATACGGGTTCTCTTGTTATACACCCGATAAGCTTTCTGAGAGGATGAGTAGCCAACTAAGTAACATTCATCAGACACAACACCGAATTTCGTCTTTTGTGCCTGGGTATTCAGTAAAGTGCACGAGCATCCAAATAGCCAAAAGAAATCAATCAAAGGCTTCCTCTTATGGAACAGTTCATTTGGATTCTTCATTTTGTCTTTGACGATCAGCACCCTGTTAAGAACATATGAAGCACAATTCACTGCCTCTACCAAGAAGATGATGGGTAGAGAGTAGTCAATCGGCATAGTACGAGCGGCTTCAATGACGGTGTGATTCTTTCTTTCAGCAACACCATTTTGCTGAGGTGTTCTCGCTGCACTGAACTGTCTCAGAATACCTTTACCAGCAGAGAAGGAATCAAAGATTTGATTTCTAAATTCGGTACCATTGTCACTTCGAATCGCCATAACCTTCCTCTTGCTTATCATCTCAATAGAAAGAATGAACATCTACAGCTCCTCAGCAGCCTCTCTTTTATGGGCAAGAAATCTCACGCAGGAATACCTGGAAAAATCATCTGTAACCACAAGACAAAAAGATTTCTTAGCAATTGAATTAACGTTGATTGGGTTGGCCCAAGTTAGTGTGTAACAACTCGAGGGGATTAGATATGCTATTTTCAAGTTTCGGTTTATGTGGTTTCTTATGTTGTTTTCCTTTGGCACATGCTATACATTTTTAAACCACTGAAAAATCTTTTAAAGGTAGTTCCCTTACAAGATTGTTTTTAACTAATTTGTTTATATTTTTAAAATTAACGTGGCGCAATCTGCGATGCCATTGGAAAGACTCATATGTGGAAGCTTTTGACAGAAGACATGTGACGGTAGACGTTGACTCTCAAGAACCCATGTGAAGAAGGTATGTGTCATTCTTTCTCGGAGCCCGCATAAGCACCATCTCCTCTAGAATATCAATCTTCGACTTCAGAAAGAGACATTCACTGGACTTGAACAAGACAGGAATGCCTTTATCACAAATCTGAGAGACACTCAACAGATTGAAAGCTAGTTATGGCACATAATTGACTTTCTCCAGCTTAAGAGAGCCATTGGAAACCTCCCCTTAGCCAATCATTTTTCCTCCTTTCTTGTCGCCGACAAAAGCAACATATCCTCCATTGATAATGCGGTAGTTTATCTGTAAATCCTTCAGCCCCGTCATATGTCTGGAGCATCCACTATCAACATGCCAAATACTATTTACAACTTTAGTGGATGACCCCTGAAATAATGATATAAACATATCAATAAGTTGAAACAGGAACCCATGTTTGAACAACTTTAGGCTTTGGTGTAGATGACTTTTTACAAAAGAAATTATTAACCAGATGAGTTAATATACTGCCAAAAGAATTCTTATGAACATGTCTATGATAAAGCTCATCATAGTTTTTAACTATATGATCATCTTTATCACACCTAAAACAATGTGATTTTAATCTAGGTCTGTTATGCTGCAAATAAGGGATCTTATCCATGAGTATTTCCTCATCACATTCAGACAATCTAGAATCATCATCACTATAATCTTGTACATATCTCTGGGTCTGTTTTTTATTTATAAAAGAATGATTATTTACAAAAGATGAAATATTTTCATCAGAAGTACATGTGGTACTTGTACCACTCGTACTTGCACAAGTTGATGACATACCCCTATCACTTGATGGTGATATATGAACTGGGGTAAAAGATGGGATGGAGTGAGAAAATAATTTTTCAAATCAATTACTTTTAATTTTCCATTCACTCTTCACTGAGTAATCATTCACAACATCAACACAATCAGAAGAAACATCAACATTACAATGCAGATTATCTAAAGAAGAAATAGAAACATCACTAGTAGGAGTCAAATCAATGTTTGAAAAAGATGTTTTAGAAACAAAAACAGAACTTAAGCTAGAGCTATGATATAAAACAAAATGCTGGGGTTTAGGTGTACTAAAGCTATTGCATCCAAGGCCTGTAGTCGGTCCATAACCATAGTCCTCTCGCACGTCCTTAGAGTTCACCCCTTCTAAACCTGTAGACAGACTGTTATAATCTATTTGAATTAAATCATTAGAAGGGTGTGGAACATGCATAGGTAAATAACAATAAGTACTAGGAGGAGGATAGACCACAACAGTTTCATAACCCAAACCCATTTTAACCCTAGCCCCCCTCTGTGATTTGCACAAATCATTTTGTTTCATCCCAGATATTGTCCATTTATCAAGCTTTAACTTAAGTTTGACTTAAGTTTGCTTGTTTCAAACTCAGCAAGTGCAACCCGTTCAGTCAAAGTATTAATTTCAACATTTCTTTCCAAGACAATTCTTTTTAAGTGGTCATTTTCTTTTGAAGCTTCATTTAATTTAACAAAATATTTTGACTCGTTAATTTTAAGCGCTTCATTAATCCGTTTTAAATCATTTTTGTTATTGTTAACAGACGATTTGCTTTATACACACCAAAAAGCCTTATTTTGCACGCTGAAGAGCACATATCTTGTATTAACTCGTATGGAAGATCCATCACCACCTTCTCTGCTGCTTAGGCCTTCTCGCATTGACACACCTGAGTACTCTTCTTGTTTTCCTCAACAGTGGTTGCAGCATCAATCTTCTCTTTCTTTTTCTCTTTAGTTTGGCTTCCAACTTTCAGCAGCTTCTCATCTTCACCCTCTATCACAATCTCAGCCTTCAAGTCATCAACTTTGTCCTTCTTAATACAACCCTCACAATCCTCCTTCACATCCACAGTTACTTTAGCTTCACCTCTGAGCTCTTTGAACGAATTAAACTCTTCCTCACAATCCATCTTCTCCTTCAGTTCAACAATGTTAGCAACCAGAGCTTGATTGATTTCATCTTTTGTCTCTTCTTCTTCTGCAATCCAGTCAAAGTTAGAAATCAAGGTTGTCTCTTTCTTCTGTTTCAATTCTTCCTTATCTTTGCTGGAAGCTAATCTCGGGACTCCTGAATTGCTTGGATCAATGACAATCGGTAATGGACATTCTCGTTTGAAGTGTCCTAACTGTTTGCAATTAAAGCACCTCAGTTTGGATTTATCAAAGCCTAATTTGGAGTTAGAGTTTTGACCTCCAAAATTCTTTCTACCGGTTCTCTCCATAAATTGTCAGGCTCTGAGAGTCAACGTCGCCATTTGCCACTAAATGTCAGTCTCTTCTAGATCATCAGAGCCACCTGATACATATCCTCCATGGTCATTCCTTTCCTTTCAAATCTCCAGCCACTAATGCCTCATAACTCTGTACAAACATACCAAATAATGCCATTTGTTTCAGATGGAATTGACATTCCAGCACTTCCTTTTGAATTAGTCTGATCTCTACCAGCATTAAAACCTCCACCAGATTGATTACAAGTATTCACTCCTCCTTGTTTTGATGCCTGCATAGGAGAGCTTGCAGCGAAAGAAAGCAATGCAACATTCTGAGGAAACCCATTGATGGTATCATGGTCTGATTAAACTCCCTTCTCTTCATATCTAACTCAAAAGATTTAAGCTTATTAATGATGTCCATAAGCTTGTGGTCAGTGAAACCTCTTTCTTGCTTTAACGTCCTCACTTGTAAACTCCACTGAGGTGGGAGAGAGTTTGACAATCTATTCACTTGCTCACTATTGGAGAGTTTCTCATCATATTTCTTCAAAGTGCTGGAGACAGTCAGAAAATGGTTTACTAGATCAGTGAGGCTCTTATTCTTGTATCCAACAAATGAGTTAAACTCATTCTCAGCTTGAATACCCTTGTCTTTCACTAACTCATCATTTCCATCATAAAACTCACAGAGAGCATCATAGAGAGATTTAGCATTCTTGTGTTCTGCAAAATGATTGTAGATGTCTGGTGCCAGGCATAAAGGTAAAGCTCCAAAGGCTTTCTGATCTCTATAAATCAACTTTAAAATCTTTTTCAGTAAACATGGTTGGGTCCTTGTTTTGAGAACAACATCACCAACAGTAATAGTTTAGATGTGTGGACCAGAGATATCTGATTCCCATTGGTTGTGATCAGTGTAGAAAAAGAAAGCCTTAAGACATCTCTTCCAATCTTCAAAGTTGTCTCCATTGATGAGTCTCGGGGGTTTGTTGGGTGCCACACTTTCTAATCAGCAAGAGTGAGAGTAGTCATCTTTGACATGTTAGTTTCACAGAAGAAATGACAATTTCGCTGGATTTGCTAGTTTCGCTGAGTGAACAGTAGATTCGCTAACAATTTTGGCAACAGTTTCGCTAGCCAAAAGCTTGAAAATGCTTACTTTCGCCGACAGTTTCGTACGAGACAAGCTTGAACTTCCATTCAGATGTAATTTCAGCAGTAATTTCGCTTGATGATGGAACACAAGCATTGCTGAACTTTCGTTCAAAGTCTATACTTTCTCTAGGATTCTCAAAACAATCACAAAATGTAAAACACTTGTAGTTTCGTAGGATAAAGTTGCTAGTTTCGCTAGAGGAACACTAATTTCCCCGGACGAATCTGTAAAACTTTTTGAACACGAAATCCATCTGAAATCACCCAAATCGCAATGAACTTGAGATCTGATGATTACCAAGGCTTTCCCAACCAAAAACAAATAAAATTCAATCAAATTCCATATCAAATACACTAAAATTTGATCCCGAATTGATGAACTTGTGATATTGAACTTCAACAACCAAAAACCTCAAACAATCAAGAGCACAAAGGCTCTGCTACCATTTTGGTGCTCCATTTGATCCAATTTTAGTAAACTTCAGAGGTTAATTCGTTCAATATCAACAATAACAACAAAAAACAAACACAATGATGAAGAAGATGAACCCAAATGTATTCAACATATGACAATCATGATCCAATACAATAAAAGAAACAAAGCTCAATATATTTCTGTGAAAAACAGCTTACATTGGACACTTGCAATAGGAATCAACGATTAGGGTTTTGCAAGGATACCCAAGAATGTCAAAGATCAAAACTATTTATAGTAATGATAGTTTTGCTGTCAGCGAAACTATTCTGCCAAAAACACAGTTTCGCCCGGCTGAGACAGACAGTTTCGCCGGGTGACACTAACAGCTTGCTATGAGCGAAACTACAGTTTTGCTCATAGTTTCGCTAGGCAGCAAAACTAAACTAATAAATCAACATACAAAAGTAAAGTAACATTAAGCCTATTACAATTAAACATAATCAAAATCTAATCTAAGGTGAGTCCAACCTATACATGATCTTCAGATTTGGATATGCACAAAGGAGCTGGGTTTTAGCACACTTGGTGCGCCCCCTTTGGGATGCACTTGTGCAGAATGTGCATCAGCAAATCAGGGTTTTAAAAGTATGTTTTTGGTAATGTTTTAGCATCAAAACAACAACAAATGAACATGAAAGGAGCTGCATTCAATCATCAAAGAAGCAGTAGCCCGTGCAGCTAAAAACATCACCTGATGTGCCCATTGTAATGGTTTGGTGCGCCCCTTATGTGGGCTGCATCTTCTGGGTAGCTTCTGCATGGTTCTAACAACAACAAACAGCTTCAATGAACCATCAAGAACATTAACAACAACATGAAATGTAGTAGCAACATCAAAAGCATCAAGATCATGATCAACAACAACAACAAGAACACGCTTCCGCAACAACAACAAAAACAACAACATGAATCAACTATTCAACAAAATGGCATCAACAAGGAACATCGATAACAAGTTTCAATTTTTAACATCGGAAATCTACAATTTAGGGGGAGTATTGTTGGGTTTTGGCCAACAAGAATAAATTAAAGATTTCCAAGTCAACATTCAAGTCAACAAGAAGATGAAGAGTTGAAGCTTAAAGTCAACAAGTCAACAAGAGTCAACATATTAGTCTAGGGTTTTACATTATAATTGTCATAGATTAGTATAAATAGAATAGTTTACTTCATTTGTAAGCATGCTTTGAATGCTTTGTTGAGAGGTGATGAGGATGAGAGCATAGATCATCATCCTTCCATGGATGATGATCAATCATATGACAACATGTATTCAAATCTTCTTCACTATCAATCAAAAACAGAAAAATATCAAAAATCGTTAGCATCATATTCATTTTAGCATCTATTATAATCATCAAGTTTGATTTAATCAATTTTGAATCCTAAGATCCAAGCTCATCGGTTCCCATTTAAGTCGGGAAAACACACCTCACAACCTCATCCACCATCAAACCCTTAAAGTACATAGGCTGTATGATCCTTAGGGGGAGTACTATTGGACCCTGAAAGGATCATACATGCCAATTCAAGTGGTGGATTGATGGTTGTTCTGCTGAAATCCCACAAGTCCAAGAAGATATGCGTATGAAGAATCTGCAACAACAATAGAACTTAGTGTTGGCTATCCGCATTTGTATATGCGGATGACCATAGAACAAATGCTGACAATTGTTTGTTCTTCCGCAATAACAAATGTGGACAGCCGAACAAATGCTGACAATGATTTTGTACATCCGCATTTACAAATGTGGATGCTAAGCAACAAATGTGCCAAGTGTTTGTTCATCCGCATTTGTCAATGCTGATGACCAAACACTAATGCGATACAAGAAAACAAGTGCTGATGAAGATCAACTCATCCACATTAGTTAATGCGGATGGACAACAACAAATGCTAATGAAGACTTTTTGTACTTAGATTAGATTATAGTATAGGGGTAATTTAGTCTTTTTCTAAAGGCTTCTTGTCAGCATATAAATAGAATAGAAATCCTCGTATGTGAGGTGACTATTGACTAACATTAGACAATCAGAATATTTTGTTTACTCATATGTTCAGAAGGTGTATTGTTACTGTTTAATGCTCAAACCCTAGCATTCATTGTAACCAATTCACCTCAATTAATACAAAGAGCATTTATGAGTACTTCTTGCATTCAATGTTCTATGATTTTATGATTCCGCCAAATAATCATTGCTCAATCATCATATTCGATCCTAGTTGACTCATATCAACTTAGAATATCATTCTCACACTCAGTCAAAACCAAAGAAACTGGGTTGATCATTCTACAAGATGGAACATGTGATTGGAGCATATATGAGAAGGAGGTGTTGGAAAAAAATCAAGATTTGATGGCCAACATGGAGAACAAAGTCCCACATATGGCTAGAGATGTAAGAGACATATTGTATTCATCAATATGTGTTGAAGAGGTAGAGAGATATAAAGTACATGCTTAAAAATTGGCTAGCAAAGTAAAAGAAACAATGGTTTTGAATGAATCTCATGTAAGGGAGCATAAATTATATCAGATCAAAATCACCTCTTCACATAAGGATTTAGATAAACTTGTTTATGAAAATTACAATTTAAAAGCCCAAGTTGAGCATCTGACCACCTCTTTAACAAAATCCATGTCTAATCATGCATCAATAGAAGTGAAACATCCGAAGATTCAATTATCATCTCAGCAATATGAGAAATTATTTAACTCTCATATTGAATCAAATAATATGTACGGGTTGGGATTTAATGTTGTTGCAACCCCACTAAATGATAACTATACCCCTTTACCTGAGTCTATGACTAACAATTTATCAAATCATTTTGCGCCAAGCACCAAAATTGAACCAACAACTGAAATTAATCAATTGGTAAATGATTGGGATACTGAGGTGAGTGAAATTAATTCTTCTGAATCAGAAGTTTTAAAACAAAATGACTCAGAATTTGACTTTGATGAGTATGATGACTTTGGTGATTTTGATGAACATGATGAGCAAAATGTTGATGGTTTGGGTAAGGGAAAGAATGTTTCTTTTGAACCCATCATGCCCAAAGTTCTTAAAGAGATCAAGCTTTCTTACCCTCCAAAGCAAAGAAACATGTTGAAGACAATTTATAACAGCATAGCTTAGCTAAATGAAGGTCTTCATGAACTCAACAAACGAAAAAAATCATCAACAACAACTAAAACTGATGTCAAGGTGAAATCTACAGAAGAAGTAAAAATCACTTTCGAAGTAAAGACAAAGAAAGCTCCATCAGTAGAAGTTCTACAGAAGAAGAAACATGTTAATCTATCTATAACAACCGTAGAAGATCAACAGAAGAAAAAATCAGCTGAATCAATTAACATCAAGAACAAAGCCAAGCAACAGAAATCCGTGAATCCTAAACAACAAAAATCATTTGTTGCAAAACAAGAACCCTTTGACATTATGTCTGGGAATGACAAGGATTCATTAAAAAAAACAAAACAAATGAATAATATGAACAATTATATGACTTCTGATTGTTATTTTAACAAACATTATGCTATTTGTAACAAGAATAACCATTTGACTCAGGAATGTTATTACAAAAAAAAAACAAAACAAAGAGCAAAAAAAAAGTAACAATCTGAGTAGGTTGAATCAGACTCATAATCAAGTGACAGTCAAAAAGATTCAAAGTCCAAGAAGCAACAGCAAAAGCAAAAGATGCCCAAAACAAAGAAGCAACCATGTGCAGATGATAAACCAATGAAAAAGAAGGTGAAACAACATACTCAACTCAAAACTCCTCACAAGAACGTAGAGTTGAAGGAGAAGACAACCAGTGCTGATAAAACCTTGTTTGATCATTTGAAAAGGGTACTCAAATACCAAAATCAAAATCAAAGGATGATGAAACTTTCTTCAATCAAGGTTCATCATCAAAGTCTAAACAGATGAAAAACAAAGTAAAGGTGAAAGTAGAAGTGATTGTGAAACAAGAACAAAGTGTTTCAAGCCCATCTTCTACAGAATCATCCTCATCACAACCAAAACATAATGAATCAATTGAGTCTAAAATCAAACCTGAAACATCAAGACTCATTCATGAGGGAGTAACAATTTTAGACACAAGTGGTAAGCCCAAGATCATTAAGGCTTGGGTTCCACATTCTAATTGATCTCATTATGTGTGCAGGAGCAAACATGAAGGACTAACAACAAGTGGTATGTTGACAGTGGTTGTTCTAGGCATATGACAGGAAACTGTTCTCTACTCCATGATTTCAAACATAAATATGCTTCATATATGGCATTTGGTGGGGATAAGAAGGGAGGTAAAGTTATTGGTGAAGGAATGGTTACCACTGGTTCACTGAAAATTGAGAAAGTAAACTATTATGAAAATTTACAATACAAATTACTAAGTGTTTCTCAAATTTGTGATCAAAAGTAACTATTTTATTTGTAACAATTACTTGTTAAATTCTTCAGCCAAGTTTTCACATTCCAGAAGATTGGATCCTTTTTAAAGCAACAAGAAAAAGAAATACATATGTTTTGGATATGAATAACACCTCTATCACAAGCAATGAAACTTGCTTGATTTCTAAGTCTTCAGAAGAAGAGTCTTAATTATGGCATAGAAGGTTGGTTCATTCAAACATGAAGAACATGAACAAGCTGGTAAAAAATGACTTGGTCATTGGTCTACCAAAGAAATAATTTTATTGTTCTAACCATTGTTCATCATGTTATAAAGGAAAACAACATAGGGTGTCTCATAAATCCAAAACAATCAACATAAACACAACACCACTCAAAATGCTTCACATGGATCTTTTTGGTCCAACCAATATGATGAGCATTGGTAAGAGGCAATATTGTTTGGTGATTGTTGATGATTTCACTAGATTCACATGGGTATTTTTCTTAAAACAGAAAAATAAAACATCAGAAATATTAATGGAGTTTATCACTAAGATTGAAAATCAACCCGATTTAAAAGTAAAAATTTTAAGAAGTGATAATGGATCTGAATTTGTTAATCATGTTTTAGATTTCTTTTGCAGGGACAAAGGCATAGCAAGACAATCCAATGCACCAAGAACTCCATAACAAAATAGAGTTGCTGAAAGAAGAACCAGAACTCTTATTGAAGCAGCAAGAACAATGCTAGTTGATTCACATTTGCTAATCACCTTTTGGGCTGAAGAAGTGAACATAGCATGCAATGTTCAAAATAGGACATTAATTGTTGCAGCAAGGATCATCTTCCTTGTTTGATATAAATGCTTTAACAAATTCTTTTAATTCTGGTTATCTGAATGTTGCAGGTTTTATGAATACTTGTTATCCTTATGTACCTCCAAGTATAAATGAAGTACCATTAACAGCTGATCCTCCAAAAGTATCAAATTCACACTTTTCAAGTGTTGCTGATTCGGTTCCCTTCATCTCATACCAGCCATGACAACACCGATGGAAATGGTATTTCAACTTTCAAAGAAGTAAACAAAGTATGAACAGCAGTTAACTCTGCATCCGCAGAAGTTTCTAATGCATCCGGAGATATGAACACTACAACAGCAGATGTTCCTTATACATCAGTAGATATTCCATCTTCCAGAGATATTCCATTACTTTTAAAGGAATACAACGCATCAGCAGATCAACAAACAACATCTGTAGATGTTCATATACCTCTTGCGAAAGTTGTTCATACATCTACTGAGACTCAAACTCATGAAGATGGTTTTCACTCAGCTTCAGAATATCAACATGATGAAGATCTTGACTATTTTGTTGATTCTCCATCTACAAATATGTCCAACTTAGATCATCCATTTAAGTTCCAACCATTCCAACATCAAGAATTCATAAGAATCATCCAATAGACAACATCATTTGTGATCGGGAGCTGCCAACATTTGCCTTTTCTCTTGTTTTCTTTCACAAGTGGTTCATCCCAACATCACTTCAACATTAAAAGACAACAGGTGGATAGAAGCTATGCAAGAAGAACTTCAACAATTCAAAAAGCAAAAAGTTTGACATCTTGTTGATCTTTTTGAAGGCCAAAATCCAATTGTCACAACGTGGCTTTTTAAGAACCAACTAGATGACAGAGACATCATAGTTACAAACACAGCAAGGCTGATAGCACAAGGCTATACACAAGAAGAAGGGAAAGACTATTATGAAGTTTTTGAACCAGTTGCAAGGATTGAAGCCATAAGAGTCTTTCTAGCCTATGATTCACATAAGAAGATTACAGTTTACCAAATGCATGTAAAATGTGCCTTCTTATATGGTAAAATTGATGAAAAAGTATATGTTTCTCAACCTCCAGGCTTTAAGGATCCTGATTACCCACATAGGATATACAAGCTTGACAAAGCTTTGTATGGTCTTCATCAGGCACCAAGAAAACGGTATGAAACATTATCATTCTTCTTGCTCAAGCATGGATCGAACGAGGAACAATTAATCAGACTCTGTTCCTCAACCTTGATCATCAAGACCTCTTGGTTGTCTAAATCTATGTGGATGACATTATTTTTTGTTCAACAAACAAGAGATTTTATGAAAACTTTGAAAGCTTGATGAAATCTGAATTTTAGATGAGTTCCATTGGAGAATTAACCTTCTTTCTTGGTTTACAAGTTCATCAGAAACAAGATAGCATAATCATCAATCAAGAAAAGTATGTTCACCAAATCTTGAAGAAGTACAACCTTGCCGACACTTCTTTATGCAAAACACCAGCATGAACAATAGATAAGATTGTAACTGATCCTAAAGGGAAACCAGTTTATCAAAATTGTATAGATCAATGATAGGATCTTTAATGTATTTATCTGCCAGCAGACCTGATATAATGTTTGTTGTGTGTGTTTGTGCTAGGTATCAATCAGACCCCAAAGAGTCACATTTGAATGCAGTCAAGAGGATTTTCAGATACCTCAAAAGGAAGCTAGCTCTTGGACTTTGGCATCCAAAGAAGGAGACTTCAACCTCTACTGATACTCTGATAGTGATTTCGGAGGGTGTAACAACAACAAAAAATCCACAACTGGTGGATGTCAATTCATAGGATCAAGACTTTTTTCTTGGCAGTGCAAAAAGCAAACAAATGTATCAGTATCCACAGCTGAGGCCGAGTACATAGCTGCTTCAGTCGGGTGCTCTCAAGTATTATTGTTGCAAAACCAATTACTTGAGTATGGTTACAATTTTCTTTAAACACCGATTCATATAGATAACTCAGCTGCTATGTTCATCACTACTAACCCAGTGCAACATAGTAAAATAAAACATATAGAAATGAGGTATAATTTTCTGAGAGACTACTAAGTAAAAGGTTTGATTAAGTTGATCAATGTGGATACCAAAGATCAGCTTGCTTATTTATTCACTAAAGCCTTTGACTCAGTGAGATTTAATTTTATAGTTAATTCATTCGGCATGATTAACTTAGATTAGCAATATTTCTACCAAAGAAAAGAATGATCTGTATGTCCATATATTTAATATGAAAAAGTCAAAAACATTCAAAAAATATATAAAAATACAAAAAGACTGTCTTGTTCATATATATATATATATATATATATATATATATATATATATATATATATATATATATATATATATATATATATATATATCTTTGTAGCATTTCATATCATAGGAATGATACTACACTATGCCTTTGCTCACTTTCCTGAATTTACCTTATACTAAAGACTGATCAGATGTGATTTGATATGTGAGTATGTTCAGCTTGAGTAGAAAATAAACAAAAATCATGCATAACATAATGACAAGGTGACTAACTGTGGGCAGTCCATGTTGAGGAGCAAGCAAGTAAGCCTATGTTGAGGAGAAAGCAAGTAAGTCTTATCCTGATATGATCAAATTACTTACCCAAACACACTATGTTCTGAAATTTTATAAATTCTATCTTTGCAAATCGTATTCCCTTTGTTTTGCGTAAACAAAGACCTAGGTTTATGCTCACCTTTGGTTTACAACAGTAAACAACTGGTGATCCGATTAGGATCATCATCATCCCTCTATTTTCTATAAACAAAGACCTGGGTTAAAGGCACCTCCGTTTTCGAAGTAAAGACCCGGTGACCTAATGATGTTCATATCCAAGCTCTAAAAGAATCCAAAGTGATCAACTGTATATTATATTAAAGAGCTTATACATCAATCAGCATTTTTAAGATTTCATAGAAATATTAAGATAGAGCTTAAGTGTGAAAAAGTGATAACTTGACTCATAAACGGAGAAAACACTTTAATGTGACTTGAATGTGGGGTTCATTTTTGTCCATCTTTAATCAACATCACAACATGATAATCAGCATGACATGTTAACCATATACTCTTGTCTGAATTTAAATGAACCAACATACTTGCAATCAACACTAGATCTGTGTCCACAAACATTAAACAAAATGTATCAAGAAGTTACTTAGTGTCATAGTATGATCCCATGTTATGTTTTAAATGGTTGTATTCATATTTAAGTTATGTTGAATTTTTGTTTCTTAAATCAAATGGACAGTTCAATGCATTTCATGCTATTCTCTACATAAATTTATGATAAATTCATAAGTTCATGATTAATCATGAATTTAAAGGGAGTAGTTAATTGGCATGAAATTTGAGGTTTTCACTTTTGATTGAAGAATATTGGACTTGAGCACTAACTTGGCTGCAGTATGTCTGAAGGTTTTATCAAATTAATTTCTTGCACATTTTCCATTGAAACAAAGTTAACAAGGTTCAACAACAACAAATGATCCTAACAATTTGTTAGAATCATACAAACAAATAAGTTTCAAACTTTGTTTGTCAGCAGAAGTTACAGTGTAAAATTTGCACTTCAGGCAGAAGTTATAGTGTAAAATTTACATTTCAGCAGAAGTTACAGTGTGAACCTTAAAAACAATGTTAAAATTTGACCTTCCGTAGATTGGTAACATGCGGATGTGTTGATATCTTAAAAAATATACTTCCATAGATTGGTAACCTTTGGAAAAACAATTATCTTAACAAATTATGTTAGTCATCCGTAGATGTTCAGCGGAATTAATAAATTACCATGGAAGGGTAATAATGGTTGAGGGTCCCACAACATTAAAAAGGTTTTAAATATTTTGAGAACTTATAAATAGCAATTTTGACTTGTCATTTTCATTCAATTTTTAGAACACTTTTCAAACCTAGAAAAACACTCACAAAAACCTTAAATCTCTCTTTCCGCCAACATTAAAGTTACCCTCTCCAAATAGCAAAACATATATAAAACTTGACTTGTGTTCATCTTACGAACAACATTCTCAAGGTAAATCATAATATAAACATCAAAAATCAACTGTTTGATCCTTGAGTATCATCGAAACTCTTCAAATTCTTATGTCTGAATTTTCAAAGTGACCTAATTTTCTTATATTTTGTGCAGATGGCAACAACATTTGCCAAGGAACACAACGTATGTGTTCCTTAATCCTGATGATCCTGTAGCTGAAGGATGTAGAGACATCATCAACTATCTATGAAGGTCAAGGTTGTTCTATGCATTATCAACTGATCCAATCATTTATCAATCACACATCATAGATTTTCAGAATTCAGCAAGAATATAAGAGGAGGGAGATAATTGGGTAAGCCAAGAAACTATTTAATAGGATCAAATGTACCAATTTGTGATGATGTATGAACACAATTCAATGAAATACAAACAAAGTAATCAAATCAAGCAAGATATCAACAAAATTCATAGTTTCATTAATATCAAGCAAAGACAAATTACAAAGTATGTAAGCAGGTTCGTATTCAACTGATTACCTACTACCTGTAAGTCTAAGCTATTTATAATGAAACAAAAAGGAACTAACTAATTACAAAACTAGTCCCTATACTATTACAAGTATTAAAAAGACAACTAAAGACAACATGTCAATCTTTCTAGAGCACTAAGAATACTCCCCCTAAGATTTACATGGTTATCGGTCTTCAAAATCTTCAATCTTGTCTTCTTTTTCTTTTCTTCCATCTTCAGCTTTTATCTTCAACTTTTACCTTCATCACTCAAAGAAATCTTCTGGTTCTTCCTTTATCTTGAACATTGGCTTCTGTTCGTACATCTCTAGTTCTTTCAAAGCATTTGAAATAGCAGACTTGAATTTGCTAGCAAGAATGCCTTGTTCTGGTTTTGCTTCATTTGTCTTAATCTCCATCTTGTTCATTCTCTCCAATGTATCTTTTGAAAGACATGAGATATCAATATTAGCATATAATTCAATAGGATTTTGACTTTCCTTTGAGTATACTTCTAGTACTCCTTTCTTGAAATTCTCATGAATTCAATGTCTTTTATATCTTTCTTTACAATGTTAGCATAAGCAAGAGCTTTTCTCTAAGATATTCTTTCCATTGCAGCATTCATCACATTGATAATAGAAATGAAATATTTCTTGTCTTGCTCTGTTGTCTCTGGAGATACTTTTTTAAACTTTTGTACAGACAAAAATGATATATAGCTAGGATGTAAAAGCTTTAGTTCAAAAACTCCAAATAAAGTAATCATGTCCTCATCCCATCGTTCGAGATTTCGGACCAACTTAAGCTCAAAAGTCTCAGTGTTATAAAACCATCTGAGAATTGGCTTTGAGTTTTGATTACCATCAATCACTTTTAGACTAGGAGTTGTGACCTTTTCAAAATACTTGTCACAAAATTCTATCATTGAATGTTCCTCCTCAGACTGTAATCCTTTGAGCTTTTTATTCTTCTTCAAAGTAACAAAGTACTCTTTATCCTCTTGATCATATCTTGTTTTAAGAAAATTACTTGATCTATCTAATCCTCTTCTTAATAATTCTACCTTCATCTTGCCACGTTTAGAATCAGAAGGATTGATTAGAGGTAATCTATTCAGCTCTTTCAGATCTTGCACTGGAAGTTTTATGATGCTAGAGTAAAAGTGATATACATCACACACTGCATTTACCCTCTTTATAAAAAATGCATCAAATACTTCATCATACTTTCATGCTATAATTTTTACTTGGTTTGTAAAATCAAGAGCAATCATAGCATTCAACAATTCAGCATCTGATTGTCCTCTTTGTAGTACATTTCTTACCAAGTCTCCAGTTGATCTTGAATTATCAAAGATTTGCCTTTGTTCAGATGAGGCTTCGTATGCTTGTCTTTCAGGATCAGCAAACATTTCAATCAACTCTTTTCTGTGATCATGTGCATCTGTCTTTCTTGCCATTTGTTTGATCTCATGTGACTTTAACATTCTTGTTCTTTTTGTAATTTCAAGATATTGAGGTTTATCTGTATCAAGTATAATCATCTTCTTTGATTGTTTCTCTGTTTCTTGAAAACTTCTGACAAGATTCCTCAATGATACAGATTGTAATCTCTTTAGTTTCCTCCACGGGTAATTCCTAGCTTGCAACCATGATCTTAAAGCTGGAATACTCATATCATCTGGATCAGGATGGTGTAGCTCAGAGCTTGATAGTTCTTCTACATTAATACTCTCTTTTTCTCTAGTCCATTCACCATGCTCAATAACAATCTCATTTGGATCAACCGGTGCAGCTGACTCTGGAGCAATACATTTCTCATATTCATCATTAATTTGAGAAACAGTCAGTCCAGCAAAAAATACTCGATTGTATTTCATCTTCACAAGATAGTTATATCTGTCTTCAAAGTCTTGTGGAATTTTGTCTTGTTCTTGTGAAGAGAAATGTGATACAAATTGAGCATCATCAATATCTTCATCATCCAAAACTTCATCATACCAATCATCATTATAGACTTCTTCAATATCTTCTAATGCTTCAATCTGTTCTTGAACATCTTGTTCTTCAACATTTTCTTCAGTACTTTGCACTTTGGATGATGATTCAGTTAGATTTGTATTTGCTACTTCATCAATTTTTCTTTTTCCTTTGAGCAGCTCAAGATTTTCTTCAACACTCATCTCAGCACTTATCACTTGATCTGGCGAGATAGGCTTTTGAGCTTCTTTTTCCTTCAGTAATTCATCTTTTAGTTTTTCATTTTCTTCTGCTAGTTTCTTGAACTTCTCTTCAAGAATATCATAGTCCTTTATCATTACTTCAAAATTCTTGATGACATCTTCTTTATCTTTGGCAAAACTCACAATCTTTTCATCTTTCAATGCATTTTCTTCAGTCAACTTCAAATTTTCATCCTTTAACTTTTGAATTTCTTTTTCAAGAGATATATTTATCCTTTCATTTTCCACTTTCAACTCTTCAATTTCTCTCTCTTTAATCAAATTATCTTCTTTCAATTTCTCCATCTCATCAATATCCACTGTCTCCTCTATTTGTACTGACACATTGTGTGTCATACTAACAGGAATTTCTTCTACTCCTTCATTCACATCAACTTCAAATACTGGGTCATATAACATATCATTCATAAAATCAAAATCAAAGGTTTGATTTTGTGAATCTATTTCATGTACAGCATCATCATGAATATCAGCATCATTGGTTTCTTCAGCTGAATTTTGAAGTTCATTGACATTATCATCCTCATTTCTTTCATTAGTTTCTTCTTGATGTGCTTCAGTTGCACCATCATTAATATCATCATTATCATTGTTATCATCATTATCATCATCTGATGAGCTTTCAGTAGCTTCATCCTCACTTTCTTCATCATCATCATCACTCATGTCATCTACAACATCCTTAATAAGATCATTTGGATCTATTGGTTCATCTTCAGATAAATGATAATGTTGTTGAGTGATATCTACTTCATCCATAGATACATTCCTGATATAATCAAATACTGGAATGTTTTGAGCACCAGTAATCATTGCCAGTCTTTTATACACAGCATCTGACATATGCTCTAATTGGAGTTTATCTCCTATAACTCCTTCAACATACAGATCTGGATTCTCTTCATTAATAAGCAATTGGAGAAATCTTGGATACATCAAGTATTTATTTCTCTTGCCTCTTTCAAGATTAAATATGAATCCATTCATTATCCACTTAGCCATGTTGAATCTTCTGTTTGTGGCTAAAGCAATAATAGGAGATGCAATGTTTACTGGGAATGAATCCCAACCAGCACTTCGTTTAGACATGCAATGTTGAAATATATAGCACAACAGCTTCGAATGTTTATATACTCGTGCTTTGAAGAATTGCTTCTTAGGGAAATGATCAGGATGACCCATTTGTAGAAATACATCTCTACATTCATTGAAGGTATATTCAGACAAATCTTTTGGGTCATTTTCACCAAGTTTTAGAGCTATTCTGATTGCTTGTTCAGAAACTTCAAGCATTCTGTCTGATGTAATAAAAGCTATTAGAACTTTATTCCCTTCTTCATCTCTTTCTACTTCTGTAGTTCTCCAAAATCTTTTAATCAATCTTCCATTAATCATTGGTCTTGCACACATTGCATAGACATATTTTGTTCTAAGCAAAAATCAAATATTCTCTTCATAACCAATAGCTTCTCTCTTTTCATCATCTAAGTATGCAGCAACATTATGTTTTGGCTCAAACTTCAATTCTGCCATCTGCAAAACATAGAGAAAATATTATGAGAACATTGAAATATTGATTAATGAGTTTCATTTTTAACATATGAATTTGCAATTTTGACTTATAACTTTAAATTCAATGTTGTCTTGTGATTTTAACTTTTGAATTATGATTTTAATTTGTGAAACATTATAATTTATTCATTTTGAATTTATTATCAAACATTTGAATTTTGATTTATTTACTTTTTGTTTTAAAATTTATTTATTATTTTTTTTTAAATTTTGAATCTGTCTGTTCATGTTCTTCTTCATCCGTCGATGAACAGACTGATCGAACTATTTTCAAATCATTTGCACTTTCAGTTGATGAACTTTATATCAAACTACTCGCAATTTGATACTTATCAACAATCCAGAGTCAATCTTAGATATGATTCAAATTAGATTAGTTAAACTTTGAAGGATATGGTGTTCGAACGCCCAAATAGCATTCAAACGCCTATACCTATCATTATGATTTAACCAAAATTTACTGATTTGAATCACAAACTTACGTTTATAGATCCAAATAATATCTACAATCAACAAGATTTGACGAAATCAAAGTGTATCTGAGAGTTCAATGATGACTGATATTCGACAGTTCAGAGACTTGGTTGTGGAAAATTTTGAGTGTGAATGAGAAAACAAGTGTAAGTGTTCAATTTATATCAAGTGAAATTTTAGACGCATGAGAACTATTCAGACGCATAGGCACTGTTTAGTCGCATGGAGTTCTTGAAACATCTTAACACTTGTAACTTTGAAACTTTTTTACACTGTGTAGGCGCATGAGACATGTCAAGCGTCTAACACTTAGTCAAAATCTGACTCATTCACTGTTTAGGTGCATGGTTTGTGTAAAACGTCCAACACTTGATTAAATTCATAGAATTGTTACAACTATTTAGGCACATGGAATGTGAAAAACGCCCAAATACTTGTATAATTCCATGGACTTATTTCAACTGTTTAGACGCATGGGAATGTGACAAACGCCCAAACACTTGTATAATTCCTGAAAATTCATCATGCTCCTTTTTAGACGTATGCACACTGTTTAGGCGCATGAGTTGACTTTCATGAATCTTACACTTCTGTTTTCCAAATTCTTCACCTGCACACTGTTTAAACATATTAGTAATTTTCATACTAATATTTAAACATTTCAAGCATAATTTTGAATTTTCAAACTTTTACCTTTTAGTCCCTCAATTTTGAACTTTTTGCATTTTGCACTCTCAATCTTTAATTTTTTTTAACAATTTTAATTTTTTTATAATTTATTTTGTCCCTTCATTTCAGTCTCAACATAAAATCAATTATCATCTAATTTTCAACTTTTGAAGAAACCTTTTCACTTGCAAATTTATATAGGTTCAAATTATTATTTCAAAACTTCCATTTTCAAGATACACATATACTTTGAACATATAGCATCATCCTTTCAATTCAACATTTTAATTTTGATTTAGATTATTTTCTGAGAATAACTCTTCCATTTATTACTCCCCCTAAACTTTTAAGCTTGAAAAACTTATAAGTTTCCTAAGGTATCATAAGAAGATCACACATCTCATTATAACATTGCCTTCACACACAAACAAAAAAAACATGCATAAAATCAAAATGAAAGCATAATCAAAAACTAATATAGACAAAAGAATTAATGTCTGCAGTGAGATCATATTAATGAAGATCAGCACATTAAATAAAAGAAATGGGAATAGTCATAGACAATGAATAAATCCTGATCAAGTGTGTTCCAGGTCAGTGATATCACAGCAAAGGAGACACAAGATCTAAGGACAGACAATCAGTGTTTTTTGACAAATTATCAACTCACTTACTTTTTTAATTCTTGGATTGATTAGGGTATATTTAGATATGACATGATGTAAATCATACAGAGACTGAGAGAGCTCAACCATCATCATGACATGCAAGAAAGAACACATACTCAACTTATTACTTGAAACCTATGTATCACCAGAGTTCATGTTACTTAAATTAATAGAGAATGATCATGGATAACCATTTGATCAGCTCTGACTATTCATTTAAATAGTTTGTGCACATTGGCATCTTTTGCATCAAAGAGAGAATCCAGGTCTGTAATCACTTACAACAAAGGATATCTCAGCACTTCAGGTCTATGATGACTCATAACAGAGAAGTGATATGATGCCTTGTAACAGATCTCATGATTAAACACATTATCAACAGGTGTGAGTGGTGTAACTTAACAAGCAATCAATCTGATAAGCCAAAACAACTCAAAAGTACTCAGATGAATACACACAAGCATTAAGATATAGTTTGATCACAAGAATTTACTTTTTCAGCATAATAGTCAGATATTGTCTACACATCATATCTGATCATGTCAGACTTTATTAATGAGTGAAGTATGCAACTGATCTCACTAATGTACTATCATTTCTCACATATTGCATAACATATTCCTTTCTGAAAACAAATGTAACCAAGTAATTAGAAAAAGACTCTATTTTTGTAGTTTTGATTTATATTTTTGTATTTGATTTTTCTAAGGAAACAAGAATCACACACACACAAAATATAAATAGGCAATTAACAATGAGAAGATCACTTATTATGATCTTTTGATTTAGAGAGTTCACATATGATTTATAAGACCAATTGATTCTACTAAATACTCAAACCGTCCTGGTAGGAAGGCTTTAGTAAATAGATCTGCCAACTGTTTTTTGTTGCAATTTGAATCAATATGATTAATCCTTTTTCAGAGTTATCTCTGAGAAAATGATATCGAATTTCGATAGCAGCAGTGTTATCAATGTAAATTGGTTTTAAGAAAGTTGAACCCATAATCCAGTAGTTGATTTTGCAACCAGAGGATTTGAGAACATCCTGCTGATGCAGCAATGTACTCAACTTCTGTAGTTGAAACAGAGACATTTGTTTGTTTCTTACATTGCCACGAGACTAATCGGGGACCAAGAAATTGACACCCACCCGAAGTAGATTTTCTATCTTGACAGCATCCACCATAATCACTATCTGTGTATCTATGTAGTTCAAAGTTACCCTCGTAAGGATACCAAAGCCCTAAAGCTGGTTTACCTTTGAGATACCTGAATATTCTTTTGACAGCAATTAAGTGAGATTCTTTCGGGTCTGATTGATACCTGGCACAAACGCAAACTGCATACATAATGTCTGGTCTAGATGCAGTAAGATACATCAAAGAACCAATCATTGATCTGTATAACGTTTGGTCAATAGATTTTCGTTTTGGATCAGGTTCAATCTTGGTGTTAACATCTGCTGGAGTTTGTATGGACTGACAGTCTTGCAACTTAAATTTCTTCAAAAGCTTGTCAACAAACTTCTCTTGATTGATGAAAATTCCTTCGTCAATTTGCTTGACATGAAGTCCAAGGAAGAAAATTAATCTCTGCCATAGAACTCATTTGGAACCGAGATTTCATGATTTCTTCAAATTCATTGCACAATTTTGGACTGGTAGAACCAAATATGATATCATCAACGTACACTTGTACACATAAGAGATCATCATTATCCTTCTTTATGAATAAAGTTAGATCAATTTTCCCTCTTGTGTATCTATGTTGGATTAAGTGTTGTGATAACGTCTCATACCAAATTTTAGGGGCTTGATGAAGTCCATTTAAAGCTTTAATCAGCTTATATACTCGATGTGGAAATTCTGCATCCTCAAAGCCTGCAGGTTGCTTCACAAACACATCATCAGTGATAGGACCATATAGAAATGCACCCTTTACATCCATTTGATACACCTTAAATTTCATGAATGAAGCATAAGCCAGGAAAACTCGAATGGATTCAAGTCTTGCAACTGGTGCAAACACTTCATCATAACTATTCCTTCTTCCTGTGTGTATCCTTGTGCAACAAGTCTTGCTTTGTTCCTTATTACAACACCACGATCATCAGTCTTATTCCTAAATAACCATTTCGTGCCTTTAGCATTTTCTCCTTCACGTAGATCCACCAAATTCCACACTTCTTGTTTGCGAAATTGAAGTAATTCTTCTTGCATGGCTTCTATCCAACCATTGTCCTTTAATGCTTCGGTAACATTTTTAGAACAACTTGTGAAAGAAAACAAGAATATAAGCACACGTTTGCTTGTTCTGATTTACTCCTTGTTGTTCTCTCATTCAATGGACCAATAATCTGAGAAATTGGATGATTCTTGTGAATACGAGATGTTGGAATCTTATCACATTGAACATTAACATCCAGATTTGTTTGGCTCAAGTTGGAAAGCTCATGTAACAAAGTAGAAGAATGTGGATTGAAGTTTGGAACTTGAGTCGGTGAGTTAATAAAGTAATCAAAGTTACCATTATCAACTGCATCACCAGTGATGGATGATGTTCCAGACTCAGGTATCACAAACTCATTACCATCATTAGGAATATGTTATGATCCTTCCTGATTAAATGAAACTGAATGATCTGAAACTGTATTATCATGATTATTGTCATCGAATTGTATTGTTGAATCCTTGACAAATGATAAAAATAGGTAGTCTGAGCTAGAATCATCTGGGTCATCAGAATCCAAATCCTCACTGAAATATCCAAGATCTCCTCTAGAGTTCTTCTTACCTGTAGAATCAAGACAATTTGATTGATTAAACAGGTTAGATTGAAGAGATTTTGATAATGAATCTAAATCAAATAACCATGCAGGACCATTTGAAACTGATGGAAAAGAATTTTCCAGAAATTTGACGTTGAATGTTTCAAGTATTATATTTGTCCTAGAGTTGTACACTCGATAGGCTTTTGAAACAGATGAGTATCCAACGAAAAATCCATTATCAGATTTTGCTTCAATATTTCCTAATTGATCATTTGAATTAAGAATCATAACAGGACAACCAAATGATTTTAGAAAGTTTATGTTTGGTTTCCTGCCAAACATTAACTCATATGGAGTTTTCATTTTATCTTTCACAATTAAGATTCTGTTCTGAACGAAACACGCAGTTGATATAGCTTCATCCCAAAAAGTGATAGGAATTTTTGCATCAGCTAGCATAGAACGAGCAACTTCAATCAGTTTTCTATTCTTCCTTTCAGCAACTCCATTTTGTTGAGGAGTTCTGGGAGCACTGAACTGATGAGATATCCCTTTCTGTGCAAAAAACATTTCAATATTAGCATTTTTGAATTCCGTTCCATTATCACTTCTTATTATTTTCACTTTATTTTCTAATTGATTTTCAACTTTAATGATAAATTCTTTTAGTAAATCAGCCGTTTCAGAGTTGGCATACAAAAAGAAAACCCATGAAAATTTTGTATAGTCATCAATGATAACTAAACAATAGGATTTTCGTCCAATACTCTTGACATTTGTTGGTCCAAAAAGGTCCATATGTAACATTTGAAGAGGTTTGGATGTTGAGTTTATGAGCTTAGACTTATAAGACGCTCTGTGTTGCTTTCCCTTCAAACATGCTGAGCAGTGATCAGTTGTTGCAAACTTCTTAGATGGAAGTCCAATGATATGATTTCTTGCTACAAGCTTGTTCATATTTTTGAAATTGGAATGTCCGAGACGTCTATGCCAAAGCTGACTTTCATCATTTGATGCCTTAGCAATTAGGCATGTTGTTTCAGTAGAAGGATCAACTTGAGACATATCCAGCTTGTATACATCTCTATCCCGTTCAGCTGTAACAATTACCCAATCTTTGCTTATCTTAAAACCTGGCTTCATTACATAACAGAATGAATCATCAAATAGAACAGAGTATGATTTATCACATATTTGGGATACACTTAAAAGATTAAAGTTCAACTGTAAACAAAAGTTGACTTTGTCAAAGCTTATTATCCCATTTGATATTGTTCCTTCTCCGGTTATTTTTCCTCAGCATCACCACCAAAGGCGACATGTGTTCCATCTTTTAACTTAAAATCTTGTAACAAGGCAGGATTGCCTGTCATATGCCGGCTACACCCACTATCCACATACCATGTATTGAGTGGTCTTTTTGGGCGTACCTGCACAACAAGAAAATTAAGTTGAGATATCTACCTAAGCCGAGATGGTATTGGGTTTTCCAAATTTATCAACAATTGTAAATTATTTGTATTGAAGATTATTCAAATCAGGTTTATTCTTGATGAATTTACCAATTTTATTTTGGAAATTGTTTTGAAAATTGTTTGATTTATTTTTGAGAACATTCATATCATTTGATTGATCAACTTTTAAAATGTATTGATGATTAACATTTTTATTAGTCATCCTTACAGATCTTGGTATGAACTGTTCTTGCATATTTTGTTTAGATCACACATAATTGTTCTTTTGAAATGTTCTTAAACCTAAAAAAGGTTGATTAGTGAATTTTTGAAATCCATCAATTTGATTTCTCAAATATTGAGGATTAACATAACCTTTGCTCATGTTTGAATTTGCAAATCCTCTAGTAAGAGATCTATTTCTACAGTAACAATTTGCAGTATTGTGAGTCTTTTCATCACAATAAGTACAATATTTGTTAAAATAACAATCTTCTGTTGAATGGTTTCTCATGTCACATATGTGACAGTACTTGTTGAAATAGCACTCAGCAGTATTGTGATTTTTTCATGTCACAAATTTCACAGTACTTTTGTGGAGTTTGAAACAACTTTTTGTTAACTTTTGACTTTGGCACATTGTTTGATTTTGATGTCAAATAGTTAATCTTTTGTCTTTCATTTTTCACAGTTTGATTTTGTGCCAAATTATTTTGCATTTGTTTAACATGAACTTCCTTCTTGAATGCATTAGGAACAAATCTTTTTGCTACAGCGGAAGTCTTAGAATCTGAACTTGATTTCAGATCAGAGTGAGATTTGTTCATAATATTTACTTTGTTGTTTTGAAGAGAATTCATATTTAACAAACCAGCTGACACAAATTTTATCGGTTTAAGTTTTGTTGCATGATTTGTTGCTTTGATAAAATTTTCTGAACTTTTGTTTTGTTCAGATGTTGTTTTTGATGATCTCTTTCTTCTTCTTTGATTCTTTGATTTAGAAGAACTTGGTTTACTTTCAGATTGAACATCGTCAGAAGAAGATTCCTTTTCAGATTGAACTTGTTTCAGATTAATAGTGTTTGAATCTTCTGATGTTCCTACCTGTTGTTTATCTTTTTCTTTGCTTTGAACTTTCACTTCTTCTAATAAAATATGAATTTGATCAGAAGTGGTTTGTTTTGTTTGTTTTGGTTCATAAGATTTTATCTTGATTGGATGACCATTTTTAATCTTTTCTTGATCATTTTCAACAAACACTTGTACATTTTCCTTTTCTTCTTCTGAATTCTTGTTTTTGATCTGAAAAGCTTTAAGTTTAGCTTTATTCTCAGGAGAATGATCATGTGTATTGAAATTCTCTGGTAGAGTGTTTGTAATAGATTCAGGCATAGGTTCATGAGTGAAACTTAACCCTGCTTTTTGTTTATCTTTTCTTTCACTTAACAGTTTTTCTACAATCTTTTTTGAACTTTTTACTTTAGCCAGATCCATTTGAGTAGCAGCATGTGCTATCTTCTCCTGTTCAAGATTTTTGGTCATCTCTTCCAATTGTTTAGAAACAATTTCTAAATCTTTTATAGTTTTGTTCCATGAAGTTTGAAGAGAGATAATCTTTTGATCTGCTGTTTTATGATCAGATTTTAGTTTGCTATGCATGGACTCTTCTTGTTTTAGCTTCTCACAGATTTTGAAAGAGTAGTTTCTATAGTATTCAACATGTTCATAGCATGATTTAGTGCAGAGTTTTTCTCTCACTTCAGATGGGATTTCAGGGAATTTTGGATATATGGTTTCAGATTTTGAAGATGAAGTGTCAACCTTTGGTTGATCAGACTGTGCCATTAAAGCTACTTCATGTGTATCCTCCTTAGGATCAGACTTGTCACTCCAATCATAGTCATCTTCTTCATTCTCACTTTCCACCTTTGGATCATTGTTTTCTGACCAATCTTCTCCCTGGATTTCTGAACAAGAGATAAACTTGATGTTAAATCATTAGTAAACTGATCTGCATATGCACTCCAATCATAACCATCTTTAATGCTGACTACTAAAGCTTTCTTGGTTTCATCAGATGATTTTGTTTCATCTTTAAGCTCAGGCATAGAAGACTTTGATAAGGCTTTTGAAAAGTCTTCTGAGCTGGTTGAAACCTTTGATTGATAGAACTTGATTGAGCACTTCCTCCATTATTCCTTGGAGCTTTACATTCTCTGGAGAAGTGTCCATAACTGTTACAGTTAAAACATCTAGATTTTGACTTGTCAAACCCAACAGTCTTGTTAGCACTTGGCTTGTACTTCCTGTTGACATATGAATGTTTTTGTGTCATGTAAGCTATCATCACCATCTGCCAGTTTAAGTCCATCTCCTCAACATCTTCAGGATCCATCTCAAACAAATCCTACAAAACAAAATCTAATTGAGTTAAATGGCTACCTTGATATGCTTGAAAATTAGCCATAAATGCAGTGAATGCAGTTTTAGACTCTTCATCCTCTAATAGGATGTTTATCACATCTTTAACTTTGCTAGATTTAGCAAAGTTAGATGAAGAAGTCTCTGTTTGAACATTAGATGTTTGGGATTGAGATTTAGGAGGAGATTGAGAATGAGACTGAGTTGTATAAGCAGGAGCACTGGTAAATGATGAGTCAGTGAAAAATCCTGCTCCAACAAACAAATCTCCCTCTTCTTCTGTACTTTTCTCACTCTTTCCCATGAATGCATTCTCAATAGTGGTTGCAGGAGAAGCAACAAACTGATACTGAGACATTGATGTTGCTCTATCATTGTTCCTTGAGCTTTCATCAATCTCTACTGACTTATCTTGGCAATAAGTAGATCTAGATCCATAGGGAACTTCTCAGTATGCTTTAATAAGGTTACTGTTTGTTTCCATGATGAGGGTAATGCATTGAGTAGTCTAAGATTTAGATCTTCAAGATCAGGCTTAATACCAGCTGTTGACATCTCAGTTGTAAGTTGAACAAATCTGTTCATCATCTGATTTATGGTTTCTCCAGACAAATGTTGAAACAATTCTAATTGTCTTTTCAACTTTTGTTTCTTGAGATTTTGAATCTCCTTTCCTCCTTCACAAATGATCTTTAAGGCTTTATATAGAGTGTATCCAGTTTGATATGCATCAAGCCTTGCAAGAACTTCCAAAGGTAGTCCTTTACACATCAAGGAATATGCTTTGATATCATTCTTTACTATTTTCAAATCATATCCTTGAAGACCATCTTCAGGATAGGGTTCTAGAAAATCTTTAGTATAAACAAACCCTCTGTCAGGCCCATCAGTGATTATAGGAATGTATGGTCCTTTTTCTATAGATTTCCAAAGATCAGTGTCAATGGAATTAAAATGTTGTTTTAGCCTCAAAGATCAATTTTTGAAATCAGCTCTATTTTTAAGTTTTGGAACTCTATTTTCAGAATCTTCCGATTTCACCATTCTTATATTTTTGTTGTTTTTCTTAGATTTTGAATTAAGAAATGAATGAAAAAGTTTTTGAAAAATTTTCTTTTAAAAAAAAATTCTAAGTGTCAAAGGTGATACGCCTGAACAGTGATTATACTCCCAAACAGTTGATGCGCCTGAGTTGAGAGACGTCTAAGGGAAAGCCTTAGAAAATTTTTCCAAAACGCCCAAGTTGATACGTCTAAACAGATTAAAAACGCCTGAATAGTTGAGATGCGCCTAAACAGTTGTAAAACGCCTCAACAGTTGTCAAGCGTCTAAACAGTTGTAATCCGTCTCAACAAAGATGATGCGTCTGGCCTTTTTCTCTTCAACAATAGTCAAACGTCTGAACTAAAAACGTCTACACAGTGTTAATGTGCCTAAATAGTAGTCAAACGCCTAACACTTAGACAAATTTTTCAGCCAATCTAAGCTCATGCGCCACATTCATCATGTTCATATGAATGTAACTAACTCAAATCTTCTGAATTCTTCAAATGTTGATGAATTCGATTGAAACATTCCAATTAAGCATGTTTTATACCGATAATCATTCTTCTAACATCAATTTCTTTCAATATCAACAACAAATCATGCAATTTTGAGATTTTCAGTCCGAAAAATATAAACCTTTTTCGAACACAAATTCAACAAATTAACTTGAATTTGATGAATTTAACTGCTAATTGTGATTCAAATCATGTGTCTGATGATGAAACACATCTGAAATTCACAAATTTTCAATTGAATTGTATATCAATCACAGATTCAGTGAAAATTTTGAGTTCGACAACTTCAAAAATTACTCACTAACAGCTTACCAACAGCTCTGATACCATTTGATAGGATCAAATGTACCAATCTGTGATGATGTATGAACACAATTCCATGAAATACAAACAAAGTAATCAAATCAAACAAGATATCAACAAAATTCATAGTTTCATTAATGTCAAGCAAAGACAAATTACAAAGTATGTAAGCAGGTTCGTATTCAATTTATTACCTACTACCTGTAAGTCTAAGCTATTTATAATGAAACAAAAAGGAACTAACTAATTACAAAACTAGTCCCTATACTATTACAAAGTATTAAAAAGACAACTAAAAACAACATGCTAATCTTTCTAGAGCACTAACACTATTGTAAATGAAGGGCCGAGGATTGATGAAAGAACAATCAGGAAGGTACTTGAGTTGGGTGAACAAAAAGGACACCCTGATGTTTTTGAGCATGAATACATAGAAAGAATCTTTAATCTAATGGGATACGATGGTGATTATCAACATGGAGAAATCAAGAAGGAAAGATTGTGTAAACCTTACAGATTCGTATGCCACACTTATCTAAAGTGCATATCTAACAGGAAGTTTGGGTTAGATAGATTTTCTAGGCACCTACAACTATGCAAAGTAGATTTTTGGATGCTTATATGATCAGATGAGAGTACAGAAAGCTGATAAGATGTTCATGTTCCCCAGATTCATACAGCAGATCATCAATGATGTCTTTCCAAGTATAGAACGAGAAAGAGATGTTTTTGTGCAAGCTCATCTAGGGAGATCAGTTCTGAACAAGATTAGTGGAAAGTATGAAGGGAAAGAAATGCAAATGTTTGGTCATGTAATTGATGAGAATGCATACATACCACAGGAACTCATTTTTTATAATCAGCAACATGAAGAACATGTTGATTACCCTGCACCAACAAAACAAGCTTCACACTCTCCACCACCATCACCTATTCATCATCAACCTTTATCACCACCAGTACAATCTCTACCAAGTGAACACACACAACCAATCTCTCATACCCAATCTTAATTATCATTAAACATTGTTGCTACTAAATCAATTTCACCAGCTAGTGAACATACCCAACCTCTCTCAAGTTTCCAATCACAATCATCACTTAACACCAATACCACAGAACCCTTCTCACTTAATCTCAATCAACCATCACCTCAGCAAAACCACTTCAAATCCAAATTTCCCCAGTTGGTGAATCCAATTCAAGTACTGAAAGCTTTGCACCAACTGTAATGATGAACTTTGAAGAAGATGATGATGATGTGCAAGATGGGGAAACTAAATAAATATGTTTAGAAGTTGAGAAGGAATAAGAAAAAGAGGTTGAACAGACCATAACTCATTCTAAACCAGAAACTATTGGTGGAGATGAGTTTGTTGATGTGATAGCATACCACGAGGACGATTTACAAGAAGAAGAGATTGATGTCAGCAAAAGCTTCATTATGGCTAAGTACAATAATCTGATCATCAAAACAAACAAAAGATTAGACAGACTGAGGGAATTAAAGGGGATGTTAAAAGAAAAGGATATTCAATTAACCCAACAAGAAGCTTCAATCACAAGATTGAGAGAAGATGCTCAAACTAATAATAAAGTGATTAATGCACTACATCAGTTGGTAGATGAGCTTAATGAATCTACTGGAAAATATAAGATTAAAAAAGAGCAGCTTGTGTTAGAGATAAGCAAAGAATACTATCCCTGAACAAGCAGGCCTTCTAAAAACAAAAGATGAAGAGATTGATGCATTGAAGATGAAGATATCTGATCTTGAACCAACTGTTCAACAAGAATCAACATTAGAGATTGCAAAAAGCTCAAAGCCAATCATTTCAGTATAACAAGAAAAGGAAATATTTAGGAATGAGTCAAAGGGAGGTAATAGAGATTAAAGACTCTCCCAAGAAAGCCAAAATTATTTCTCCTGAGCAAACTCCTTTAGTAGATGTATCTACTCTGAAACCAATCAAACATGATGAATTTGAGAGTGATGTTGAATGGGAAGAATTAACAAAAATAGAAATTCGCGAGGATAAAGAAAAATCAAAAGGTGGTGAGTTGTTATCTACTGATGATATTTTTGAAGAAAGGCCTCAATCATCAATGTTCATGACCTTGATCAACAATGGATTTCCTTATGACATGGTTGTAAAGATGAACATGACTACAATGAATAATCTACTAAAAGAATATGAAATAGCAAGATTCATGCTCCCTGTATGCAACTATGAAACCTTCTCCAATTCCAGGCTATTCAAAAGATTAAGCAAGATCAGGGTCACTGTGACATAGCCAAGCTCACCAAGTACAACATGACTTGCTGGTTACAAAGCCACAACTACAAACTACATGAGTTAAAGGGGAGATCTATGGCTGAACTGAGAAGGATGATGGAATATGACATGATGGTAGAGTTGGAAACAGGAGAAAAATTCAGGACTGGAGCACCAAACCCTGCATATGCTCATCAAGCTAAGACTACTCCTATAGAGCCAGTTATTGTAGAAAATAAAGATAGACATGAAGGAAAAAGATAAACTGATCAATGAGCCAAGATATGTGATTCCAGGCAAGATATGACCTCTGGGTACAACGGTAAGGGAAATCATAGAAGAAAATGATCCAATTATTTGATCATCTCACAACTCCTAGTTCTGTTTTGAAGAAAACATGATCATTGCTTGGAAATATGATCCAAACTGGGATTAAGAGGGCTTCTGGATAGATACAATACTTCCATTTGATTGTAAAAAATCCTATCACTCCCAGATTCTAATATATGTCACCTACAAAGCTTACTTATAACTAACTATCCAATCAATTCAAGAGGAAGAGATTTTTATGTGGCTGTTGGTAAGTTGAAAACAAAATTTAAAGATGATGTGATGAAGGATGCTAGAAGGGAAGACACTGAACATAAAAGAAGAAAACACAGTCAAAGGAGGTTACAATCCAGCTCTTTTAATGTAGTTGATGATGAATTTCTAAAGAGAGTTGGATATTCAAACAGGAGCTCAACAATAATAAAGTCAATTGATGGTAATCAATATATATATCCCATCACTGAATGGGGATAAGTAGAAAGAACAAAAGAGCTGGTGCTTCTCATAAATGATACTAAGAAGAAAGCTCAGAGCATAAGGGTGCTTGACCCAATGGAGATCAAACTGCATCACCCAAGCTACACTTCTTATCTCCATTATAAATATTTCCCAAAGCTCAATAATGAACAGGCTCAAAGTGACATATGCTTATATGTGCACATTATTCAAGTAATAGACAAATTGCATGCCAAGGCCTACAAAAGACGAAAATTTGAGGCTGGTCAGCTGATGGGAGCAGATATTCCAGCTGTCACTGAATTGACAATAACAAATCAAGATGAGTTGGCGATAGTCAACAACAATAGTGTGATGGCAACACTCACAACAGAAAAAGATGTGCTTGGTCTCAGTTTTGATACATTAAAGAAAATCAATAGAATAGAGATCTAGTACAAAAATGATGATCAAAAGGAAGCAGTCTCCTACTTCAACAAAAAGATTGTCTCAAGAGTGAAGGAGCTGTCAAGCTTGAAGAACTCATTACAAGTTGCTAAGCCTAATGGGGTCTTGTGAGATCTAGTTTCAATATATCTGTGTTCAATGTATAGGCTTAAAACTTTAATTATCTTTTTGTAATAAACTATTGTACATATTTCTCTTCTTGTATGCAATATATGTATAGGTTAACCCAATAACTGTGTTGATTTATATGTGTGATTGCAGGAATAACATCATACTTAGTCAATTTTGTAAATTGACTAAGTGCAAGAACTATCTATGGATGAACATTCTGTACTTCCGTCGATGTTCTATCAGAAAAAACAAGGAATTATGCATCCGAGGATCTTCTACAGAAGAACAGCTTGCTGCGGATGAAGTCTCAAGTGACAGATTCCTACAGAAGACAAAAGTCATGTTGAAGGCTAAACTTCTACTAAAGAACAAAGTCCTACGGAAGACTCCAGTCCTACGGAAGACCAAAACACTTGCATGTACTTCTCCAAGTACATCAAGTCAACAAGTCAAACACTAAAGTGAGGTCATAAAGTCACCTTCTACGGACGACTTTACTTTAGTCAAATCAAGTCAAACACTAAAGTGAGGTCACATCAAGACATTCTCCGAGTAACTTTCTTACCACGATAAGAAAGTTAGTGTTACTCTAATAGTAAATCCTTGAGCCTATAAATACAAGCCATAGGTGCACACTTTTAGGTATCCATGAACAAACCCTAGCAAACCTTAACAATAATCATAACGATACACACAAAATCATCATTAGAACCCTAGGAATCAATAATATCAATCATTCAATCATTATTTGTTCAATTGTAATCGTTAATCAGTATTAATGACAAACTTTTGAATCAAACGTGTTTGCTTATTCATTATGTTCATTTGTTTTTACATTTATCTGAATTGTTCTTCATTTATTCCTATTACAATTGTTATTTCATAATCAATCATTTAAACAACTAGATTGCTTATTTGATCTTGATTTAGATAGCAACTATTTAAAAAAATTGTGAAGTTGCTTCAGTATCTAAAGATAGCTTATCAATAGGAGATCCTGACCCAAGATTTGAGCTGAACAGACCAAGTCAAAAAATTACTTCAGCTCTAGTGGTAACAAACCCTGTAGTTGGAAATTCTGTCAGCATAATAATGACAAACTATTCAGCTGATACATCTAAGGTGCCTACAAATTCTATCACTGATGCACAGTAGTCAAATGAATGGGTTTCCAATGTAGGAGGAGATGGAGGTGGTGATAGTGATCAAGAATCTCTTGATGCTAACAACCACACCTTAGAAGACAATATCAATGATGTCACATACTCATTGGATCAAGTTTCTCTTGATAAGTGTGCTGATATGTTGGGTGATACTCAACTACGTGATCTAAATTTCACAAATTTTGATCTATCCAACCAAATTGCTATGATTCCTCAACTAAGAATCCATAAGTCCCATCCCACCATAAACATCATTGGAGATGTAAGGACTGGGGTGAGAACAAGAGGACAAACCCATGACAAAAATGTTTGTCTTCACTCTTGTTTCTTGTCCCAGATTGAGCTAAACAAGGTTAATGAGGATTTGAAAGATGGAAGTTGGGTTGAAGCAATGCAAGAGGAGCTGCTTTGATTCAAAGGACAAAAGGTATGGAACCTATGTCCTCTTCTTTATGGGAAGACTACAATAGGTTCCAAGTGGGTATTTAGAAAAAAGAAGGATGATAAAGTACTTGCCATTAAGAACAATGCAAGACTAGTTGTTCAAGAGTACACACAAGAAGAAGAGATTGACTACGAAGATGTCTTTTCTCCTATGGCAAGACTAGAAGCTGTTAGGATATTCCTTGCTTTTGCTACAACAAAGGATTTCATATTCTACCAACTTGATGTCTAGTGTGCATTCTTATATGGGGTGATAGATGAGGATGTGAATGTCAAACAACCACCTGGCTTTGTAGTTCAAGATCATCCTGATTATGTCTGCAAGCTTGATAAAGCTCTTTATGGGCTGCACCAAGCTCCAAGAAAGCGGTATGAGACACTATCACAGTACGTAGTCCAACATGGCTACAAGAGAGGTACTATTGACATCACAGTTTTTCTTAAAGGTAAATAAAATGACTTGATGTTGGTTCAAGTTTGTGTAGATGAAATTATCTTTGGGTCACCAAATCCAAAACTCTACAAAGACTTTGAGAAACTGATGATTAATAGATTTGAAATGACTTCTCAATTTCTTTCTAAGAATTCAAGTGAAGCAGGTTGACAATGGCATATTCATAATTCAGTCAAAGTATGTGTAACACATACTTACCAGATTTCATCTAACTGAGTGCAAGGTTTCTAAGACACCCATAGCTAGAAACCACTCCCTAGGACCTGATCTTGAGGGGTGTGTGTTGATGAACATGTGTACATGGCTATGATTAGGTTTCTCATGTACCTCATAGCCAGCTCGTCTGATATCATGTTTTCCACATGCATCTGTCGAAGATATCAAGCCAACCATAAGATGTCAGACCTGGTTGTTGTCAAGAGAATCCTTAGATATCTCAAAGGTGCTCCTAATCTGGGCCTTTGATATCTGAATAATTCTTACTTTAATATGTATGTTTATATAGATAGTGACTATGTTGGCTACAACATGACTACAAAGTCTACAATAGGGGGATGTTAATTCCTTGGTGGAAGGATAGTCTCATTTGGAATGCAAGAAACAATCTTGTATATTTGCATCAACTGCTAAAGCTGTATACATTACTACTACAAGATGTTGTGCTCAAGTGCTTTGGATTAAGAATCAGATGCTAGACCATGCATTCAACTTCAAAGAGACTCCGGCCCATCCACATAGACAACAAGTGCTATCTCTATTACAGATAATCCTATGCAACACTCAAAGACAAAGCACATCAATATTAGGTATCATTTGATTAGAGATAATTTTGAAAAAAAATTGATAAAAGTAGTCAAAGTTAACACAAATGAACAATATGTTAATCTATTAACAAAAGCTTTTGATGAACAGATATTTAAGTATCTTGTATTAGCTATTGGATGATTAACTTTGAAAAGATTTTTCTTAAACAAAATTCAAGACTACTTTTTCAAATATGTGTGTCTTAACTTGTCTATACCATCACCTATATAAGCACAATTTACGTTTGAAGAAGTTTTTTAAAATGATATTTCTTAGAAAGACAAAGATGATGGCCATCAGAAGGGATAAGAAGAAGAAGAAGAAATGCAAGGCATCCACTTTTGCACCTCTAGATGGGTTAGAACATCCTGAGGGTGCTCAAGAAGAGGTCGGTCAACAAAGTCCACTCATTGTAGAAACTCTTGCTACTAAGAGACCCATCCTGTCTTGGGCATTTGCTACTAACCCAGACAGATGGTATGTCACTAAAGACCATGGGGGTTAAGAATTTTACTTCTGGCAAAACATGCTTGACCTTCCTCTACATGATTTCTATCACATGAGGAGAAACTTTGAAAGTCTGAGGAATCCTAATCAACTAATGATGAAGGGAATGGTCTTGATTCTGATGAGAACTATCAACAGATAAAGATTGATAGGATCGGATCAAATTAGATTTGAATTATGCAGCGGAATATCACGAATTAAGATCGAATTCAAGCAAGAAAAGTTATGAATATGCAAAACACTCAATCACAATTATAGAGAGAATATTTCTGTTAAAGGAATGTTTTCATTCACGCGTAATGCTTCGGTTAGAATACAGCTAGGTCAACATCCCTTATATAGAGGAATGTGACGTCTGCTAATGTCACTTGATAGTGACATCTAACAGAATTTACAAAACAACTGAAATATGCAAACTACTGAGATGTTCTCAACAACTGATCACATCTCAGAGAATGCTAAGTGCAAATACATGAAACTACTGACTAATAACTACTGAAACAATAAACTACTGAAATGTAAAGTTACAAGTACTGAAAAGTAAAAACAATCACAACTACTGAAGTTAACAACTTTAGCTGTTGTGACAACTGCTGATCACTCTGGTCTTCAGTCTTTGTCTTCAGCACTTCATCTTCAGACTTTGTCTTCAGTTCTTTGCTTTCAGACTTTGTCTTCAGACCTTAGTAATCAGCTGATGTCTTCAGCTGTTGTGATCTTCTTCAGCAGTTGTAATGTCTGTGGGACTTAGAGGTTTTTCTGATCAGGCTCATTGGTTATTTTGGTCCAACAAACTCCCCCTGAATCAATGCAGCCAAAACCTCTAACTTTATTGAATATCCCACTTATTCTTTGGCAAAAGTACTCTCTTGATCAGCTTCAGAGGTAGACAGATAAGCATAGGCCAGGAAAAGGTTTCTAATCATTTGATTGGCTAAGTATGGAAGGGAACTCTGCCTTGGGGAAATTGGACACAGAGTCTTGTCCCAACCATGAAACCTATTTCCCATTTATGAGTCTGAAAGACTCCCTTGCATAGGCCTCAAGGAGAACAACTTGTTCCTCCTTAGTGAGTTCTTCTGCTTCTCCCTCAAAGAAGAACTCAGGCCCATAGTATTCAGACAGATACCTCACTGTCTTCCCATTCTTCAACTCAACAGTTGTTATCTCTCTGTATGCGAATTCATCTGGATGAGAGCCTTCAAGCAGCAACTGGAGTTCACTCTTTTGAAGATCTTCAAGTCTTTTGTACAACAACCCCTTCTTGATCATTTTGTTCTCAAGAATAGACATAGGGGTTGATTTGGATGTGTGAGCTCTCTTGAATTCTTCAATGATTTCCCAGGGTGAGACTACCATGGCCAACATGATTGCAGCATTCAAAGTCTTTCTTACTTGGCCATGATATCTACTTGGTAAGTTTTTCTTGTGAATTCTAGAACTTACCCTGGGATCTGGCCAAATCCTCACTCTTTCTTTTTGATGTTGAAAAGTATGTCTGAGAGTGTACAGCCTTTGAGCTTGTATCTTCATAGCTTGAATGGATGAGGACTGAGGGAAGTCCTTGTCAACCATTCTAAGAAACTGCTCATCATGCTGCTTCTGCTGTTCTTCTTCTTCAATTTTGACCTTAACTATCTGCCTTTGAGTTTCAGGAGTTATTGTTTGTGATTGACTCCTAGGCTTCAGTTTCTTCTTTTCAAGAACAGCAGATATTGGCGGATTGTCTTCTTCATCCTCTTCTTCTTCTTCTTCCATCCTCAGCAGCCTTCTTTTTCTTTTGGGTGCTTCACTGGTGGAATCTTGGATGGGTTTCTTCGGTGAAGGAGTTGGTTTAGATGGTTGTGAGGTTGGTTGTTTTGGAGGTTTTGAGATTGGCTGTTTTGGGTGTGAGGTTGGCTTTGAAGATTTTAAGGGCTGCTCTATCATTTTGTTGGTGAGGGTAGCTTTGGATAACTTGGCCATATCAGTTCTCTTCCCAGCACCAGCTTCATCCAGAGCTTCAATGATTAAGCCTTTGTTGAAGCTTTCAGATGAGTATATTTTGGTAGTTATCACCAAGATGCTATCTCTGGACCATGACTTGATCTCAATGATTGGTCTTCCCAAGTGTTTAGAGAGGAATCTAATCATAGCCTCTAATCTCTCCCTTTCTTCTTCATTGCAACTTGCCCATCGATCTCAGAGTCAAGTTTGGCAGTATCAAATCCTTGCCTAAAGAGCTGATCAATGATCTTGTCCATGGATCTGCTATGTTGGTCATCAGCTTCTTTGATCATCTCATCTAACCTCTTCTCATCTTCAGTTTGTTCACCAATACTCTTTCTTCTTTTGTAGGTGATGATCTCTTTGCCTTTATTCTCTTCCTTAGCTTCTTCCTCTTCAGCTCTTTTCCTTTTATCATCCTTTACTGACTTAGACTCCCCCTTTTTGGTTGCATTGGGTTCAGGGGTTTGAATGTCAGAAAGGTGCTTTGACACAGCATCAGTCACAAGGGATTTAAGATCTGAGGAGATCCTCTCATCAATGGTTTGATGAACAATGGATGTGATGATGGGGGTGATGAGAGGTAAGGAAGATTTGAAAACAGCAACCATTTGCTCAGAGGGGTTCTCTCCCTGAGAAATGGTGCCTGAGCTAGAGGTTGGTGGTTTGTTTGATTTGAGTGGCTCAGTGTTTGGTGAAGCTTCAACAGAAGCTGCCATCTGTGGGTTTATTGGGGCAGATGGACTTGATTCCTGAGGCATGATGGGAAGCAGATCTTTTAATCTACAAACCTCAGCCTCAAGAATAGTATTTTAGGCTAAGACTTCAAAGAAAAAGCCCAGGTCATCATCAGTATAAACTGAATCAGCTGACCTCCTGAGTGAATCAGGATGAACATGTGCTGAGTGTAAATCAGTGATCACATGTGCCCCTTTGTCTTGGAACTGGGGACTTGCTGCCTCAGGAGCATGTCCTTCATTGACAGTTGCCTCTGGTGAGGTCTTAGAGATGATACCTGCTTCATCCTGTTCATGTGTTGAAACAGGGGAAGAGGTAGCCTCACCAGATGTTCTAGTCTCCATGTCTACACTAGGAGACTGAACTTTAGAATCCCTATGCTGTTGGTTATCAACTACATTTTGATCCTCTCCCTCAGCTGTTGAGGTTTTCCCAGTAATGACAGGTTTCTGGGGAGGGGTAGAGGAATGTAGTGAGTCAGCACTTGTGCAATGACTGCAGTTGGGCTTGTAGGGGTGGTATCAGTGGGAGATGGGGGTGAAAAAGTTTGCACCTGGGGAGAGTGGTACTCTTCAATAGCAATCTTCTCAAGTGAGATAGATTCCAGTAATGTGGTTTCCCCAATATTGGTTGCATCAGGATCCTGTTGAGAGGATACCTGAGCGGTTTCAGCTGGTGGAGTCATTGAAACTACAAGGGGATTAAGGCTTGTAGTCTCATCCTGCGTTTGTGCTACAGGGGCATCATCAGGGGGACTCAACTCCCTCAGTAGCCTTTTTGGCTTTCTTTGGTTTTGGTTTGGAGGGGACTTTAGATTTGGAGGTGGAGGCTGTGGGTTCCCTCTGCTTGGGTTTGAGCAGTTTGGCAGCCTCTTTGAGTTGTGGGTTTGAGTTGTGCCTAGAGTATACCTCTGGTAAAACCAGCAGAGCAGAGACTCCAAGGCCAACAAGGCCGTCAGATTTTAATTGATTTAAAATGATGGCCATAAGAAACCTTGGATATAATATCCATCTATTTGCCACAGGTTTCAATGCCAAATCTTTCAGTTCCAAAAAGATAATATCAGAAAAATTTAGATTTTGATGTTCAAGGATAGAATATAATACCTGTTGCCATCTGGATGACATTTGATCCCAGGAGGATGTTTTGGGAGCAAGGAAGACATTGATCATGTGAAATATAAGTCTCTCGGCATCATGGAAGTGCTTCTTCAGGATGGTAGTAGCACTTAGGTCACCTTCATAACCATGGTTAGCAAAAGAAAGATCAATGGTGCCTTGGGGGTATTTGGTGGGATAGGTGGCATCATTCAGGTCTAGGGTTTGACGAATGATCTCAGGAGTGATGATCACCCGTTTCTGGTTAACAAAAGACTGGAGAGTGATGGTGGCATCATTCTCAGCAGTATGAACGGTAATGTTTGTCTAGAATTGGCACAGGGTATCGGGGTAGATGGTAGGATTTAGGAGAAAGGTTGTGCGGTATTGGGAATCAACCATCAAGTCGATAGCAGCATCAAACTTGTTCCAGAAAGGTGATTTGGTAAGGTGAGCAACACAGTTGTGTCGAGGTTTGATTTGCATGGTCGCCATTAATGGAAGATGAACGTTTGGAAAGTGGGTTATGAAAAGTTTGAAGTTAGGGTTAGGTATATATAGGTTATGAAATGGCTGAGGGAAAACAGCTGAAAGTGTTGGTGTTAGTCATCAGGTGTTAGAAAACAACTGAAGACATGGTTTTAACTTTCAGATGTTGTAAACAACTGAAGACTTGGTGTTAATCATCAGTAGTTGTAAAACTACTGAAGACTTGGTTTTGGCTTCAGTTGTTTGGAAATGAAACAGTAGTAAGTTCAGCTGTTTCAATGACCTTAACACTTACTCATCAGATCATCTGATTTTCAGATGTTTCATTGGTCATCAGTACTTATTTATTATAAAAGACATCAGTAGTTTGGACTACAACTGTATTTTCGAACAAATAAGGTACTTCAGTACTTGTAAATGATTTAGTCTTCAGTAGTTGTAAAACTACTGAAGATAAAATGACTTATCAGCACTTATTTTTGACAAAAGTATACTAATGCTCATCAGTATTTATGAACTAAAAGCATCAGTAGTTGTCAAATTATTCTAGTTGCAGCATACCAAGCCTGAGTACAAGATTATGAAAAGTTGCACTATCCAAAGGCTTAGTAAATATATCTGCAAGCTCATCAGCACTAGGCACAAACTTTGGATCAATCAGACCTTTTTCATAGCAATCCCTAATGAAATGATGTCTGATCTCAATATGTTTGGTCCTAGAATGCTGGAGAGGATTCTTAACAATACAAAGAGCTGAAGAACTATCCATTAATAATGGAGTCTTAGTCTCTGTAATATCGTAATCCAATAACTGATTTGAAGCCAAAGTACCTGAGATGTACAGCTTGCAGCTGCAATGTACTCTGCTTCAGCTGTTGATGTAGCAACTGATGTTTGTTTCTTACTCTGCCAAGAAACCAAACAATTGCCTAGAAATTGGCATCCACCAGAGGTTGATTTTCTTGTTAACTTACACCCTGCATAGTCACTATCAGAAAAAGCAACCAATTTACAAGAGTGCCCAGTGGAATACCATAGTCCTAGAGATTTAGTTCCTTGCAAATATCTAAAGATCCTCTTGACTTCAATCATATGGGAATCCTTAGGAGCAGCCTGAAATCTAGCACAGACACAAGTTGCAAACATAATAATCTGGTCTAGAAGCTGTTAGGTACATCAAGGAACCAATCATACATCTGTAAAGAGTTTCATCAACTGCTTTACGTTTTTTATCAGCATCCAGTTGTGTGTTGCTGCACATGGGAGTAGAACAGGTTTTACAGTTTTGTAAATCAAATTTGGTTAACAAATCTTTTGTGTATTTTGACTGATGAATGAAAGTTCCATCAGTCAGTTGTTTGATTTGTTAACCCAGAAAGAACTGTAATTCTCCCATTGCACTCATTTCAAACTTTTGTTGCATCAATTTTGTGAATGCATCACACAACTGTGGATCAGATGATGCAAAAATGATATCATCAACATAAATTTGAACAAGGAGCTTATGCATGCCAGCTTTCTTTATGAACAAAGTTTTATCTATGGAGCCTCTAGTGAAATTATTTTGAAGAAGAAAGTTAGATAATGTTTCATACCAGGCTCTGGGTGCTTGTTTCAACCCATAAAGAGCCTTATCAAGCTTATACACCCAATCAGGGTGTTTATGATCTTCAAAACCTGGTGGTTGACACACATAAACTTCTTCTTTTATTTTACCATATAAAAATGCACTTTTGACATCCATTTGAAAAACTTTAAGGTTATGAAAAGCAGCATAAGCTAAAAACAATCGAATTGCCTCCAGTCTGGCTACAGGGGCAAAGGTTTCATCATAATCAATACCTTCTTCTTGTGAAAACCCCTGTACAACCAGTCTGGCCTTGTTCTTGACAATTTGGCCTTTTTCATCAGTTTTATTCCTAAACACCCATTTAGTGCCTATTGCACACTTACCTTGGGGTAGAGGAACCAGTTCCCACACTTGCTGTTTTTGAAATTGAAGAAGCTCAAGCTGCATGGCTTCAACCCATCCATTGTCCCTTAAGGCCACATGATAATTCTTTGGCTCTTGCTGACTGATGAAGAGAGCATAGAGACAGAAATTGGACAATTGACTTCTTGTTGAAACACCAGCATTTATGTCACCAATGATCTGGGACATGGGATGATTCTTCAATTCTTGATATGCAATAAGATCTGTGCAAGTGTTTGTAGAAGATTCAGCAGCAGCAGATGTTGATGTAGACTCTTGAAACCTAGACTGAGATGGCAGTTCAAATGAAGTAGAGGATTCAGAGATTTCATCAGCATTTGTTGTGGATGGAGCTGCTGAGGCTACAGGAACATCAAGTGTAGTAGAAACAGGCAGATGATCACTACAACTTGCATTTGTATCTTCAGTTGGAGAGGATGGAACTTCAGAGACCACAACAGGTGGAGGCTGATATGGAACATATTGCAGTATGTCCAAGTCAAACATCTCAACAGGGTTTTGAGGAATCTTGTCTTTTGGGGATTCATTAAACTTGACATGCAAAGTCTCTTCAACAATCTTTGTTCTGCAGTTGAAAACTCTGTATGCCTTGCAAGTAGATGAATACCCAACAAAATACCCTGCATCCACCTTGGAATCAAACTTCTGAAGTATACTCTTTGTGTTAAGAATATAACATGGACACCCAAATGCTCTAAAGAATGAAATCAAAGGAGCCAAATGATGTAAGAGCTCATAAGGAGTCTTCATCAACCTCTGATTCACTAATACTCTATTCTGAACATAGCAAGCTGTATTGACAGCTTCAGCCCAAAAGGTTAGTGGCAAACCAGAGTCAGCCAACATTGTCCTTGCAGCTTCAATCAGGGTCCTGTTCTTTCTCTCCACCACTCCATTTTGCTCTGGAGTTCTTTGAATACTATATTGTCTTTTGATTCCCTTAGACAAATAGAATTCATCAAGAGTGTGATTCCTAAACTCTGTCCCATTATCACTTCTCACACACTTAACTGGAAGTGAATGCTGCTTTTCCACATGTAACACAAAAGATGATACTTTGAGCAGCCTCATCCTTGGAGTGCAAGAAGAAAGTCCATACATATCTTGAGTAATCATCCACAATTACCAGACAGTACTTTTTCTTTGCCATGCTCATTACTCTCACAGGACCAAAGAGATCCATGTGCAGTAATTGCAAGCAGGCAGTGGACTTAGGTTCTTCTATAGAAGGAAATGAAGCTTTGTGTTGCTTTCCTTTTAAGCAAGCTGGGCAGTTATCATCACACTTGAACTCCTTCAATGGCAAACCTCTCACTAAACCATGATGAATGAGCTGATTCATGTTCTTGAAATTCACATGACCCAGCCTTCTATGCCATAGTTCAGATTCTTGAGGAGAGGCTTTGGAGAACAAACATGGATGGCCTTTTAGATCAATTTTCTTTGATAGATCTAAAGCATATACTCTTCCAATCCTGTTGGCCTTCAGGAGAGTATACTCATCCAATATTTGTCAATCTTGTGCAAAACTGTGGAAGACAGAATCCGACAGTTTTGACTTGTGAAAAGTGCAACATGCCCTTTATCACACATTTGACTGACACTCAAAAGATTGTATTTGAGGTTCTCCACATGGTTAACATCATCAAATCTTATCTCCCCATTTGAGACAAAACCCTTCCCAATGATGTAACCCTTGGCATCATTTCCAAAAGAAACAAATCCCTTCTTCCTTTGGGAATAGTCATGAAGAAGAGAGCTGCTCCCTGTCATGTGCATGGATCCTCCACTGTCCACATACCAGATGCTTCTTTGGCATGATGAAGAACCCTGCATTTATCACAAACATTAGTTAGCCTTTGAGACCCAAACCTTTTTGGTTTTGGTCTGTTTTCATCAACAGATGTTAAACTAACAGGTTGTGCATGATTAACAGCTTTTGAAGATGTAGATGATGCTGAAAAGGATTCCTTGGATTTTGGCTTAGGTATCCTTTTCAGTGGTTTAATCACAGAAACATCTAATTGGTTAACTCTCCCCAATAGATGTTGAACCATCATCACAAGTTGTGTCTGATTTGTTGACAGAGTTTTTCAACTCAGTTGACACATCAGTACTTGTAGATGATTTGTTCTTGTTATTCACTACATCCTTCTTTTGAAAAGACACAGACTTAGTCTGAGTTTTCAATATTCCCTGAGGAATATTTGCAGCTGTTGTTTGAAAAACCCCTTCCTCTTTAGTGACTTTTTGAGAAAGCTTAAGTTTATCAGAATGAGATGATTATGGTACAAACTTGATTTGAAATTCATTTTTCATTTTATGCATTTCCTTCTTAATGATTTTTTCTTTATTGAATTTTAAACCCTTGTTATACCAGCATTCATCAGTCAGATGATTGAACAAACCACATATTTCACATGGCTTTCTTTTCATCTTTTCTTGATCAACTGCTGAAGTTGATGAAACTACTGAAGATTTTGTTCTTCAGTACTTTCTTCCTTTCAGTACTTTTGGGAAGTACTGAAGGATTTTCAACAACTGAAGATTTCTTCTTCAGTGGTTTTCTATCAATACTTTTTAGAATCCTGATAGATTCTTCAGCAGTTGTCAAGGAATTTTTGTTTTCCTCTGATTTAAAATGCTCTTCAAGTGTTTTGTTTTGCCCTTCAGTACTTTGAGTACCTTGTGGAACAACACCTGAATTTCTCAGCCTCTTCTTGATCAAGTGTTTCGAAGCAGTGGGATCATCAGTTATTTGATTAACTGAGATACTCACACTATCTTCATCCTCAGATTTTGAATTTTCAGTTAAGGATGAAACACCTGATGATGTGGTTTGGGAATGACTCTCAACCTCAGATTGTACTTCTAACTTGGGAGTAAAATCTGTGGGAGGTATGGTATGATTATACCCAATCCCAAACTTCACATTGGAAGCAGTTTGCTTACTGAGAAGCATTTCAAATCCCTTGCAGGATGTTACCCATCGTTCACAATCAACTTGGGTAGCTGCAAGTGTTTCTTTGAGATTCTTGTGATTTTCTAGAATGACCTCTACCTTTGCTTTTTCATCAGTAATTTGACATTTAAGTTTATAAATCTCCTCATCCTTCTCTTTTAAAACAGACTCAAACTCAGATTTTCTTTTGGAAATTGCCTTTTCTAGGTCAAGGTTTTGATTAATTAAAGCTACATTTGCTTCCCTAATAGAAACAAAAGCAGTTATGCATGATTCAGAACTTGGCCTTAGCCTCAGAAGATACCTGTGGTACCTGTGATGATGAAGGATTGTCATCAGTAGATTCCAAGGCCTTAAAGCAAGGTTTCCAAAAGGTTGTCACCACCATGTTGACCAGCACCAGCAAATTGCTCAGAATAACCAGAGACATCATCTGGTAGGCTGCTCCAGTCAACAACCTCAGGGGTGAAAAAGCTCTGATGAGATTGAGGTTGAGATTGCTGATTTGTTTGAGATGGCTGAGGATCAGGTAGAGCATGTGATTGTTGAGCCATGGGTACAGAAACTTGACCAGACTGAGGCATGTAAAAGCATGGATAAGGACATGGCATGGGGCTTTGAGGGACAAAGTATGCAGGAGATGATTGATGTTGTGAATGATGATCAGAACTGGTAGGATGTTGCCCTTTGGATTGTGAATTATTACTTGGAAAAGTCACAAAGGGTGCAGATGAGTTAGATCCAGATGATCTACACTCTCTAGCAAAATGTCCAAGTCTGTGGCACTTGTGACATCTCAACTTACTCTTGTCAAAACCAACCTTGGTTTTGCCAGAGAGACCAGGAAATTTCCCTACCTGTTCTCTTATAAAACTTTTGAGATCTGATATTAATCAATGCCATTTGGCTCAGAATATCCATCTCTTCCAGATCATCATCAGCAATTCCTTTCAAATCATCCATCATAAAACACAAATTATCAACATTAAAACCTGAGTTTCCCTCAACTCCAACAAAAGCATGATTTCCACTGTTTGAAGAGAAATCAATATGCTCATCATATGAACTTTCAGATGAAGCATATTCAGACTCATGACCAACCAGAGCAGTGTTACCTGGTACAAAGTCATCAGTGAGCTTTCCAGATGAAGATAGTTTCCTTTTCTGTTCTATCTCTCTCTCTCAAATGTTAAGAGTTTCCCATGAAGTTGGGTGAGAGATAGAGTATCCAGATTTGCACTAGAGCGTAGGACAATGGTGTAAGTGTCCCATCTCTCAGGCAGGGATCTGAGGAATCTGTTATTCATCTGGCTGTTTGTGTATTCATGTTGAACCATTTTAAGCTCAGAAATTAAACATGAAAACCGCTCAAACTGTTGAGTCAGTGTCTCACCCTTCCTATGAGAGAATGTCTCATATTGCTGGGCAAGGATTTCTCTGTTGTTTGCTAAGACCTCATCAGTTCCTCCAAATTGTTCCTTCAGAGCAACCCAGAGATCATAAGCAGTTTCATGATGCATGAGCCCAGAATAGATTTCATTAGGCAGTGCCATGGCCAGAATTCCATGGGCTTTAGCATCAATCTCAAACAGTTTTAAATCCTCATCAGAATATTGTTCCTTCTTTTTAGGAACCATCTCATTGGTTTCAGGATTACTCACCATAGGCTTGTATGGTCCATGAACCACAGACTTCCAACAACCTGAACTGTTAACAGACAGGTGATGGAGCATTCGGCGTTGCCATATGTTATACTCACTCCTAACAAGCATTGGAGGCTTAGTTGAGGAGCCAGTATTGTGAGGATCATTCATTGAAGTAGTCATTTTCACTAATTCAATTGAATTCAATGAGATTAAAATCGGTCTAGTTTGAAAACTCAACAACACAATTAGAAAACACATTAGAATCTCAATTAATTAACCGGAAGCACAGAAAATCAATCTCTATAATCAATTCTTGCAAAAATACTAATTCGATCAACCTTTGCTATCAAAAGAACAGTTTCAATGATCAATTGTTAGATCGATCAATGATTAACCTGCTCTGATACCATTTGATAGGATCGGATCAATTAGATTTGAATTATGCAGCGGAATATCACGAATTAAGATCGAATTCAAGCAAGAAAAGTAATGAATATGCAAACACTCAATCACAATTATAGAGAGAATATTTCTGTTAAAGGAATGTTTTCATTCACGCGTAATGCTTCGGTTAGAATACAGCTAGGTCAACATCCCTTATATAGAGGAATGTGACGTCTGCTGATGTCACTTGATAGTGACATCTAACAGAATTTACAAAACAACTGAAATATGCAAACTACTGAGATGTTCTCAACAACTGATCACATCTCAGAGAATGCTAAGTACAAATACATGAAACTACTGACTAATAACTACTGAAACAATAAACTACTGAAATGTAAAGTTACAAGTACTGAAAAGTAAAACCATCACAACTACTGAAGTTAACAACTTCAGCTATTGTGACAACTGCTGATCACTCTGGTCTTCAGTCTTTGTCTTCAGCACTTCATCTTCAGACTTTGTCTTCAGTTCTTTGCTTTCAGACTTTGTCTTCAGACCTTTGTAATCAGCTGATGTCTTCAGCTGTTGTGATCTTCTTCAGCAGTTGTAATGTCTGTGGGACTTAGAGGTTTTTCTGATCAGGCTCATTGGTTCTTTTGGTCCAACAAAGATCAAGCATCAAAGTTCTCTAGTTTTGGTAGCATCAGTCTAAGGGGATTATAAGGATTACACTTAGAGGCTAATGCAACCAAAGAGCTCTCAACATGCACATGTGAAGTACAAGGAATTTACCTTGGAAGATTTGATATAACTCAATGAATTATACTAAGTATTAAATCATCCGAGGCTAAAAAACCAATTCTTCAGAAGCCAAAGATGAAGTCTTCCGAAGCTTCAAAGACAAAGTCTTCCGAAGCCAAGACTGATCTATTCCGAAGATAGAGAAGGTGTGTCTTATTTGATATGCTTTTGATAAAAGCTTAAACACCTTTCCGCTGCCATCTCTAAAGACTCGCCAACTTGCATGAGCTTGTGAAAAGTCCATGCTTATGTCAATAGTATATTAAGGTGTTGAGTCTATAACTTTCCAACTATGTACTTTTATCCTTTTTGTAATAAATAATGAAGTGAGCTATGGCATGTCATAGTCACTATTCATAAGACAATCGACCTTTTAACTTTACACTGATCTTGTTGTCTTCATTAATGTTTCCAGCTAGCCTTAAAAGTATGGCTCGCTATAGGATGTAGTATAAATTATCTCAAGTACTTGTATTTAGAATTAACCTTTGTAACACTAGTAAGAACTTGAGATCAATATACATCATTCCTGAAAACCATATTATCTTGTTCTAGTTCTGATCTTTACTTATGTTCTTTGTTTTATCATAAGCCGGTTCCCTATTTGATCTGTTAAGTGTTCCTAGTCTCTCCAACTTTGTGAAGCTATTGCATTGACCCCCTTCAACGGTCCTACAGTAGATTTTCTTAAATTTAATTTCAAGATTGTTTTTCAAATTTGTGTCTCTTAAGTTGTCGATATCATCACTCATATAAGCGTTGATTACCTTGGAAGAAAATTTTTCTAAAATGATATTCCTTAGAAAATTAAGAATTGAAGATGTCTTTTCTTTCGGAAGACATTAATTTGACTTCGGAAGAACATTATTTCTTCAAAACAAATAACCACTTACTAAGTAATTAACCTTCAGAATAAATTTTGATATATATTCCGAAGCTTAAATCTCATTCTAAGTACTTATATATCTTAAAGGACTATATTCTTCCAAAAACAATTAAGTCTCGGAAGCTTTATTCATATTTTAAATAAAACCTTTGATGTTTAATATCTTTTGAAACCAATATCTCAGAAGCAAAATTATCTAAATAATTTTCTTCTAGACAATTCTTGGTAAACTAAGGATATCTTCTGAAGTCAAAATTGGGTTTGAAAGTTTTTCTTACAAAACTTCCGAAGACAAATTACCTTCAGAAGATTTTCGACTTCCAATATAACTACCTTTTTGGGCAATTTTTCAGAGGTGGGACCGACATAAGGGTTTCAACTTTATCATATTGCATTAAACTTTGTCTCAAATCCTACCATATAAATATCCTTACAACGGCTCTCCCTTTTTTCTTCCTCTTCATCAGCAAAAGTTTTAACCCTACCGAATTTATTCTTATATTCCTTTACCACAAAGCTTTCTCAAATGGCCAATACCAAACCCAGAAACTAACTTGATTTTTTCATGCATCTTCATGAGCAACACAATCAAGTTACTTTGTTGACATCTGAGAAAGATCCAGGTTTCTCAGATGTTTATCATTTCCTTGCTCAATCAAACTATCTCACTGCACTCACAGCAGAACTTCCATTATATGAAGAACGACTTCTTGAGTTCTAGAGGACCTACCAAAAGGAGATCTTGGATGGTGAGAAGGCATAGTCTGCCACAGCGTAGAGGAGAAAAGTTTTCATCACCCCAGCCACAATCAACACCCATCTAAGGCTAGATGATAAACAAGACGAGTTGTCCTTCCCCAAATCTGTTGTTAATGAGTCATTCCGGTAGATGGGGTATGAAGGAGACTTCACAGTCAGTATCTTCAAAAAGGGTAACGTTTCCTACAAATGGAAGTAACTCCTCCATGTCATTATACACTATTTATCTAACAAACATGGAGTTTGGTACCAGATTCCTGAGGACTTATCCTATATAGTCCATTGAATGGTTCAAGGGGTCAAGTTTAAGTACTCACACTTTTTCTACACAAACTTGCTTGCAAACTTGGACTCCTTAGAGTACCACATGCTCCCTAGAAATCTCCAGGACATTCTTAACTATTAACTAGGCTAACAGCTAAGAGGAACAGGTGCTACTCTTAAACTAGGACAGATGAAACCCGACATCTTAAAACCATGAGGAAAACCACTATTGGCTTCTCTGGGTAGAAACAGCCCTAGTCCTAATGTTAGAGCTTATTGCTCAAGGTGACAACTTGGTAGCACCAACCAATATTTAACCCACACCCTCTACATCTACATAACCTAAACAACCACAAATAACCCTCACCTACTCAAGAAAATCCAAATGAACCCCTTCCGAACCTATTCAGATTGAGTAGGGCCCTATACACTCACCTATACAGGAGGAGGTGGAACCAAGAGCTCCTACTTCCCCTAAGTAGCAGACCACTCCCATCACTTCATTGATCAATGCTAAGGTTCCACATGCTCAGCCTGATCAGCTCATTGTCAAAGCCTCTAGCCTTCACTGTGAGTCTAAAAACTTAAGTGATCAACCTTCATGGGAAAGCTATCATCCCAATCCATAAGATCTTAATCAACCAATGCCTGAACTCTAGTTCTATGATGATAAGGATATGGGTTTTAGTGAGTACTATGAGTCTCTCTTCTCCTCCCCTGCTCAAGGAGAGATGACTGCTCCTGAATCACCCATATCCAGCCCATATCATCCAACCCCGACTGAGGTGGACTCTTTTGAACAAGTTCACGAAGTCCATATGGAAGACGCTCTCACTTCTGTAAGTGATTATATCACTCAACCATATCAACCCAGCCTATTGATACTTCTCATGAAGCTGTGATGGTGCATGGGAAATTTAGCAGCCAAGAGCCACAAACTAGTGGTAAGGAAGAAGACCTTGGTCCTATTCTTTCACCCCCCATGATTTTTCTGATGAAGATGAGGGGAGTTTGCAAATAAAGGTGCAAAAACTGTCTAAACTTGCACATATTTAGTTTCTAAGGTAAGTCACCTGAATCTCAAGTGGATACCTTGCAAAGATAGGTCATTGATCAGCAACTTGAGATCACCAATCTCAAGGACGAGTTAGCTAGGAGACCTGTCCAGCAAACTCAACCAATTCCACAAAAACCTATGGATGTGGTGGACCTAATCATTAGCTCCCATGTTTAAGAGGATGATGCTACCAAAAAGGGGGAGAAAGTCCTACCTACAATTGCAGAACTTGGGAGTTTGCCTAGAGTATGGACATTGAGGACTCACCATCCTCACTTGCAGTTGTCCATATTCAACAACCTTCTTAGGCCCAAATTATAGTGGATGCCGTGATTCAAATCCTATTTGATAATGGCATACCTAGGGCTATGTCTACCCCTTCCAACCCTACTAAAAACTCAATAATAGGATGGAGGTATGATGCAGGTAGAAGAGCACTTGTACTCTCTAGATCTTAGGGCTAACAAGAAATCTTCAATTTTAAACCCTAAGATACTATAAGAAACTCCCTCTGGTTGGCCTTCCACTTGGCAACCCAAGTCAAACTAGGCAAGCTGATAGGTTAGCTGGGAGGATTCAGAAAAAGGGACTTGAAGAGTTTAGAATGAGATACTACTTATATAGACCGAGGCTAGTAGGAAAAACAGATGCTCAACCGGATACTTAGGTAGATCCTAAGATTAGCTTCGAAGGGGAAATCTTAGTTGAAGACCCGGTAGTTGAACCTGTGAACCTTGAGGAAGGAACTGCTTCAATACAAGTACCCTTAGTGAGGCACTAGCAAAAGGTGTCTCACAAGCTCTCTCTGGCCAGAGCTTAAGTACTACACCAAGTGATGAAGGACAAAAAAGGGAAGAGGATTATGACATCTGAGTAGATTGAGGAGGAGAAAAGAGGGAGGAAAAAGAAGGCAAGGAAAGAGAGTTCAAGTGAGACCTCTAGCTTTATGGAAGCTACAATCAGAGTTGTCTCTAGGCCAAAAACACAGGAGGATGAGTTGAGGGAGCCAAATTGAACTACTTGGGGTCTAGAAATTACAACATAGATGGAATCATCTCTCTTTGCCTGGATGAACTTAATGAACTAGCTGACATTAAAGTTTCAAAAAAGAGGATGGAAGTGAGGCTGCAGAGTTGCTCCTCAAATCAAAGAAGAAAAAAACTATACAAAGCTCCTGCCTTCTCTCCAGTTCAAGAAAGCCCTGAGGCAGAGGCTAGGCTACTGAGCAAGAAACTCAGGTGGATAAGGAACAAGATAAAAAAACATGATCAACTACCTGAGTGCCACAAATCTCTATCAGGCAGCAGACCTGCTTCCCTAGTCATATGAGTATGTTGAGTTGGAATACGTTAAGCAGCTTGGGCAACAAGTCTTAAAAGAACAAAAAGCTGCTAAGAGTAAGACAATGGAAGAGGATGTTAAGTCAAGAGCCACCATTAGAGCCAATCAGAAGAACTCTGCTAATTGATTAAAGATAGTGAGCTTCTTGAAGTTGTATGGGTTCTCTGGAAGGAGACTTGGTCAAATGTCTCTATCCATTATGGATCAACACTTTAGACTGATCAAGAAAAACATAAATAAGGGTAAGCTAGTTGACTTGCATTCTCCATTAAGCCAGGCTGCACCAGAGGCTGAGGTCAAGGTTGAACCACAAGAGATAGCTTAACCTGGACCTAGTGTTGCATCTCAGTAGGCTTCATTTTCTGACCCATAGCAGGGTCTTGTTTCTTCTTCCTTCTGAACCTGTGATGGCAAAGGACCCAACTGAGAAGGACAAGGAAGAAACATTTGGTACTCAAGACAACCTTCTCAGTTAAAGTATAGGAAATGGAAGAGGATCGCCATGAGATGCGACAAGAAAAAGAAGAAGAAGAAGAAGAAAAAGAAGAAGAAGAAGAAGTCCAAGGCATACACCTCTACACCTAGGAAGGTCAGAACATCTGAGGGTGATTAAGAAGAGGTTTCTCAACTAGCTTCGCTCATAATAGAGCCTCTTACGGGTGTGAGACACATCTTGTCTTGGGCCTTTGCCACTAACCTAGACAGATGGTATGTCACTAGAGATCAAGGGGGACAAGATGTGTGTTGGTCTATCAGATCATTTTTACATGCTTTTGATGAAGGTTTAACACAATAATCTACAAGATATCACTATATCTAATAACTTGTGGACCAAGCAATTATAGAAAATGAAACACAAATCAAGCACAACTTATTTGAAAAAGAGATTTGTATAGATGAAGATGAATAATGCTCAAAGATAATAGAAATAAGCTCCTAGCAATACACACTAGATCAATGAACTCAAAATTATTAATATCAATAAAGTTCCCAGAGTTATATAATGAAGAACAAAGATACGTATATATACAGGATCTAGTTTTGCATACAGTTTCACATATCTGCAAAACTTTATGCACCACGGCGTGAGAAACTACCTGACAAAACTATAGTTTCGCATGCAGTTTCGCATGCCACACAATACAAAAGAAGACATAAGTCAACTAGTTCCTATTACATTAATATATAAGCTATCATTAAATATAACTAAACAAAATGAATGGCAAGGTGAATACCATCATATTCACTTGCCGGGTCTTCGGGTTCAGCTCCGGCCTTTGCTCGCTCCATCAAACGAGTCAAATCTCTAACTTTCGCCTCCATATCCTCATGTTCTTGCATGCTCTTTTCGAGCTGCTTGATTTCTGATCTCACTCCCCTAGCTTTTGTTTGCTACCCACTCAAACAAGCTCGCCTCCGTCTTTGTGTCTTCTCCACACCGAATTTGATACGGTTTTCGCACAAAACTTTCAGATCCTCGTCAATGAATGAGACTACCTCCATCAGATCGAAGAACCTTATTTCATCTCTGTTCTTTACCAGTGCTTCTGCTTCTCCGTTTTGGTTTTCATAGAACCATTCCCGAATTTTTGCAGTCTTGACGGTTGTTGATCAGGTATCCTCACTCGGTTAACGGTCTTTGCAGGCTTTAACTTCAGCACTATCTTTCCTTTCCCGGTCACCCAATCTAGATCCTTCTTTGACCGTCTCCTCTCGGGCTTTATATATCAAAAGCTTCAAAGTTATCCTTAACACCCTGATGGATCTCATTCTCCAATAAACTAGCACATTCACTCAAAGCTGAATCAAGGAGGGGAATCTCTTCAATCCCCTCAAATCCCACTAGGGACTTAAACGCCTTCCTATTGTGCATATAAGAGATCCCGCCTCCCCACCTTTTAATCATAAACATTTTCAACTTTGAGTTGTACTTCCAACTCCCTATCTTCTTATCGGACTCCTTCCTCCCCGGTTCTTGAATGTTTTGGAATGGAGGTCCTAGGTTCCCTGGTTCCTTATCCTTATTAAACAAGTCCTCCTTGTTCAACTCAACCACATCTCCTTCGGCTGAACTCCTCTGAGCCACACAAGTCATTGGCCTCTCATCAACCATATAAAACTCGGGGTCAGAATCATAGTCCACCAACTGCTCCTCCACTTCCTCCTCATCATCAACTAAATTTAGCTCTGTTTGCCTTTTCTCTCCTACTTGACCCTCACTCCTTATCACCACATCTCCTATATGATCAGTATCTATGTCAAATCACATATTAATGAATCCAGCTTCAAACACTTTCTCAACATCTTCTCCATCACCTACTCCTTCACCACTCACTCTTTCATCACCACCACTTGCTTCATAGCCTCCTGCACTACTTCGACCAGCTCCAGAGATCTCAAACCACTAGCACCAACACCAGAAGTTCCAACACCACTATCACTAACACCAGCAGTTCCAGCACAACTAGCACCAACACCCGATCCTCCTACACTGCTCACACCTACACCTAATGTCTTATGAATAAAAGGGAACTTTGATGTGTCAGTCATGTCACTGATTTGCGTAGCACTTAGTACATCATCAGCACCAACAGATCTCCTCAAATCACTCACCTCCTCTTATAACCTTCTGATCAATCATGTTGGTTTAGTATCACCTTCTTCATCTCCTTAATCTCCAAATCTCTTAGTTTCTCCCACTCCTCTGAGTTAATCATCTTGGTCTTATTCATGCTAAGCTCATTTGATAAGGATGTGTTAATATTTTTTATCACATCCTCATTAAACTCTTATCTCATATCTCTCCTAGGTCTCTCACCTTCTCCTACAAGCCTTGTCTCAGGGATGACCGGCTATTTACTCTTACTCCTCTTCTCCCGTATCAGGGAATCAGCTATAATGTGTGAGGATGATTTCTCAGTACATTTCTTCTTCTTCTTCCTTCTCAATTCCTCCTCAATCTCATCTAGTTGTTCCTCAAAGGTAATATTAGTTTCCTTTGTATACTTTTTCACTTCTTGATCTCTTCAACGTTTCCCCCAGATTTAGCTGCCCTCCTTTCCTCAAGAGGGATCAGAGTCTTGATTCCTTGAGAAATCATGCCTGGAGGCAGCACATTCTGCAAAGATCCTTGGGTTCATCGCAGTCAGTCTTAGTTCATCACCAAGCTTAGGTAAGTTTGGCCTTAAGTAATCTAGAATGATCTGAATAAATCTAGGATCGACCAGCCACTTATCCTTCTTAAGTGCCATGATGTTCTCTAGCAAATAATCATGGATGATCTGGGCTATTTATGCGTTTTTGCCTCTACAAAACATGATCATAGCTGGGGACCATTTCAGATTTAGCACATCCGATCCCCCTTTCATGTGATCCAAATAGCTAATGAACACGTGTGCTATGAACCTCCACTCCTTAGATAGAAAGGAATTCTTGATCTTCTTCCTCTTCTCAAAGTCAGTTCCCTCATAGCTAATATCTTTAAATGCTCTAATGACATTTGAATCAGTCATATCAATGCTCTGCACCATATCATCCTTTAAATGCAGGGCCTTAGCCATTGTCTCGACCAAGATCTCAATTAGCTCTCCCTGAACTAAGGCTCTGATAATCCTCTACCTGGCGTCATATTCATCCGTTCTCTAGAAATCCCTGATCTGTTTCTCATGTATGGTAGGTGAATGAGAAAATAGCATAGAGAATGGGATATCTCCTCAACCAATCTGTGGCATCTCTGTATCTAGCAGACTTTGGGTTGCGATCGTTTAGATACGCCCCCACTTTGATCTTTGATCAAACTTTAAGCTCCCCATGTTAACTGCAGGTGAAACCAAGAATTTGTTAGATCACTGGAGGTTACAAGACATTTACAAATGTTCTAATTTTATTTAATATTATCTATTTACTATTTCTTATCATAAATATTGTATAAATTTAATTATAATTTTTATTTAATTAATTTTTTTATAATTATTAGTTTTGCTTATAGTTTCGTATGTAGAAACTATACTTTTGTAGGGAGAAATATAGATTCGCAAGAACTGACAAAACTGAAGAAACACGTGAGAAACTATAGTTTCGCAGCCAATTGACAATAGATTCGCTTGGCATGAGAAACTATAGTTTCGCAAGGGCTCCGAAACTATAGATTCGCAAGATCCGGGCGAAACTATTCAGTGCACACGGGCAGCATGACTAGATGGTTTCACACAGATTAGTGAACTATTGTTCAATTTCGCACCATGACACATTAGTTTTGCACATTGAATGTTCAAAACCCAAAATTCTCCGAATCGTTTATTAGACTAAATTTCAAACAAAATATGTTCCAAGGTTCAAAACATGCTTAGGAATGATATTTACCGGTTAGATTTCCACAAAAACACCTCTAAAATCGATTTTGAATCGTTGGGGTAAAAGTCGGTTTGGTTATTCAAACTTACCAGAGAATTTCCTAACTAATGAAACAAATGACAAAATAGTATTTATGCTCCATAGTTTCGCATGGAGAAACAACAGTTTTGAACGGCTAATGAAACTATAGTTTCGCTTGCAGAACCAGATCGGTGAAAGAGTAGTTTTGTACGGCCAAACAACAGTTTCGCACGGCGAAACAACAGTTTCGCACTGCGAAATAACAGTTTACCATGAACCAAAATTTTAATATAATCATATTTTTATGAAAAAGAGTAGAATTCTCAACCCACGAGACTTGACAATAAAGAAGAATTTGAAAAATAAAGAATAGATGTAAGGATATCAGCCACACTTTTGCAAGAAATCGTCTAGAGAGTTGATGATTGACGGGATTGCCAATATGCTTGTCCATTTAAACCCATGCCGTATTCTTTTCAACGAAGACTTGTAAAAAAAATTATCATGTTTTGGGTAACAACAGTTTCGCACGGCGAAACAACAGTTTCGCATGAACCAAAATTTTAATATAATCATATTTTTTATGAAAAAAAGGTAGAATTCTCAACCCACGAGACTTGACAAAAAAAAAGAATTTGAAAAATAAAGCACAGAGGCAAGGATATCAGCCACGCTTTTGCAAGAAATCGTCTAGGGAGTTTAAGATTGACAGGTGTAAGTTCCCGCTCGCAAGACGCTCACAGTTGGACATTCATCGCACATAAAACATAAAATATATATATAAACTTATTAAAACATCACAGCGGAATAACTTAAAACCATTTCATATATTAATGACTGCTTTTGCAAAACAATACAACTTAGTTAACTGTTACAAAATATCATCGTTTGCATTACATCACAAAAACATCATAGTTATACAAAATGGATGCCATCCAAAATAAAGCAAGTAGCTGCCCCATGCCATCCTTAGCAACAATCACCTGCCAACTGGAAACACATAAAAGTCAGCGTTGCTGAGTGAGTTCTAGTTTTACAGATAAAATACTTTACTTTTGCTTAAAACCGTTCTTTACTTTCGTTCGCGATCATACATCATACATACAAATAGATAATCTTATTATTATCTTTTATCATCATACATCATCGTACGTTACTCGTTATCGTTCATTCATTTTCATACTCATACTTATCATTCATTTCTTACACCTCATACATTCGCCATTAACTTTCGATGACATGTACTATACCCTGAACATTGTGCACGAAGCTGGCTACTAGGGCCTAGGGAAAGTACATTCATCACTATCATTCTCTTCTCATTCGGGACCAATGCCATGTGCTATACCCCGAACATTGTGCACGAAGCTGGTTACTGGGCTTGAGGTCTATCAATAGACCCCGAACATTGTGCACGAAGCTGACTCTAGTACCTAGAGCAAGTGGCAATTGTCCCATACGTATGGTCAATCACAAAGATTGGACCCCAGTGTGCATCCTTCTACGGTAGCTAACCTGCACACAGTTGAGCTAACACCCTTCATTGGGTGTGAACCTCCTTACCTTTGCTTGCAAGACTTTCTTACTTTCATTCTTTCATTAATGCATTCATTCATTCATACTTTACGTTCCTCTTTTCATTATCATTAACTTTCGCTTTACGTTACATAATACTTTCCATTCACTTCTATAATCATACCACGTAAAGCCACGGAAATAATATAATAAGGAACATCAACATAAATATACATAACCATACATGGCATCATCAATCACATCACATACAACATCATTCAACACCATAAAGTCAACTTACATCACCCCCGGGAACATCCCAAGTCAAAGCCTGATACTTCACTTTTACCAAAATTCCAGAAATAAAACTAAGTCTTTAGGCGTATAAGTACTATGCAGGCGCATGAGTACTATGCAGGCGCATGGCCTTCCAGGCGCATGGGAACACTTAGGCGCATGGGAAATTTTGGGCTCATGGGCACTATTGGGCGCATGACCCAACACTTAGGCATTTGGGCAACTTTCTAGGCGCATGGGCACTATGCAGGCGCATGAGTGCTCAGGCGCATGGGCAGTTTAGGCGCATGGGACCTAATCTGGCCTATACCTAGGCGCATGGGAACTATTTGGGCGCATAAACTTTGGGCGCATGGGAACTTAGGCGCATGAGCAACTAACTTAACTAACAATCATCATTTCAGTCCCCAAATCATCATACAAACAAGTTCTAAGCTTAGTTCTTACATTCTAAGCATCATAAACACATATTAAACATATTCATAACATCAAATACACCCAAATCATAATCCACCCACATTCACATACACATAAACATACGGGTACAAATACCCATTTTATTAAAACATTCATACATGCATTTCCAGCCCTAAAATTTAGCTAAAACATGTAAAGAGGGGGGGTTCTAGAACTCACCTTATGCAACTTTGAGTATGACTTCCTTTAAACCCGTATGCAATGAGCTCAAACACCTAAAACCCACCAAACTACACACCCGAACACATAAACACATACACAAGCACAAACCCAAGGCTAGAACTAGCCAAGAACAACTTAAAAACCCCAAATCTTACCTTAAATGCGGATTCTTCTTTTCTTCTTCAAGAAACCCGAAATCTTCTTTCTCTCTCTCTAGAATCCGGTTGAAATGAAGTGTGCAGGAAGGTGTGGGCGGTCATGTTGCTTTATCCATCAACTTTTATTCTTTTGTCCTTTTTAACACATTTAGCCTCTCAACTTTGGTTAAATTGTGTTTCTTCCTTTTTCTGCACTTTTATTCTTTCTTTCTCATCTTTTAAAATTTCCGAGTGTTACAATGGGTTGCCAATAGCTTGTCCATTTAAACCCATGTCGTATTCTTTTCAATGAAGACTTGTAAAAAAATTTATCATGTTTTGGGTTTTCTTAAGAACGCTAAAGAAACTTGATTCCAATAGACATTCTGCTTGATATTTTATGGAATGCTCATACGACAGATCATCTGGCATTTATAGATGTACATGATAATGATGTATGAGGCGTGGATAATCAGAGATCCAGGTCTATACTCATGTATAACAGAGGAGATAATTATTTAAGCCAAATGATGAGAGCTTCAGGTCTATACTCACGTATAACAGAGAAGATCATCATTTGAGCTTGTTGATGAGAACTTTAGGTCTATGCTCACGTATAACAGAGAAGATCATCACTCCAGGACAATGCTACGCATAACAAAGGAGTTATGCATGTAGTTTATTTTTCCAAGGCTATGAGATGAGGGAAATTTAAGAATTCAAGGTCAGACACAGACATCAACCATTCTCTAAACAGACATCATCCATTCTCAACACAGATTTTGACGAGACTTGTATCTTTATGCAAGCCAAGATGACAAGGGAATAAACAATTTTACTCAGGTTCATTCTTAGTTAAGTCATACAATCACTATCTACTTCATATAGGCCACCGGGCCTACCAACATATCCCAACACTACGCCTCTAATCTCCTTCAGACACTATCCAAGCTTCCTAAATCCTACACAAAAAATAAGAAAAGATTATATACACTAAATAATTAACATGTTAAAAGTCTATTATCCACTCAAATTTCTATTAAAGTGCAATAAAAGAAATTTCCTTTTAAATTGAGATACACTTTAGGGAAGTGTGGGTGTTGAAGTTTTCTATCACATGAATGATAAAGATTTTTGTTTACTAGACTTATAAATTGTTTAAAGAGATCAAACACAAGACACTAATGAAATATTTACAAATGGTTTCTAGAATTTTCCCTTAAAAAGATATTAGACCTAACATGTTGATCAATTCATAAAAAAGAGGTTTATCAAAGGTTTTCGTGAAAAGATCGACCTTTTGACTTTTGGTGTCAATGGGAATAATATCTATAAAACCCTTTTCTTGAGCATCTTGGATTGCATGAATTCTTGTTTCAATGTGCTTGATGCAAGTATGATGGATTGAATTTTTGGCGATTCCAACAGCCGCTTCATTATCGCAGAGCGGCGTGTGAAGGAAGTTGATTCCGTAATCCATCATTTAACGTTTAATCCATAGCCCTTGACAGCAACAACTTGAAGCAGCAATATACTCAGGCTCGCCTGTGGATAGAGAAACTATTGTCTTTTTTATCCTTTGCCATGAAACACGGCAATCCCCAAGATATTAACATCTGCGGTAATAGACTTTCTATCAAGCTTACAACCTCCATAATACTTCCAAAGTACACTTGAAGATCAAAGTTTCCTCCCCTTCGGTACCAGAGACCTAGTCTGGGAGATCCCTTCAAGTAGAGGAAGATAAGTTTAATAGCTTTCTCATGGGATTCCTTTGGATTGGCTTGATATCGAGCATAGTAGCACACATCAAATGTAATATCTGGACGACTCGTGGTGAGATACATTAGCGATCCGATCATAGAACGATATCGGTGAGCATTAACTAGCTTTCCATTGTCATCAGTGGTAAGGCAGGTTTGAGTAGAGAATGGAGTAAGCTTGGGAGAAGCATCATGAATGTTGTACTTCAATAGAATTTCCATAATGTATTTCTCTTGATGAATAAGAATTCCGTCTAGCTTTTGTTTGACTTGTAATCCTAAGAAGAAGCACTTCTCCCCCATCATGCTCATTTCAAAGCGCACTTTCATCACTTTTTTCAAATTCTCGACATAAACTCTCATTCGTTAATCCGAAGATGATGTCATCGACATATACTTGAACAATGAGCACATCTCCATTAACCTCCTTCTTAAACAAAGTCATGTCTGTAGTTCCACGTGTGAAGCCTTTGCCGAGGAGATTTTGTGTTAGGGTTCCGTACCAGATTCTAGGAGCTTGATGTAATCCATATAAGGATTTATTTAGTTTGTAAACTTTCTCAGGAAAATATGGATATTCGAAACCTGGTGGTTGATAGACATAGATCCCTTCCTCAATATCTCCATACAGGAATGCACACATGACATCCATCTAAAAGACATTGAAGTTTTTGTGAGCAGCATGAGCACGGAAAATCCGAATGGCTTCAATCCGGGTTACGAGGGCAACCACCTCAGTGTAATCAATCCATCCTCCTAAGGAAAGCCTTGAACAACCAGCCTTGATTTGTTTCTAATCACCACTCCACGGTCATCTGGTTTGTTCTTGAATACCTGTTGGACCCTAAAAGGATCATACATGCCAATTCAACAGGTGGTTGAAGGTTGTTCTGTTGGAAACTCCCACAAGTCCAACAAGATATGCAGGTGAAGAAATAGAAGAATAAAAGACAAGAGTCGGCTATCCGTATTAGTCTATGTGGATGACCAAAGAACAAATGCTGACAAGTATTTGTTTATCCGCATTTACTAATGCGGATAGTCAAAACAAATACAGCTAAGTATTTGTTCATCCGCATTCACTAATGCGGATGCTCGAAGACAAATGCGCTTAAGTATTTGTTCATCTGCATTTGTCAATGCCAATGAACATACTTAATGAGAAAGCTCAACAAAAGAAATCTTGATGAAGATCAAGACATCCGCATTAGTTAATGCAGATGAACATTCACAAATGTTGATTACCTTTTGTACTTAGACTAGTATTCTGATGTATAGTGTCAGGGTAGTTCAGTCATTTTGTGCGGGCATTATGTCAACCGATAAATAGAATTGAATACCCTACTTTTATATCTCTCGAATAGTAGAAGTTTTGATTGTCATATGTTTCAATGGTGTCAAGTTACTGTTTTGTGCTGAAACCCTAGCATTCATTGTAACTTGTTTACCATCATCAATAAAAATCATTTATTAGTATTTTTAGCATTTAGTGTTCCTTGATTGTGTATTTCCACTACATAATCAATTACTCAATCATCATATTTGATCCTTGTCGAAGTCACATCAACCGAGAACTCATTCTCGGACCCTGTCAATTGGTATAAGAGCCTTGGCTCTTGAATTCGACTCAAGATCAATGGAGATCTTGAACCAAAATTGAGTGATCTGATGATTGAGTTGTTTAGTAGCAAGTTTTCTACTTCTAATAAGCATTCATACTGAAAATATCTGAAACATCATCAACCATCATTGTTCTACTGTCCAGAAATCATAAGAACACTTTTGATTGTTGATTCTTGACAAAAATCAGACAAACACTACTCTAAAATCAAAAATATTGACATACAAAACTGATAATTGACACAACAGTGAACTGTTCATCATATCAACCCTATTGCTGCTACTATTCACCAAAACCATACAAGCGCATCTTGACTTTGGACTGTTTGAACATTCTGGACATAAAATCAATTTAATCAATATTTAAACAATCTAAAAAAAGTTCATTACAATGGATTCTATTAACTTTTCTAAACTTGGTCATGCTTCTAACCTACCAATGCTTAAACACAAATATGAGTTTAAGCAATGAAAAATAAGGTTTAAAATTTACATTATAGGTGTAGATCCTGACTACTGGATTTCAATATACAAAGGACCCTACATTCCTGTTTCACTCTGACCAAGCTGCTCAGTACAAAACAATTAGAATTCCCATTGAGGATCTTAATCAAACACTTGATGGTGATGAATACAAGAAAATCAAAACTGATCTCAAAGCCTACTCCATTCTGACTCAGGCTTTGAAAATGGATGTCCTCGAAATATTAGAAAAGTATGGAGTTGCAAAAGGTGTCTAGAATGCACCACAAATCATGTGTGAAGGAAGCAGTAAGGTCACTGAAATAAACAAAGAAAAACTGGTGAACCAATATGAAACCTTCCATCATACCAAGGGTGAATCAATCTCCAAGAAGTTACATCGTTTTGTACAGTTGGTGAATGATTTGGAAATCATGGGGTTACATACAAAGAGAAATAACTGAAGAAGAAGATGCTACATAGTCTGCCTGAAAGTTGGAAGCAGAGTGTCACAATGATGAAGAATACTCTTGACTTGGAGAGGACCAGCTTAGACATCATGATTGCTAAGATTGAAGCTCTTGAGATATATGAAAGAAGCAAAAATCTCAGTGGACATCAAGTAATTAAGGCATACAAGTTTCCATCAAAAACTCATTCAGTGGAAAATTCCTTTGTGATTGAGGAAGATAATTTTCCATTTTCCAGAGATCAAGCAACAACCACCGGATTCATTGCTACTCCTCAACAAAACAAGCCATCATCTTCTACTCCATCAGCAGCAACACCCTCAAGCTTGCCTAATGATCAAAGATCTGAAGAGCAAAAGGCAACTTACAATGCTTTTGTTGCTAGTTTTGAAGCATATCTTAGAGGGAGACTTACATCAGCACATCTGATTCAGGAAGATTTAGAAGAAATGGATCCAGATGATGTTGAGGAAATGGACTTGCAATGGCAGATGGCCATGATTGTAATGAGAGCCAAGAAATTCTTTTGAAAAGGAAAGAAATCGAGTCTGAATAAGAACACAAAACTTGGATATGATAAATTCAAAGTTAAGTGCTTCAATTGTGGTATGAATAGTTATTTCTCTAGGGAATGCAATGCTACTAGAAGAAGTAACAACAATTTTTAAAGAACTTCACATGGTCAGCCATCAACTCAACCCAATTCAAGCTTTCAATCAAGAAATCAACATCAGTATCAACAACAAAATCAGCATCAGCAAATTCATCAAAGTCAGCCTCAACTAACTCATAAAGCACATGGAAGCAATCAACTAACCTCTAATGCACTTGTCATTAGGCAAGATGGAGTTTGTGACCGGAGCCTGTATGCTGAGTAAGTCAAACCTCAATTTCAAAATCATGTTCTCATGGCTCACATCAATGATGGTCCAACTCCAATGCCATCTGAGGTAAAATCAAATCTCTGTAGTAAAAAATTTATCAATGATTTAAAGGGATACAGAGAACATAATCACAAGTGGGCTCTTAAAATTAATGAAGAGAATGTCAAATCAGAAATGCTAAAACAAGAGATGAAAAGTTTTGAAATTAAAATCAAATCGCTTATGTTAGATATTGAAAAACTTCATGGTGAAAAGTACACTCTAGCAGCTGAGAATGAGAGATTATATGAATTGTTAACAAAAACCAAAGCTGAGCAATCAGCTACTAAAGTGAAACTTGAAAAGTTTTAATTCTCTTCTGCTAAGCTGCAAGAGTTACTTGACTCACAAAAAGAGCCAAAAGACATGACTAGGATAGGATACAATTCTTGTCCTCCTCCATACAATGACAACTACAAGGTTATGCCTGATTCACTCACTCATTCTGATTCCAATGAACCTAAAGTTATTGAAACTAAAACAATGGTTTCACAAATAACTAATCCTCAAAACAAACCAAGTGTTTACATTGAAACCAATGAGGATAAAATAAAACTAGGTTACCCAATCAAAATCAAAGAGTACACATACAAACCTGTAAGTGTAAAGAAACCAAAGAGCCCAGTCAAAGCCATTGTGCCATTTGTGAAATTCATCCCTGAAATCCTCAAGATGGAATAGAATGCTGAATTTTTGTGAAATTCTCTGCTGAAAGCGGATCTGATAGTGAGACTAAATCTCCAAAATTTTCAAGCAAATCAGAAAAGATTTCACTGAAACAAAAGCAAAGCAACAACTTTTCCATCATGCAAAGGGAAATCTCCCATGTTTCAAAGATCAAATGTAAAAACTGATTCTCAATCATCATTAAAGCACAAACAAGGAGTCGGTTTTGACATTTGCAACAAAAAACATGGAGATCAATTTGAAAAGAATTAAGTCAAGGTAAAAAGAAGCAAAAGCAATCTCAAAACACCAAGCATAGTAAAATTATGAAACAATATACTGAAACCAAGACTGAAGTTGCTTCTTTATTAAAAACACAATCTGAGACTAATGTAAAATCTTCTAGATCACATGAGGCCTCCCCATCAAAATCAAAAAGACAAAATGTATTGTGACATTTGTGACATGTCTAATCACAACACAAATGAATGTTATTTTAATCAATATTTCTCCATCTGTGACATGAACAATTATTCAACCAAAAACTGTTATTTCAACAAGTATTGTTCTGTATGTGATATGATAAATCACAATACATATGATTGTTTCTTTAAATAAAAAGGATTAAGAGTTCCTCAAAACAAGTCTAATTCACCAACTTCAACTGACAAGGTCAAAATTAGAAGTCCATAACATATGAAACAATCACTTAATTCTAATCCATGATTTAAAAAAAAGTGATTTCTGAAAATTAAAAACGTACCCTATTTCTATATAGAACTAAGGATCAAAGATTTGACTACTATTCAGATAGCTTAGCTGAAATTGATAAAATAAAACCAAAAAAAAACTCCACAAAATTTCATCAAAGCATTATCCTCTATACACAACCTAGAGGAAAGTATCAAGAGGTTACAGTAATGGATAAAGCAGGCAACCCAATACCATCATGACTTGGGTTCCATATTTTAACTAGTTCTTTTATGCTTGTAGGGTCGTCCATACAGGTCCAACAGCTTATGCTATGTGGACAGTGGATGCTCCTAACACATGATTGGAGATAGTTCCCTCCTTCATGACTTCAAACATATACAAAGAAATACTATAGCATTTGGTGGAAACTCACAAGGTGGTAGAATTACTGGTGAAGGATTTGTGACGAATGGAATGCTGAGTTTTGACAAAGTGAATTATTGCGAGAAACTAAATTTCAACCTCCTCAGCGTGTCTCAGATTCGTGACAAGAAATATTCCACTCACTTCACAGACACTCATTGCTACCTTCTGAAACCAAGATTCCAAATTCCAGAAGAATGGGTTGTCTTGAAGACTCTGAGAAAGAATAACACCTATGTCTTGAACCTTAACTCTGCTTAACCAAAAGAAGAAACGTGTCTGTTGTCTAAAGCATCATTTGATGAGTCACAACTTTGGCATAGACGTTTGGGACACACAAATTTCAAAAACATGAACAGATTGGTCAAAGGAAACCATGTAATTGGTTTACCTCAAAAAGAATTTTATTTAATTGACCACTATTCTACTTGTCTGAATGGAAAACAACACAAGTCTTCCCATAAGCCCAAGCTTGTGAACACAAACAATTATACATTAAAGTTACTTCATATGGATCTGTTTGGACCAACTCATGTCATGAGTATTTGAAAGAAACAGTATTCTTTGGTGATTATTGATGACTTTTCATGATTCACATGGGTCTTGTTTCTACTTCATAAAAACGAAGCATCCCAATTAATAAAAGATTTTATCACTAAAATTGAAAATCAACTTAATCAAAAAGTAAAATCAATTACAAGTAATAATGGGACAGAATTCAAAAATGAAAATCTAAGTTCAGTTTGCACAACTAAAGGCATTGCTCACCAATTCAGTGCAGAAACAAAATGGGGTAGCTGAAAAGAGAAACAAAACACTAATTGAAGTAGCAAGAACAATGCTAGCCAATGCTAAATTGCCATTTACCATTTGGGCTGAAGTAGTTAACACATCGTGCTTTGTGCAAAATCAAACTTTGATAGTCAAAGAAAGCAACAAAACACCATATGGAATGCTTTTTCACATAAAACCATTTATTAGATTTTGCAAGTCATTTGATAGTCCTGTCTCAATATTAAACACCTAAGATCATTTAGGAAAGTTTGCTCCTAAGTCTGATGAGGGATTCTTTGTAGGTTATTCCTCTGTTTCACAAGCTTTTAGAGTATTTAATCCTAGATTAAATATTATTAATGAAACAACAAATGTTCAATTCAATGAGCACTCCTTTCCTAAGTCAATAGATGGTCCCGACTGGTTGTTTGATATTGACTCATTTAAAAGATCTTTTGATCAATTTCAGTTGTCTAATACAAGTAACCTACAAACAGCTAGATCTTCTGAAACATTGGAGAGAATAGATGACTTTCCTATGATTCTCCTACTTCTGCTAATTAATTTGTTGAATAAGTTCCATTGCAAGCTAATCCTCTTAGACAAGATGTATAAAATCCGAGTGTTTCAATTGAGACTAGTCCTAGTACTCTTCCCATTCTTTCAAAAGAACCATCTACTGAAGTTAGACATCCTGAACCAGCTACTATACCAGTTGAAACTGAAAGGAATGCATATGATGAAAGACTTCAAAGTGCTGCTAAAGCTGCAGCTGAAGCTGGTGAAGCCTTTGATTATTTTCACCATTCTCCTACATCACAACCTGAAGGTCCCTCTCACCAAGATGATCTGAATATCAAGAACTTTGATGTATTAATTGTTGGTGACTAAATTCCAACCACCAGGATACACAAGAATCATCCAGTGTCAAGCATCATTGGTGAGTTAGATGAGCGGGAGAAAGAAGCAAGTCAAGTATTGCAAATATCTGTTTGTTTTCTTGCTTTCTGTGTCAAACTGTACCCAAAAATATAAAAGAGGCTCTTCAAGACAACAGCTGGATCGAGGCAATGCATGAAGAATTGCTCCAGTCTAAGATACAAGAAGTATGGCAGCTGATAGACCTTATCGAAGGACACCAGATGATTATATAGAAACAAGACTGATGATAGGGGTATTGTTTTAAGAAACAAGGCAAGATTGATTGTATAGGGATACACTCAAGAAGAAGAAATAGATTATGATAAAGTGTTTGCTCCTGTAGCGAGATTCGAAGCCATCAGACTTTTCCTTGCTTACTCTACGTCCAAGAAATTCACTATGTAGCAAATGGATGTAAAGTGTGCATTTCTTGATGGCAAAATCTTTGCAGAAGTCTTTGTGAGTCAACCACTAGGCTTTAAAGACCCAAATTTCTCTCATAGGGTATATAAGCTAGACAAAGATTTGTATGAAAGGACCTTTTGTGAGTTGTTACGTTAGCAGATGATCTGGACTGTATCCATCCAGATGATCTGGAATACATGGAGAAATTTGGGTATATAAGCTAGACAAAGATTTGTATGAAAGCTAGACAAAGATTTGTATGAAAGCTAGACAAAGATTTGTATGGTCTAGATTGATCAGACCCTATTTAAAGACACAAAGAGAAAGCTACACTCAAGGAAGCCCATTCCAAGAGACAAGCTCTTCACAAGCCTTTCTTTCTTCTGATGAAAGCACAGGCAACTTTCTCTTCACCCTTGAAGATCTGGACTGTATCCATCCAGATGATCTGGAATACATGGAGATAGTTCAGCAAATGGCTCTTCTCACTCATAGCGCCAATAAATTATACAAGAGGACATGGAGGAAGTTTCCAAGCAATACACCCAGTGGAAACTTTGGGCTGGACAAAAGCAAAGTAAAGTGTTACAACTGTAACCAGATGGGTCACTTTGCAAGGGAGTGTAAGGAACCAAGGACAAATGGTGGCCAAACACAAGCCAGGCCAAACTACACTAAAAGAGCCACCCAGAATGAGAAGCCAAAGCAGCAAGCTGCAGTTTCTGTTGAAGAAGGAGGCTTTAACTGGAGCTTTCAGGTGGAAGATGCATCTCCAAACCAATCACTAATGGCTGACCATGATGAAGCAAAGGTATTGGAACATCTCTGTACACATGAATGTATTGCTAAAGTAAATTTGATAGGTTCAAATGGATCGATCTATGTATATGATATGATGCAATTAACAATTATATGAACAAAGTAATCAACAGATGCAATTATAACAAAAGTTCATAGAAGTTTTATTGATAGATGTAAAGGATTACAATGTACAATTAAGAGAGTTCTAAGTATACTATGACAAAAACAAATACATATATTTACAAATAAGTCCCTACACTATGACAAAAACAAAAAATAAAGCCTAAATGTTAATCTTCAAGGCTCCAACAATACTCCCCCTAAGATTGGCATCTTGTCTTCAGTCATAATAATCTTCTGGCTCCTCTTTGATCTTGAAAATGTTGGGTTTGTTGGACCATATCAAAGTAGTTTAACCATTTAAACTTGAAAACGCAGCGGATTAAAACCTTAATATTATCATTTGAATCTGAAAATTAAGGCTCATATCATAATAACAACAAACCCAAGAACATAAGGATCATTTATATGTGTATGAACTAGCTATCAACAAGAAATAACAACCCAAAAACAAACCATGGAACTACCTTCCAAAGGCTGCTGAAAAACGGGATTTTGATGAAGAAAATGATGTTGTTGAACAGCCAAAACACCAAGGAAAGGTGTTCTCAAGCATCCATACCCACAAGCATCAAGCATACACCATTCTTGCTAGGATTTGTACACCAAAACCCAAAGAAGGGGCTGCTGGAACACCTTCCAGCCGAGATTCTCTTCAAGAAGAGGAGAAAACCTTTTGTTCTTGTGGTCCTTGCATGTGAGAGAGAGAATAAGATGGAGTGTGTGTGTAGTTAAGGGTGTTCTACTTCCAAGACATCAAATGAAAAACCCAAAAAGGGGGCTACAAGGCCAAGGGCGGCCGAAATACCCATTTAATTGGGTTTTCCCCCCAAAACTTAAACACCCAATTTTTTACAAGTTAACTAGTCACTAATTTGAGTTATATATAATTAACCTTTTAATTGAATAACTCAAACACACTCCTTTATTATTTGATGTTATTTAACTAACTTAAATAACATTACAAACAATATCTATGAACAAAATATCCCTATAAATTGTTCAATGTCATATGCAACTTATATAGAAAACCCATTTTCTAAAATTGGTGTATTTATTTAATTGCATGATCATATCATCAATTAAATATTATTTGGTGTTTGCTAAGCTTGTTATTGGGTATGACCCGACTTGGATCATAACGTACTAACCACATCAATGTTCTATGTGTCTTGGGCATAAAGAATCCAATAATCTCCCACTTGAACAAGATTCATAGAAGATTGATGCAAGCAATAAATACCGCCTAACAACGGTTTACTACCCTTAATACGCATGACTGAAAGCCATTTAATAACATCATCCCCTTCAAGTATACAACTTGAAATGATTTAGGTGAATCAATCATTTATCCTTTTGTTTCAGATGTCATGTTAAATCCAAGGACATAGAGTGATCATTCCTTGTTGATTTAACTTAATCAGGCCTTAGACATCTTGCTCTCAACAAATAAGAGGAACAAATTCCATCTTGACTACATACGTTTTTGACAATCACCTCGTGTCACACCTAAACATAGCCTTATCTACTGCCCATTATTTCATAGCAGTGAAGAACTAGCTCAAGGTATAACATTTGGTGAATATCAAAACCCAATATGTATCTCAGGTCGGAGGATACCAAATGATATTCGCCTTTACTCAAATTTACTTATGATCAATCTAGAATATTCCATGTAGTAAAATTAAGTTGCGGGTCAGTCCAATATTTGTATCCCACAAATATCTATGAACCTTGGCAGCAACCAATTGCTCTATATTCATTCCTTATGAATATCCACCAATCCATGTTCATAATAGTCTTACGTTCATATTTGTTCCCACAAACATGACCGACTATGGACATTTAGAATAATAAACATATTCATGGATGTATACATGCTAATATAACTGAAAATATCACAAGTATATAAAGAGTTAAATATTACATTGTTTCAAACTTTTAATACTAAACAGATCAATTCCAATCACTAGAACATCGAAGTCCTAAGGCACAAGTATGACTTTCATGCTTTGCCCTCTCAAGGAGCGTCGTGAGTGGATCCGCAATGTTTTGATCGGTGTGAACTTTACGAATACATATCTTTCCCTTTTCAACTTCATCCCTTATGTATTTGAATTTCCGCTCAATGTGCCTAGCCTTTTGAAATGCACAGGGTACCTTGATTTATGCAATTGTACCCTCGTTATCACAAAAGATATCTAGGGGATCCTGAATGGTAGAGACCACCCTAGGTCGGCGATAAATTTCTTTATCCACGCAGCTTCCTGAGATGCTAATGATGCGGCTATGTATTCGGATTTTGTAGTGGACAATGCTAATCCATTCATAATGAAGACATACCCCGATTGTGATCGAGAATCATCTCGAACGGTTTGGAAACTCGTATCCGTGTAACCCTTTACAACGAGTTCCTCTTCATCAGATCCATATATTAGAAACATTTCCTTAGTCCTCGTAAGGTATTTCAATATACTTTTAATAGCCATCCAATGGCTATTATCTGGATTCTGCTAATATCTGCTTGTCATGCTTAACAAGCATGGCACGTCCGGTCTAGTGCATATCATCGCATACATGATGGATCCTATAGCTGACGCATATGGGATGTCCTTCATTCGATATTGCTCATACTTTGAGCTTGGACATTGAGATGTACTCAATATTGTCCCTCTTTGAATAGGTACCATACCTTTCTCAGAGTTTTTCCATCTTGAACCCTTTCAAGACCTTATCAATATATGCACTTTGGTTTAAACCTATCAACCGTCTCGATCTATCCCTATAGATCTTTATTCCCAAAATATAGGCGGATTCACCGAGATTTTTATGGAAAAATAACTTCCAAGCCAGGTTTTAACACCTTCCATGGTTGGAATATCATTTCCAAAAGTAGTATGTCATCAACATACAATGCTAAGAATGTTATTATGCTCCCACTAGCCTTCGTATATACACAAGCCTCCTCGGCGTTCTTGATGAAACCAAATTTCTTGATCTCTTCATCAAAACGTTGATTCCAACTTCTCGATGCTAGTTTCAATCCATAGATTGACCTCTTTAACTTACATACTTTATTAGGATGTTGTGGATCGACAAAACTATCAAGTTGAACCATATGGACAGTCTCTTCGAGATGTCCATTAAGAAAAGTGGTTTTGACATCCATTTGCCAAATCTCATAGTCATAATATGCAGCTATGGCAAATAATATCCTAATTGACTTTACAATTGCCACATGCGAGAAGGTTTCATCATAATCAACCCTTTGAGTTTGAGTGAAACCTTTTGCTACAAGTCTTGCTTTGTAAGTATCCAAGTTTCCATGTATATCCATTTTCTTCTTGAAACCCACTTGCATCCAACCGGTTTAGAGTTAAGTGGAGGGTCAACCAATTCCTAATCTTGATTGTCATACATGGATTGCATCTCAACATTCATGGCTTCCAGCCATTTGTCACAATCCGAATTGGACATTGCTTCATGGTATGTAGTAGGCTCATCGGAGTCAACCACATAGCATCCATTCATGAAAAATCCATATCTTTCAGGTGGAATGCTAACTTTACCAGATCTATGAACGTTTTGTGTGTATTGATCAACCTCTTGATCATCATCAACAAGCTCTTGTTGATTGCTAGTGTCAACCAAACATGTATCGGCTTGTGGATCTTGATCCTCATCAAATTCCACTATTCTATACGTTATTCCTTCCATAAGGAACTTAGTTTCCAAGAACTCAGCCTTTCGAGCAATAAATACTCTTGCTCTGTTGGATCAAAGAAGTAGTATCCTATACAGTCTTTTGGGATATCCAACAAATATACACTTAGTGAATCGACTATCTAGGTCAGGGCCATATTCAAAATACGAGCCTCGGAGAGCATTGCAAAACCCCTAAATGATAGAGGTAGTGAGCTTATAACCATCATAGATTGAACCATATCCAATAGGGTTCGATTTCTCCTTTCGGACACACCATTATGTTGTGGTGTTCCAGGTGGAGTAAGTTGTGAGACGATCCCACAACTTCTTAGATGGTACTGAAAAGCCTCACTGGGTATTCACCTCCTCTATCTGATCGAAGAACTTTGATAGTTTTATTGAGTTGATTTTCTACTTCATTCTTGAAGATTTTGAACATTTCAAAAGCTTCATGTTTATGCGTCATCAAGTACACATGACCATATCAACTATAATCTTCTGTAAAGGTAATGAAGTATCTTTCACCATTTCTTGTCATTGTCTTAAAAGGTCCACATACATCCGAATGTATGATTCCCAATAAGTCTTTAGCCCTCTCGTTAGTACCAAAGGGTGACTTGGTCATCTTCCCTTGTAAACAAGATTCACACTTACCAAATGAAACATTTTCATTTGTTTTCAAAAGACCATTCTTTTGAAGTGTTTGAATTCTATTCTTGTTTATATGACCAAGACGACAATGCCACAGATATGAATCACTTAAACCCATTTTAAGTTTCTTGGTGCTTGATTGGTATAATGAGTTATTATAGGATGAATCATCATGAACCAATTCATAGAGACCATTAAAAGGCATAGCCTTAAAATAAAACACATCATCCATACAAACATAAATACCATTGTTAACAAACTTTAATTCAGAACCACATTGTTTTAAAAGGGAAATCAAAATTATGTTTCTAGTCAAAGTGGGAGCATAGAAAATGTTCTTAAGAATAACTTCCAAACCATTTGAAAGTTTCAAAATATTGTCTCTTTGGGCTTCGACATCAACTTTTGCTCCGTTGCCCATGTAGAGACTTGTGTCTCCCTTTCTGAAGTGCTTATTTCTTTTGAACCCCTGTAACAAATTGCATATGTGAGTTCCACATACGATATCCAATACCCATGTGTTTGAAGAAATAACATTTAAACCAATGTGAATTATGAAAGTTGTACCTAAGGTTTGCCCAGCATCCCTCTTGTTTCTCAACTCTTTGAGATAGGTTGGACAATTCCTTTTCCAATGTCCTATCTCTCCACACTCAAAGCATGGATCGTTCTCCGTTACCTTAGGCTTCTTAAGCTTAGGTTTTGGAGGTTCCGCTTTAGCCTTTCCTTTCCCCTTTCCTTTGATGTACCCCTTTCCTTTGACAACATTTGCCTTGGGATCAGGGAATGGCCTTTTCTTATTGCCTCCCTCATTGATCGAGAGAACAGGTAGAACCTTTCTACCCATTCCTGCCTCGGCTGTTTTGAGCATTGCGTGAAGCTCACCAATACTCTTGTCCCATCCGTTCATATTGTAATTCATTATGAACGTCTCAAACCTTTTAGTGAGGCCATTAAGGATCAAATCCGTGGCCAACTCCTTTGAGATGGGACAATTAAGCCGCTCGAGGCGATCAACGTGGCTTTTCATATTAAGAACATAAGATGATAACGATTGGGTTTCTTCCATGTGACACGCATGAAGCGCTCGAACTGTTTCGAAGAGCTCTACCCTAGCTTGTTGAAGGAACATTTCCTTCAATTGGGTAATTATGTCATATGCCCCAAGATGCTCCAAATCCTTTTGGAGTTCGGGAATCATAGTTCCCAACATGAGGCAGGAAACCTGCATGGAATCCTCAGTGTATTGAAGCCAATCCTTATAGGCCTCAACATCCTCGGGGTCGGGTTGGTCAGGAATAGGATCGTCAAGGACATAGGCCCTTTTCTCTTGCTTGAGAACAATTCTCAAGTTTCGATACCCGTCCATAAAGTTATTATGGTTAAGACGATCCCTTTCTAAGATGGTTCTCAGTGATAGGGTAGGGACGGTCGGGGTGGTAGCATTATTGTTTGCTGCCATTTCTACAAAATTACAAAGTTCATTTTACTATTTCTGAAAAATTGCATTTTAATTATTAATACCCTTTACACGTCTCATAGACAATTAATAATTAAAATCTAGAATCCAACGTTACATTTAAATGATGGTTAGGTGACCTGTATCCCATTATTTAAATTAACAAGGTAGTCAACATTTGACAATTGCAACCTATTGCAACTTCAAGCTTTATGGGATCGGTTAAACATCTTATGTTTAGTCGGCATGTAAACTCCCATCAACACCATTGTACGCCATGCTTCGGTGACCCTATGCACATGGTTTCCAATTCAAGTCGTCCTACTTACACACACGTGTGAGTTTACACATACAAGTGGTTAGGTGACCTTCATCCCACAAGTATGTTAAGCCCACCTCAAACACACAAGTTCCCTAAAAGTGGTTAGGTGACCTTTACCCCACAAGTAGTTTACAAGTGATTCGAGTGTCGTGTAAAAGGATGGTGTTAAACTTGTTTTCAAAGGGATTTAAGTTTCCATTAATTCTAGTTATGAAAACTCTATATACCTTGTATTCGCATGCTTTCAAATACATGGTACCCTATGGTTCTTTTTTAATAAAACATCTTTTATTTTGAAATCATTAATCCTTTTAATAACCTTTTATTAGTCACTTAATGATTAGGAACCAAAAAAAATTCAGCTTGTTATGATAATTTATTTAGACTGTTAAGCATATCCACATAACAAACAATCAACATAAAATGAATAATCAAACAAGCATATATAAAACAACCACATGTGCATAACCATAGCCACTATGCTGACAACACTTGTTTGCCATCACAAGTGTTGTCATTTGGTCTTTCCTAAGGGTTGAACACAACACAAAAGATGAGATCTCCAAAGACCCCCACTTGAACTTGCATCCAAATGCTTCCAGTCCTTCTCTTTGTGTCTTCCTTTTGTGCTTCCATCTTGTGCATCTTCTTTTACAAAATTTATATCCTAAAACAAATTTTCTAATAAAAGAAAGCACACTCAATCTATCTATTACATTGCCATTGAATGTGTAACACCCCGAAAAGTCGAAACGAGTCATTAAGGATAATGGGCTTAATTAATGGGTATTTAATAAAAGAGGGAAATGGGTTATGGGCCAAATTGGGTTTATGGGCAAGAGCCTAAGTGATTAAGGCCCATAATCAGCCCTTAACCTACCTAAATCAGCCTCCATCTCCATCATTTGAACCCTAGCTCCCAAAATTCATAGAGAGAGAAAGTAGAGAGAGAAAGTGAAGAAAACTCAAGATTTGAAGCTTCAAGGTTAAGAGATTGAAGATCAGGGTGTTGGAGCATCAAAACCTAAGAAAGAAGCAAAAAATCCAGGTAAGAATCGACCTCTAAACCCTTCTGTAAACCAAACCCGGATTCTAGGGTTTTGGGTTTTGAAAAGTTGCAAAGAATCGTATAAAGGTCATATTTTTACGTATGAAAACAAGTATAAAGCTTAGATTTAGCCTCATGGATGATAAACTAAGAGATTGGACGTAAAAAGTTATGATTTTGGGTTAAAAACGGACTGGTTCGTAATTTTTATGCGATCTGCGAAAATGTATATGCATCCAGTAAATTTGCATATTCAATCAGCCAAACTATGAGGACTACCTGCGAAACTATAGTTTCGCAGGTAGTTTCGCAGACATGTTTTTCCAACGAAAGTTGGGCGAAACTGACAGCAATACAGGCAGTGAAGATGCCAGCGAAACTGCCAGCGAAGGTGCTAGCGAAACTAGCAGCGAAACTGCTGGTGAAACTAGCAGCGAAACTGCTGGTGAAACTAGCAGCAAACTGTTGGCGAACCGAGCTGCGAAATTGCTGATCTTGCAGCGAAATTAGCAGCGAATTTAGGCAGAAATTAACCCCTTAGAGTGTTAACTTGTCTGCAGGCTGTGTAGAGTGATCCTAGCCTTGTAAGCTTAGTATAGAAGTTATTCGTGGTATCCAGGTGAGTTCTAGATCCCCTATTTATAAGTTTTTCCATGTTTTGGGGCTATTATGCATACTAAATTTACGTTTTAAATGACCCAGATTTTAAGGGATTTTAACAGGAAGAATGATTTTTCTATAAGTAAATGTGCTATATAAATGTTTAAATATAAAAATTTTTCGCACTGACGTGGCAGCCCGGCCCCAGCTAGGGGCGTTGCCCCTTGGACCCCACTAGGGGCTGCTGCCCCTAGGACCCCGCTGTCAGGGGCTGCCGCCCCCGAACCCCCGCTGTCCCGCGGAGGATCGGTTATGTTTTTATGATGAATTTTACTTGGCATGATGTGTACTTAATAAGTTAAGTATTATATATAGTAAAGTGGAAGGTGATATTAATGAAAAGTGAAACTTAATGAATGTTACCCCCGGGTCCGTTTGATGATGTAATGTCTTGCAAGCACTGTGATAGACTTCACTTAGGTGAGTCTAATGTATGATGATGGATCTGTATTCATGAGCGGGCTATATGCCTTGCAGTGTGGATCAACTGTAGGGGGTTAGCTACTGTATTCATGTGTACCGACAGGGATTTGCATTTGTTGTCGATCAACATGGAGCTCTTGCTTTGTGCAATCTCGTTTATGATGAAAGTGAAAGATAATGAAAGATAATGAAAATGCTTATTATGATGCAAGTTATGTTATGTACTAAGATGTATGCATGTTCATTATATGAAGGAAAAGTTATATTTTCTTATATTATTTAAAACTAGAACTCACTCAGCGAAGCTGACTTTCATGCATAATAGTTGGCAGGTAAGTGCTGATGCTGAGGATGGCACACGGAGCTACTTGGGGAGCTATGGATGGCATTACTGTTTATGAAATCTTTATTGTAATTTAAGAACAAGTAACATGTTTTGTTTGAAATTAAAGGACAAATGTATGAGTACAATATGGTTTCTAAGTTTTAAATGGATGTCTAATTATTTCCGCTGCAATGTTTTATTATTAAACTGATTTTATGCTATGATTAACCAACTGTGAGGCTTCCCGGGAACGGGGCCTTACAAGTTGGTATCAGAGCCAAAGTTTAAGATAATTGGGTAAACTGTTTTCAAAACCTAAACTTAAACTGAAAATGGGAGCGAATGAAGAATGCCAATCCAAGTAGCTACGTGCCTTCAGGTAAAAGTTTCAAGTAAAACCGGAATTATGTGTGTGTGCTATTTGTTTTATGTGCTTGTAGATTGGAATACTGATATGTGTTAGGATAGTGATTGCTTGGGACAGGAGAGTAAGGTAAGTGGTTAATCACACTTGGCCACTGTAATTAAGGACTTATCGTACTTATAATGATCTGAGCAATTATCTTGAATAACCATTTTGGTGTTTGAATCTTATAGGAATTAGTTATGGCTGGTAGAAAATCTTGAAAGGCAACCCGAGGAGGTGCTCGTGGCGGGTGTACTACTGAGCCACGTGTCACCCGGAGCAAAGCTAAATCTCCCGAGACTGTCATGAGGAGTCAGACCTCCATAGTCACCCGGAAAGGGAGGGATCAGCCACCCTCAAACCCACTGTGAAGGAGGCTATCGCTGACGACGTCTACAATGTCATGCAAAATGTCTTACCCTTGGTGGTGACCGAGGTGATTAAAGCAGTCAAGGATGGAGAGAAAGCTGAGAAGAAGGGGAAGGAAAGTGAGAAGAATTCAGGAAAGTCCACTGGGAGGACTGAGGAATCTGAAGAGGAGCCATCAAACCCTAAGGTGGTAGTCCATGATGACGACAGTGATGAGGAGTCCGAGAGAGAGACTACTAGAGGGTGCAACTATGGGGCATTTCAAAGGTGCAAGCCCCCAACCTTTGATGGTAACGGCAATGCTACTGCCGCTCATCGTTGGGTCAGAGAGATGGAAGCGGTACTGGAAATTAGTGAGTGTCGAGAAGATCAAAAAGTTAAGTTTGCCACTCATTCCTTCGTTGAATCAGCGTTATGCTGGTGGGACAATATTGTCCAGGCTGAGGGGAAGCGATCGATAGCCAAGATGAAGTGGTCGGAGTTGAAGGAGTTAGTGCTGGAGGAGTATTGTCCCCATCGGGAATTAGACAAGATTGAAAAGGAGTTCTTGTATTTGAAGGCTGGGAACATGACTCATCAAGAGTATACCTCCAAGTTCAATGAACTTGCAAGACTTGTGCCAGACATGGTGACACCTGTGTCGAGGAAGATCAAAAGATACATACAGGGTTTGCCTGTGGACATCAGGAGGCACATGATTGCAGCCAGACCGGGTACGTTTAGGTTTGTGGTGGATTTAGCTGGGAGGTTGTACGATGAGATAGACCCAGTGCCTGTACAGAAGAAGGTGGAGAAATGGAATGGGAACAAGAATGGAAATGGGAAGCGGTTCGGAGGTGATAACTTCCGGAGTGGAGAGAAGAGGATGAGGGTTGAAGATCAGTCTGGGAGACAGGGAAATACTGGTGAAGGAGGTGCTTGTAGAAAATGTGGAAAAGGTCATTCAGAGGAGTGCAGAATTGGGACGGGAAAATGTTTCAAATGTGGAGGCGAGGGCCACTATGCTAGGGATTGCAAGGTGGGGAAGTGTTACCTGTGTGGCGAGATGGGTCATGTGGGAAGAGACTGTAAGAAAGGAAAACCAGAAGGATCAGGAATGGTTAAAGCTGGAGATAAGGGAAGGGGTGACGGTTCAAAGGCGAAGGCGAGGGCATTCAACATAACTCGCGAGGAGGCCAGGGCAGACCCAGAAGTAGTTTCAGGTATGTTTCTGGTAGACCATGAATATGCTTCTGTGCTCTTTGATTCTGGTGCTAGTAGGAGTTTTGTGTCTGCTGTCTTTTGTCGTTTGTTGCATGATAAGAGTAGAAAGTTAGATGAGCCTTTCTATGTAGAAACAGCCATTGGTAAGTCCACTAAGGTAACTGAGGTGGTTGAGGATTGCCTGATTGAGTTAGAGGATTGTAAGTTCCCTGCTAAGTTGCATGTTATGGCCTTAGGAGGTTTCGATGTGGTGTTAGGCATGGATTGGTTAGCTACCTATGAAGCCAATATTGTATGTAGTAAGAAGATAATTCGTCTAATAGCGCCGGACGGTAGTTCTGTTACGGTTCGTGGAGATAAGGTGTGCTGTGTAGCGAAGGTCGTGTCGATGATCACAACTGAAAAGTACTTGAGACGTGGGTGTAGCGCTTACTTGGCCTATGTAAAAGATGTGGATGCACCAGAGCCACAATTATCAGACGTGCCGGTAGTGCGTGAGTTTCCTGACGTCTTTCCTGAAGACCTGACCGGTGTGCCGCCTGACCGCGAAATCGAATTCCAGATCGATTTGCTACCGGGAGCACAACCTGTCGCTAAAGCACCGTATTGATTAGCTCCTTCGGAGATGGTATAACTGAGGGACCAGTTTCAAGATTTATTGGATAAAGGCTTCATCCGACCGAGTATCTCTCCATGGGGTGCTCCGGTTTTATTTGTCAAGAAGAAAGATGGTAGCATGCGGATGTGCATTGACTATCGCGAGCTCAATAAGCTGACCGTAAAGAATCGGTATCTGTTACCAAGGATCGAAGACCTGTTCGATCAACTTCAGGGTGCCAGCTGGTTTTCAAGGATAGACCTGCGGTCTGGTTACCACCAACTGAAGGTGAAAGAACAAGACATTTCTAAGACAGCGTTCCGTACGCGTTATGGACACTACGAATTTCTCGTCATGTCCTTTGGTTTAACCAATGCGCCAGCTGCTTTCATGGACCTCATGAATAGGGTATGTCGACCAATGTTGGATAAATCGGTGATAGTATTCATCGACGACATCTTGATTTATTCAAAAAGTGAAGAGGAACATGCCGATCATATTCGAGAAGTATTGGAGACACTCAGAAATGAGAAGTTATATGCTAAGTTCTCTAAATGCGCATTTTGGCTACGAGAAGTTCAATTTCTGGGTCATGTGGTTAATCCCGAGGGGATCAGGGTGGACCCTGCGAAGGTTGAAGCGGTGATGCAATGGGAACCTCCAAAGACGCCATCTGAGATTCGCAGTTTCTTAGGCCTGGCAGGCACCTATAGGAGGTTTATCCAGGATTTCTCCAAGATAGCTTCTCCTTTGACAAAGCTGACCCGGAAGGACGTGAAGTATGAATGGGGTACAGATCAGGAGAACGCCTTCCTAGAACTAAAGACGAGGCTAACTCAAGCCCCTGTATTGACGTTACCTGAAGGGAACGAGGATCTGGTGGTCTACTCGGATGCCTCGTATGCAGGATTGGGTTGTGTGTTGATGCAACGAGGGAAGGTGATAGCCTATGCCTCTAGACAATTAAAGGTCCATGAGGCCAATTACCCATGATTTAGAGTTGGCTGCGGTAGTGTTTGCATTAAAGATTTGGAGGCACTACCTGTATGGGGTGAAGTGCACCATCTTCATTGATCATAAAAGTCTGAAGTATTTCTTTGAACAAAAGGAACTCAATATGAGGCAGAGGAGGTGGTTGGAACTGATCAAGGATTATGACTGCGAAATTCATTATCATCCAGGCAAAGCCAATGTGGTTGCTGACGCCCTTAGCCGAAAAGGACGACCCCAACCAATTCGGGTGAGGGCTTGCCAGATAATCATGACGCCTGATGTTATGAAACAAGTGAGGGAGTTCCAGGATAAGGCATTAAGAGATGACAGAATCAACTCTGAAAGGATGAAAGGACAAGTTTCAGATTTGGGGGAAAACACCCTGGGTGTTAGAACCCGATCTGGGAGAATGTGGATCCCTCTCTATGGGGATCTGAGGGAGAAAATGATGGATGAAGCTCACAAAACTTGATATTCCATACACCCCGGTGCCACGAAAATGTATCAGGATCTGAAGAAAGATTACTGGTGGCCGGGAATAAAGCGAGACGTGGCTAAGTACGTGAGCAAGTGTCTAACTTGCCTGCAAGTGAAGGCAGAGCACCAAAAGCCATATGGGAAGATTCAGCCTTTGGATATCCCTGAATGGAAATGGGAACATATCACAATGGACTTCATCACGAAGCTACCTCGCACGACGAGGGGAAGCGACGCAATCTGGGTGATTGTTGACCGTCTAACAAAGAGCGCCCATTTCCTACCAATTCGTGAGACGTATTCCTCGGAGAGGTTGGCACAACTATTTACCAGGGAGATCAAGGCTCGTCACGGCATGCCAGTGTCTATCGTTTCGGATAGGGAGACACGGTTTACGTCCAAGTTCTGGAATAGGTTTCATGACTCAATGGGGACTAGACTGCATATTAGTACGGCTTACCATCCCCAGACGGATGGTCAGTCGGAAAGGACGATCCAGACTTTAGAAGACATGCTACGAGCCTGTGTAATCGACTTTGGAGGAAGCTGAGATGAGCACTTAGCGTTGGCGGAATTCTCATATAATAATAGTTACCATGCAAGCATTGGTATGCCACCTTACGAAATGTTGTACGGTAGGAAGTGCAGGACGCCCGTGTGTTGGGGTGACATCGGGCAAAAGGAATTGGGGAGACTTGAAGTGATTGAGGTCACAACTGAGAAGTTAGATAAGATTAAGGCGTTCATGAAAGCCGCAAAGGATCGCTAGAAGTCTTATGTTGATAAGAGGCGTAGACCGATAGAATTTGAGGTTGGTGACAAGGTTATGCTCAAGGTATCGCCCTGGAAAGGGATCATCAGGTTTCGAAAAAGGGGAAAATTAAGCCCAAGATTCATAGGGCCATTCCGTATTATTGCAAGGGTAGGAGAAGTGGCCTACAGATTAGAACTACCTGATGAGTTGAGTGGAATTCACCCTACGTTCCATGTATCTCATCTCAGGAAATGTCTGGCAGATAATGATGCAGTTGTACCATTAGAAGACATTGAAGTCGATGAACGGCTGAATTATGTAGAGCAGCCGGTGGCCATCCTTGATTGGAAAGAGAAGCACTTACGGAATAAAGTGGTTCCACTAGTACGAGTACAGTGGAGACACAGAAAAGGATCAGAATCTACGTGGGAGACTGAGGAGGAGATGAGGAAATTTTACCCTCAATTGTTTGATGACTGACTGGTTTCGAGGACGAAACCTAAATAAGTGGGGGAGACTTGTAACACCCCGAAAAGTCGAAACGAGTCATTAAAGATAATGGGCTTAATTAATGGGTATTTAATAAAAGAGGGAAATGGGTTATGGGCCAAATTGGGTTTATGGGGAAGAGCCTAAGTGATTAAGGCCCATAATCAGCCCTTAACCTACCTAAATCAGCCTCCATCTCCATCATTTGAACCCTAACTCTCAAAATTCATAGAGAGAGAAAGTAGAGAGAGAAAGTGAAGAAAACTCAAGATTTGAAGCTTCAAGGTTAAGAGATTGAAGATCTGGGTGTTGGAGCATCAAAACCTAAGAAAGAAGCAACAAATCCAGGTAAGAATCGACCTCTAAACCCTTCTGCAAACCAAACCCGGATTCTAGGGTTTTGGGTTTTGAAAAGTTGCAAAGAATCGTATAAAGGTCACATTTTTACCTATGAAAACAAGTATAAAGCTTAGATTTAGCCTCATGGATGATAAACTGCGAGATTGGACGTAAAAAGTTATGATTTTGGGTTAAAAACGGACTGGTTCGTAATTTTTATGCGATCTGCGAAACTGTATATGCATCCAGCGAATTTGCATATTCAATCAGCGAAACTATGAGGACTTCTTGCGAAACTATAGTTTCGCAGGTAGTTTCGCAGACATGTTTTTCCAACGAAAGTTGGGCAAAACTGACAGCAAAACTGGCAGCGAAGATGCCAGCAAAACTGCCAGCGAAGGTGCTAGCGAAACTAGCAGCGAAACTGCTGGTGAAACTAGCAGCGAAACTGCTGGTGAAACTAGCAGCGAAACTGTTGGCGAACCTACCTGCGAAATTGCTGATCTTGCAGCGAAATTAGCAGCGAATTTAGGCAGAAATTAACCCCTTAGAGTGTTAACTTGTCTGCAGGCTGTGTAGAGTGATCCTAGCCTTGTAAGCTTAGTCTAGAAGTTATTCGTGGTATCCAAGTGAGTTCTAGATCCCCTATTTATAAGTTTTTCCATGTTTTGGGGTTATTATGCATACTAAATTTACGTTTAAATGACCCAGATTTTAAGGGATTTTAACATGAAGAATGATTTTTCTATAAGTAAATGTGCTATATAAACGTTTTAATGACCTGGCTGCCGCCCCCGAACCCCCGCTGTCCCGCGGAGGATCGATTATGTTTTTATGATGAATTTTACTTGGCATGATATGTACTTAATAAGTTAAGTATTATATATAGTAAAGTGGAAGGTGATATTAATGAAAAGTGAAACTTAATGAATGTTACCCCCGGGCCCGTTTGATGATGTAAAGTCTTGCAAGCACTATGATAGACTTCACTTAGGTGAGTCTGATGTATGATGATGGATCTGTATTCATGAGCGGGCTATTGCAGTGTGGATCAATTGTCGGGGGTTAGCTACTGTATTCATGTGTACCGACAGGGATTGGCATTTGTTGTCGATCAACATGGAGCTCTTGCTTTGTGCAATCTCGTTTATGATGAAAGTGAAAGATAATAAAAGATAATGAAGATGCTTATTATGATGCAAGTTATGTTATGTACTAAGATGTATGCATGTTCATTATATGAAGGATAAAGTTATATTTTCTTATATTATTTAAAACTAGAACTCACTCAGCGAAGCTGACTTTCATGTATAATAGTTGGCAGGTAAGTGCTGATGCTGAAGATGGCACACGGAGCTACTTGGGGAGCTATGGATGGCATTACTGTTTATGAAATCTTTATTGTAATTTAAGAACAAGTAACATGTTTTGTTTAAAATTAAAGGACAAATGTATGAGTACAATATGGTTTCTAAGTTTTAAATGAATGTCTAATTATTTCCGCTGCAATGTTTTATTATTAAACTGATTTTATGCTATGATTAACCAACTGTGAGGCTTCCCGGGAACGGGGCCTTACAGAATGAATAAATAAATTACATCCAAATACAAACACAAAAGAATAATATTACAACCCATTATGAATGAAATCAACCAAAACAAACATCCATTCAAAACCAAATCAACACAAGGTCAATGCTAGGTTATGCACCAATATGAAACATCATCCAAGAACCAAAATGAATCCCCGTTTGACCCTAATTTTCAGCCAACATAAACCAAGAATTTAGGATGCTTTGTCCAAACAAAACACAATCAACCATTTTGATATCTATTCTTTCAAGGTTTAATCATAAGCATGTAAGATATAACCTTGAAAGGTTGGGGATTCATCATAACATCACAAAACAGCCCCTATTAGGTTGTTAAAACCCCATAAAACCAATTTTACAAGGATAATGAAGCTAGTCATCCACATATCCGGCTCTAGATGCCAATGTTGGGTTTGTTGGACCATATCAAAGTAGTTTAACCATTTAAACTTGAAAACTCAGCGGATTAAAACCTTAATATTATCATTTGTAATCTGAAAATTAAGGCTCATATCATAATAACAACAAACCTAAGAACATAAGGATCATTTATATGTGTATGAACTAGCTATCAACAAGAAATAACAACCCAAAAACAAACCATGGAACTACCTTCCAAAGGATGCTGAAAAACGGGATTTTGATGAAGAACATGATGTTGTTGAACAGCCAAAACACCAAGGAAAGGTGTTCTCAAGCATCCATACCCACAAGCATCAAGCATACACCATTCTTGCTAGGATTTGTACACCAAAACCCAAAAAAAAGGCTGCTGGAACACCTTCCAGCCGAGATTCTCTTCAAGAAGAGGAGAAAACCTTTTGTTCTTGTGGTCCTTGCATTTAAGAGAGAGAAGAAGATGGAGTGTGTGTGTAGTTAAGGGTATTCTACTTCCAAGACATCAAATGAAAAACCCAAAAAGGGGGCTACAAGGCCAAGGGCGGCCGAAATACCCATTTAATTGGGTTTTTCCCCCAAAACTTAAACACCCAATTTTTTACAAGTTAACTAGTCACTAATTTGAGTTATATATAATTAACCTTTTAATTGAATAACTCAAACACACTCCTTTATTATTTGATGTTATTTAACTAACTTAAATAATATTACAAACAATATCTATGAACAAAATATCCCTATAAATTGTTCAATCTCATATGCAACTTATATAGAAAACCCATTTTCTAAAACTGGTGTATTTATTTAATTGCATGATCATATCATCAATTAAATATTATTTGGTGTTTGCTAAGCTTGTTATTGGGTATGACCCGACTTGGATCATAACGTACTAACCACATCAATGTTCTATGTGTCTTGGGCATAAAGAATCCAACAGAAAATGGGCTTATCCTTGTACAACTCTAGTTCTCGTAATGCTTTCTTTATAGCTGACAAGAACTTTTCTGCCAAAATACCTTGCTCGGGTTTAAATTCATTTGTTTTAATGTCCATATCATCCATCACCAGGAGAGTCTCCTTTGACAGACTTGCTATATCAACATTAGCATAGAACTCAAGTGGATTTGATTGGTCTTTCACGTGTACTTTACGCCTTTGCTTGAAATCCTCATGAACTCTATATTAGGAATATCCTTTTTGAAAATATTTGCATAAGCCAGAGCTTTCCTTAAGGAAATTCGCTCCATAGTTGCATTCATCACCTTAATAATTGTCATGAAGTATTTCCTATCATTTTCAGTATCTACAGACGTCACTTACTCAAAATTTTGGTTAGACAAAAATGAAATATAGCTCGGATGAAGTAATTTCAACTCAAAAACTCCAAATAAGCTAATCCTTATCCCAATCATCCTCATTTCTTACAAGCTTAAGATGAAAAGTATTAGAATCATAAAACCATCTCAGGATTGGTTTAGACGTTTGAGTTCCATCTATGACTTTCAATCCTAGATTAGTTACCTTTTCATAATGCTTATCACCAAATGTTTCTAGATATATTTCTTCTATTTCTGAGCTTGATACTTGTTTCTTATCAATTCTCTTCAATGTCTCAAATACATCTTATCTTCTTGATCATATTGTGTTTTGAGAAAAGCTAACATTCTTGTAATTCCTCTATCAAGAAGTTTTACAAAGTTTTCTCCTCTTGCAGCCTTGGAAGGATTAATAAGAGGCAACTTATGTAATTCGTTCAGATACTGTACTGGCAAAGTAATTATACTTGAGTAAAAATGATATACATCACATATTGCATTTACTCTCTTTATCAAGAAGGCATTGAACACGTCAATACTTCCACGGAACGATCTTTACATCCTTAGTTTTATCAGGCACAATCATAGCATTTAGTAGCTCTGAAATTGATTATCCTGTTTGAAACATATTTCTCACTAAGTCACAAACAGACCTTGCTTTATTCCATAATTGTTTCTGATCCAAATCAACTTTGTAAGCTTGTTGCTTAGTAATAGGAAACATTCTCATTAACTCATTTCTTTTCTCATGAGTTCTTTTCTCTAACTTCATGGACTTTATCTCTTGAGGTTTCAACACCTCAGTCCCCTTGGTGATTTCCAGATATTGTGGATTATCCATGTCTAAAATAATCATTTTGTTATACATCTTCTCTGTCTCTTGGAAACTTCTCACCAATCTTCTTAAAGATTCACTTTGAAGTCTTTTAAGCCTCTTCCATGGGTAGTTCCTGGATTGCAACCAAGTCCTTAGAGCAGAAATACTCATGTCCTCTAGATCAGGATAGTGCAATTCATTCACAGGAATATCATCGATGTTTAAACTTTCACTCATAGGTGCCCACTCACCATGCTCCAAGCTAATCTCATTAGGATCGACATGTGCTGACGACTCTGCAATCATACATTTTTCATACTCTTCATTGATTTGAGTCACTGTCAACCCGTCTAGAAACACCCTATTGTACTTCTTTTTGACAAGATAATTGTAATCGTCCTCAAAATCCACAGGAATAGGAATATCATCATTAACGTTCATCATAGGAGAATCAACTATTTCACACACATTTTCCTCCTTCAATATTTCATTGTATCACTCATTTGTAAAGTATGAATCAATATCATCCAGTGCTTCAATCTGCTTTTGGACTTCTTCTTCTTCAACATATACAGTTCCTTCATTAATCTTTTAAGTTTTAGCTTGAACAGATGTTGATCCTGGCTCAACTTCATCAATCATTCTCTTACCTTTTTCTACTTCAGAAAACTTTTTAATCACTACAACTTGTGATTCTTCTTTAGTATTTTTTCAATCATAATAGTTTCAGTCTCTTTTTCTTTCTCTTGCACACTTTCTTTCAACTTTCTAACTCTTCATTCAGTCTTTTAATATTTTCTTCATGATCAACTATCAACCCATCTTTCTTTTCATTATCAGCTCTTAACACATCATTCTCATCTTGTAATCTCTTTATCTTTTCATCTTGATCAACAAGTTTGTCTTTCAAATCATTAATTGCTTCTTCATCACTATCAATTTCAATTTGAACACAAACATCATTGGTTTGTTTCAACACTGTCTCATTCATAATCATCAATTGTGTTCTTGTATAGGAGATTGTAGACCAGAAGTTATATTTTGTGTAATAGGCTCAGATAGAATAGCACAATATAATCAAAATCAAAAGTTTGATTCTGATCCAAGTTAGCATCAACATTCTCATCACCCACATCATTACCATCATCTCTTTCCTCATCATTCATCTCAGCTTCACCATCACCTTCATCATTTTCAGCAGTCTCATCTCTATGATCAGATAAGGTTTCTTCACTATCCATAGCTTGATTGGTTTCTTCTTCATTTCCTCCAATATCACCACCTTGATTATTTCCACCATCATCATCATTATCTTGATCATTATTATCATCATTATCTTCAGCACAAGAACTATCATCATCATATTGTTCTTCATCATCATCACCTTCATCATCTTCTTTTTCTTCAATTATTTCTTCAAATACATCATCAATTAAGTCATTTGGATCCACAGGTTCATCCTCAATCAATTGAAAATGTTATTGATGAACATTAACCTCATCCATAGCAACATTTCTCATATAATCAAACAAAGGGACATTTGGAGCTCCAGTAATGACAACTAATATCTTGTACACAATCTCCAGACATATGCTCAAGCTCGAGTCTATCACCTTCTACTCCATAGACATACAAATCTAGATGCTCTTCATTAATGATCAACTGAAGAAATCTGGGATACATCAGATACTTGTTTCTCTTCCCTTTCTCCAAATTTAAGATGAATCCATTCATGATCCATTTTGCCATGTTAAACCTTCTGTTTGTGGCCAATGCTACAATGGGAGATGCAATGTACACTGGAAAAGAATTCCATCCAGCACTTCTTTTGGACATGCAATGTTGGAGTATATAACATAATAGCTTCTAATTATTGTACACCCTAGCCCTGAAGAACTGTTTCTTAGGAAAGTTATCAGGGTGTCCTATCATCATGAGGATCATTATCACCCAATACAAGAGCCACTCCGATAGATTGCTCAAAGATCTCTATCATTCTGTCATTAGTAACAAATCCACTTAGGACTTTACTTCCATCATCATCTCTCTCAACCTCAGCTGTTCTTCAAAATATTTTTATCAGTCTAGCGTATATAGTTGGGCGAGCACACATGGCATATACATATATTGTCCTCAAAATGTATCTAATCATCTCTTCATATCCAACAGCTTCTCTAACATCCTCATCAAGAAATACAGCCACATTATGATTGGGCTCAAACTTTAGCTCAGCCATCTATAATTCACAAAGAAAAAGTGTAAATATGAAAGGGTTACATTAATGTAACTCTCAAAATATTTTGTCAAATTTATATTCAATAACTCTTGAAAAATTTCTAAGTTATTACCCACTTAATTTATCAAATTATTTGAATAAAAATCAAACATTATTATGAGATTTTAAAAACTCATGTAACAATTTATAAATCCTTCATTAGTTTTTAAAGTTTACTTTAAAGATTTTACATTTTAAAATTTGATCAATTTTTTTATTAAAAATTTTCTAAGTGTTTAATACTTACTGTTTTGAGTTCAATCAATTTTCAAAAAGATATAATCAATTAAGTAACTTGTTTCTTGTTTGATTTGTAAGCATTAGGTGTCACACCCCCGCTAAAAGCGGAAACACGGGGATGTAACGAGACCGGGATCGTCATAACACATGGTAAGCGATAGAGAGCAATATAAGTAAATGATGACATGCGTGTCATGACGACACCCGACAACAAGGGGACTTGTGTCGTGTTTAGTCAATGTCCACAACACATAGCCATAAGCAACATGATGATGATAACATATATACACTTAAGATGAAAATGTAAATGTTAATTCCCACAACCCGGGAACAAGTTCAAATGTTGATAATTGTATACATGCGTTCATATTGTTCAAAAGATTGTTTATCAAAAAGAGCTAAGTCCCAAAATGCATCCTAGGGTCTCCTCTAAGGCAGCACACCTAGATTCCTGGACTTGCATGTTCACCTGAAAAGATATGCTTAAAACGGTCAACAAAATTGTTGGTGAGTTCGCAGGTTTATGTAATAAAAATGTAAGCGATGCTGTATAGATAGCGTGTCGGAATACCGTGAATACAGTTATTACACAAGTAAATATCACATGACATGAGCTTTGCAACCAAACCTAGCGACGTACACAAAGAAATTGTCGGCATATATTCACCCAAGGGCCCGTTCCTGGCCACTGATGGTACCAACTAGTATACCATCGAACGAGGGTGGGGGTGTCAACCCAGTAGTACTACCAATACCTAACCGTCGGTTCCCACACTGGAATTAAATAGTTGCAAAGATAGAACCACACAGCAGACCCAAGCATGTATCAAATAGTACTTGCAACACAGTATCACGTTGATTCCTTGTATGTAAAATGTATGTAAGTTGTACAGCATAAAAAATTGTGTAAGCATACTTTTCCCCCAATTTGTAAATGATTGAAATATTGTATAAATGTGAAAAGGGGCCACGAAACTCACTTGTTAAGTGGTAAGTATGTATGAGCGATGTATCCCAAATGTTGAATGCAAATAAACAGTCAAACACCTATTGACAGTTATTGTATAGCATTAATGATATGATATATGTATAAGCGCGCAATAATGATGGGTCGGTTCGGGTCGTATCGGATGGGTCACGTACAACACACACAGACTGACACACGTACTAGATCCTACGTAGATCCAAGTACAAGACATTGTTGCCACTAATGATGTTATTTAAGTAAAAGTGTCGTTGTTAATCGAAAGAATATTGAATAAGTGTCGATAGTTATAAGTCTATTTAGTCGTTCATAAAGCGTTAGTTTAATTTGCTCAAAATGACGGGTTTGCAAGAACATAAAATCCATGTTTAACCTTTTAAACATTCTGAAAAACGCAGCGGAAATATTGCTTTTAAACGATTTTTAAAGCTGAAAATCTTATCTTCTATATGTTCATATGTTATGAAAAACAAACCCAAATCATGAGGATCATTCTTATGTGAATAGACAAGCTATGTCAATACATAAACGTACATAAAATCACAGCTTGAACAAGCTGTGACAACTACCTTGTTCCAGCACCAAATGTCGACCAAAATGGGATGTTTGATGCTTGTTCTTTTGGCCAAGACTTCAAGGAGGAGTCCTCAAGTGACCACTCCCACAAGCCTCCAAGTAGGCTTCTTAGTTGCTTGATTTTGAACCCCAAAACTCAGAAAGAGAGCTGCCAAAAGAGCTTCCAAAACCGTGAGTTTCCAGCAGCAAGTTTGATGATGTAGGAAGATGAAATCGACCCCAAGGTTCCAAGAAGAGGAACCCTCAAGTGTTTATACCCAAAGCCCTTTGCTAAACACCTTCTTGTTAGGAAGAACACTACACCAAAACCACTCCAAAACTCCTCCAATGCTGCTGCCTGGCCGAAATTTTGAGAGAGAGAGAGAGAGAGAGGAGTTTTTCTTTGGTCTATTGCATGTATTGAATGATGAGAGAGTGGTGTGCAAGAGTAGTCAAGACTTGTGTGTTTTCAAGGACACAAAGGTCCAATGAGAATTAAGAGGGGGGGCAGCCAAAGTTTAAAACAAAATAAGTTTTCCCTCTCAAATTTTATCACACATTATGTAGTTAACTAGTCCTCTTACTAGATATATACAACTAACCTTTTAATTGTATAATCTATACACTCCCATTATTAATTTGTAATGTTATCTAACTTATTTAAATAACATTACAAATAATATTATTGAACAAAATATCCTAATAAATTGTTCCATCTCATATGCAACTTGTTTAGAAAACCCATTTTCTAAATTGGTGTAAATATTTAATTGCATGATCATATCATCAATTAAATATTAATTGGTGTTTGCTAAGCTTGTTATTGGGTATAACCCGACTTGGATCATAACGTACTAACCACATCAATATTCTAAGTGTCTTGGGCACACAGAATCCTACAATCTCCCACTTGCCCAAGATTCATAGAAGATTGATGCAAGCAGTAAATACCGCCTAACAACGGTTTACTACCCTTAATACGCATGACTTATAGCCATTCAATAACATCATCCCTTTCAAGTACCCTACTTGAAATGATTTAGGTGAATCAATCATCTATCCTTTTGTTACAGATGTCATGTTAAATCCAAGGACACAGAATGATCATTCCTTGTTGATTTAACTTAATCAGGCCTTAGACATCTAACTCTCAACGAATAAGAGGAACAAATTCCATCTTGACTACATACGTTTCTCACAAACACCTCGTGTTATACCTGAACATATCCTTATGTACTGTCCACTATTTCAGGACAGTGAAGAATAGGCTCAAGGTGTAATACTTGGTGAATATCAAAACCCAATATGTGTCTCAGGTCTGAGGATACCAAATGATATTCGCCTTTACTCAAAATTACTTATGATCAATCAATAAGATTCCATGTAGTAAAATTTGAGATGCGGGTTAGTCCAATATTTGTATCCCACAAATATCTATGAACCTTGGTAGCAACCCATTGCTCTATATTCATCCTTATGAATATCAACCAATCCAAGTTCATAATAATCTTACCTCACACTTGTTCCCACAAGTATGATCGACTACGGACATTTAGAGTAAACAATTTACTCATGGATTAAACATGCTAAATTGGAACATTATTTGAAACATTATAACCAAATAATTTTATTCAAATTATAAAGAGTTCCACATATCCAAATACAAAGTTTACAGATCAAATCCAATCACTAGAATATCGAAGTCCCATGGCACAAGTATGACCTTCATGCTTTGCTTTTTCAAGGAGCTTCGTGAGAGGATCCGCAATGTTTTGATCCGTGTGAACTTTGCGAATACATATCTTTCCCTTTTCAACTTCATCTCGTATGTAGTTGAATCTCCGCTCAATGTGCCTAGTCTTTTGATGAGCACGAGGTTCCTTGATTTGAGCAATCGCACCCTCGTTATCACAAAAGATCTCTAGGGGGTCCTGAATGGAAGGGACAACCCCTAGATCGGCAATGAATTTCTTCAACCATGCAGCTTCTTGAGCTGCCAATGAGGCAGCGACGTATTCTGATTCTGTAGTTGATAGAGCCACCACATCCTGCTTGGAGCTCTTCCAAGAGACAGCTCCTCCATTCAGAATGAAAATGTATCCCGATTGTGATCGTGAATCGTCACGATCGGTTTGGAAACTTGCATCCGTGTAACCTTTTACAACGAGCTCCTCGTCACCAGATCCATAGATCAGGAACATATCTCTTGTCCTCCTTAGGTACTTAAGTATGTTCTTAACAGCCATCCAATGACTGTTTCCAGGATTTTGCTGGTAACGGCTTGTCATGCTCAAAGCGCATGACACGTCCGGTCGAGTGCATATCATTGCATACATGATGGATCCAATAGCAGATGCATATGGGATTGCCTTCATTTTATCTTGCTCATCCTTTGAGCTTGGACATTGAGTCGTACTCAATATCGTTCCTCTTTGAATAGGTACGGTACCTTTCTTAGAGTTCTCCATCTTGAACCTTTTCAAGACTTTATCAATGTATGCACTTTGATTCAAACCAATCAACCGCCTTGATCTATCCCTATAGATCTTTATTCCTAGAATATAGGCGGCTTCACCAAGATCCTTGATGGAAAAACAACTTCCAAGCCAGGTTTTTACACCTTCCAAGGTTGGAATGTCATTTCCAAATAGTAGTATGTCATCAACATACAATACTAGGAAAGTTATTATGCTCCCACTAGCCTTCTTATACACACAAGCCTCATCAGCGTTTTTGATGAAGCCAAATTTCTTGACCTCCTCATCAAAACGATGATTCCAGCTTCTCGATGCTTGTTTCAATCCATAGATTGATTTCTTTAACTTGCATACTTTGTTAGGATGTTTTGGATCAACAAAACCTTCAGGCTGAACCATATAGACATCTTCCTCAAGATATCCATTTAGGAAAGCGGTTTTGACATCCATTTGCCAAATCTCATAATCATAATGAGCAGCTATGGCAAACAATATCCTTATAGACTTTAGCATCGCAACAGGTGAGAAGGTTTCATCATAATCAACCCCTTGAGTTTGAGTGAAACCCTTTGCTACAAGTCTAGCTTTATAAGTATCCAAGTTTCCATGCATATCGGTTTTCTTCTTGAAAACCCACTTACTTCCAACTACCTTGGAATTAAGAGGTGGTACAACAAGTTCCCAAACTTGATTGTCATACATGGATTGCATCTCAACGTTCATGGCCTCAAGCCATTTGTCACAATCCAAATTGGACACTGCATCATGGTATGTGGTTGGTTCATTTGAATCTACCACATAGCATCCATCTATGAAAAATCCGTATCTTTCAGGTGGATTACTAGTTCTACCACTTCTGCGAACGTTTTGCGTGTATTGATCAACCATTTGATCATCCTCAGCATCCTCATGTTGAGTGCTAGTTTCAACCAAACGTGCATCGGGTTGTGGTTCTTGATCCTCCTCAAGATCCACTGTTCTACTGCTAGTTCCTTCCATAAGGAACTTTGCTTCTAAGAACTCACCCTTTCTGGTAACAAATACCTTTTGTTCCAGTGGATCATAGAAATAATATCCCATAGAATCTCTAGGATATCCAATAAAGATACACTTGGTGGATCGGACTTCCAATTTGTTTGGGGTGGGAGTCTTAACATAAGCCTCACAACCCCAGACCCTTAAGTATGATAGGGATGGAACCCTTCCATGCCATATCTCAAAAGGTGTCCTTTCCACCTTTTTGGTTGGGGCCATATTTAGAATACGGGCCGCGGAGAGCAGAGCGAAACCCCAAAATGATAGAGGTAATGTGCTTCTAGCCATCATAGATCGAACCATATCCAATAAGGTTCGATTCCTCCTCTCAGACACACCATTATGTTGTGGTGTTCCAGGTGGAGTGAGTTGTGAGACAATCCCACAACTCCTAAGATGATCTTGAAAAACATCACTTAGGTATTCACCTCCTCTATCGGTACGGAGAACTTTAATTGACTTATTGAGTTGATTTTCAACTTCATTCTTGAAGATTTTGAACATTTCAAAAGCTTCATCTTTGTGCCTTAATAAGTACACATACCCATAGCGACTATAATCGTCGGTAAAGGTAATGAAGTATCTTTCACCATTCCTAGTCATTGGCTTAAAAGGACCACATACATCCGAATGTATGATTCCTAATAAATCTTTTGCCCTTTCGGTAGTTCCACTAAAGGGTGCCTTAGTCATCTTACCTTGTAAACAAGACTCACAAACATCAAATGAATCACATTCATTTGTTTTTAAAAGACCATTCTTTTGAAGTGTTTGTAAACGTTTCTTGTTTATATGGCCAAGACGACAATGCCAAAGATAGGTATCACTCAAGTCCAACTTGAGTTTCTTGGTGTTAGTTTGGTACAATGAGCTATTTGAAGTATTTTCATGAACCAATTCATAAATACCATTAATGGGAATAGCTTTAAAATAGAACATACCATTTAAAGAAACATGAATATCATTTTCAATAAAGGATAATACATATCCAAATTGTTTTAACAGGGCTACAGAGATAATATTCCTAGTCAAACTAGGAGCATACAAAACGTTGTTCAAAATCACTTCCAAACCATTTGGAAGTTTCAAGATGTAGTCACCACGGGCTTCAACTTGAACTTTAGCCCCATTGCCCATGTAGAGGCTTACATCCCCTTTCTTGAAGTCACTACTTCTTTTGAACCCCTGCAACAAATTGCAAATGTGAGTTCCACATCCGGTATCTAATACCCATGTGTTAGAGGATATCATGTTTAAATCAATATGGATCATGTATATTGTACCTGAGGTCTGCCCGGCATCCCTCTTTGCTTTCAACTCTTGGAGATGGACGGGACAATTCCTTGCCCAATGTCCAATCTCCCCACACTTGAAGCATGGGTCGTTAGTAGCAACCTTTTGCTTTTTCTCTTGGGGTTTGGGTGGTACCCTTACCACCCCTTTCCCCTTTCCCCAAACGGGTCCCTTACCCTTGGCAACCTTTGCCTTGGGTGCGGGATAAGGCCTTTTCTTGTTCCCACCTTCATTGATGGTGAGAACGGGTAAAACCCTTTTACCCATGGCCGCCTCGGCCGTTTTGAGCATTGAGTGAAGCTCACCAATGCTTTTGTCCCAAGCATTCATGTTGTAGTTCAACACGAATGTCTCGAACCTCTTGGTAAGGCCATTGAGGATCAAATCCGTGGCCAATTCCTTCGAGACGGGACAATTAAGCCTCTCGAGGCGGTCGATGTGACTTTTCATCTTAAGTACATAAGATGAAACAGATTGATTGTCGTCCATACGACATGCATGGAGTGCTCGAACCGTTTCGAAGCGCTCAACCCTCGCTTGCTGTTGGAACGTTTCCTTCAGCTGGGTTATCATGTCATATGCTCCGTGATGTTCATACTCCTTTTGGAGATCCGGAGTCATGCTCGCTAGCATGAGACAAGACACTTGGACGGAGTCCTCAGTGTACTTCAACCAATCGTTAAAGGCCTCCTGATCATCCTCGCTAGGTTGATCGGGGATAGGGTCATCTAAAACGTACGATCGTCTCTCTTGCTTGAGAACAATTCTCAAGTTTCGATACCAATCGATGAAGTTGTTATGGTTTAGACGTTCCTTTTGGAGGATCGCTCGTAGGGATTGGTTTGACGCGGACGAGTTATCGTGATTTTCATTATTGGTGGCCATCTACAAAATTTAACAAAGATCAATTTTAGTATTTTCGATATTGCTAATTTTAATATTTAATGCCTTTTAAGGACAATTTTATATTAAAATCTAGAACCCAACATTACATTTAAATTGTGGTTAGGTGACCTTTATCCCACGTTTTAAATTAATAAGGTGGTCAACGTTTGACGATTGCAACCATTTGCAACTTCTAGAAATATGGGATCGACTTAAAACATCATATGTAAAGTCGGCATGTTAATCCCATCAACACCATTTGGAAACCACATCGTAGGTGATCCATTTGACATGATTTGCAAATCAAGACACCCTACTTACACCCACGTGTGAGTTTGCCAAAACAAGTGGTTAGGTGACCTTTATCCCACAAATAAGGCATTCTCACCTCAAGTCACAAGTTCCCTCAAAATGGTTAGGTGACCTTTATCCCACTAAGAGTTCCCAAGTGACTCAAGTGTTGTGTAAAAGGACGGTGTTGATCTTGTTTGGAAAAAAAGGTTTTAGAGGTTTCAAAATACAAGTTTAGAAAACTCTATGTACTTGTATTTGCATGCTTTCAAATACAAGGTACCTTATGGTTCTTTGATTAAAACCTATTTTAATCTTTAAAATCATTAAATCATTTTAATAATCTTTTATGAACCTTTAATAATCATCAATTTTCAGCTTGTTAAGTTTGTTAATGAGTTTGTTTTGAATATCCAAATATCAACCAAACAATCAAGACAACAAACAATCAACCAAGCATAAACATTAACAATCATATGTGCATAACCATAGCCCTTATGTTGACAACACTTGTTTGCCATCACAAGTGTTGTCTTTGGTCTTTCTAAGAGTCAAACATATCATAAAGGTTCCAAGAACCTCCCACTAGAAACCGCATCCAAATGCTCCATGTTTCTTGTGTCTTTGTGTCCATCTTTGGGTCTTGATCTTGTACATCTTCCTTTTACAAAATTGTATCCTAATACATTTTTCTAGTAAAGGAAATGAACCTAATCTATTATTACATAACCAAATGAATGAATAATTACAACCCAAATGAATAAACACAAATATTACAACCAAATTGAATGAATGAATACAACCAACACAAGCATCCAAACATCACAAGGTCAATGGCTAGGTTATGCACTTTATCATCCAATGATCATAACATCAAAACACCTAATGAAACCCCTTTTAAAACCACCAAATTTCAGCCAACATAAACTGAAATTTTTGGTTTTAAATATAGTCCAAACAATCAACACATCAAGATATGTATCTTTCAAGATCTAATCACTAGCATGTGTGATATGACCTTGAAAGTTGGGGAATCATACAACCAAACAATAACAGCCTAAAAAATGTCTATAAACATCCTTTAAAACCAATTTTAAAGAACAACACAAGCAAGTCATCCACATAACCGGCTCTAGATGCCATTGACGGGTTTGCAAGAACATAAAATCCATGTTTAACCTTTTAAACATTCTGAAAAACGCAGCGGAAATATTGCTTTTAAACGATTTTTAAAGCTGAAAATCTTATCTTCTATATGTTCATATGTTATGAAAAACAAACCCAAATCATGAGGATCATTCTTATGTGAATAGACAAGCTATGTCAATACATAAACGTACATAAAATCACAGCTTGAACAAGCTGTGACAACTACCTTGTTCCAGCACCAAATGTCGACCAAAATGGGATGTTTGATGCTTGTTCTTTTGGCCAAGACTTCAAGGAGGAGTCCTCAAGTGACCACTCCCACAAGCCTCCAAGTAGGCTTCTTAGTTGCTTGATTTTGAACCCCAAAACTCAGAAAGAGAGCTGCCAAAAGAGCTTCCAAAACCGTGAGTTTCCAGCAGCAAGTTTGATGATGTAGGAAGATGAAATCGACCCCAAGGTTCCAAGAAGAGGAACCCTCAAGTGTTTATACCCAAAGCCCTTTGCTAAACACCTTCTTGTTAGGAAGAACACTACACCAAAACCACTCCAAAACTCCTCCAATGCTGCTGCCTGGCCGAAATTTTGAGAGAGAGAGAGAGAGAGAGGAGTTTTTCTTTGGTCTATTGCATGTATTGAATGATGAGAGAGTGGTGTGCAAGAGTAGTCAAGACTTGTGTGTTTTCAAGGACACAAAGGTCCAATGAGAATTAAGAGGGGGGGCAGCCAAAGTTTAAAACAAAATAAGTTTTCCCTCTCAAATTTTATCACACATTATGTAGTTAACTAGTCCTCTTACTAGATATATACAACTAACCTTTTAATTGTATAATCTATACACTCCCATTATTAATTTGTAATGTTATCTAACTTATTTAAATAACATTACAAATAATATTATTGAACAAAATATCCTAATAAATTGTTCCATCTCATATGCAACTTGTTTAGAAAACCCATTTTCTAAATTGGTGTAAATATTTAATTGCATGATCATATCATCAATTAAATATTAATTGGTGTTTGCTAAGCTTGTTATTGGGTATAACCCGACTTGGATCATAACGTACTAACCACATCAATATTCTAAGTGTCTTGGGCACACAGAATCCTACACAAAATAGTTTCTGTGCCCTTTCTCGCGTTGACTCTAATATTTGTGGCCAAACAATGACATTATTGTGTTAGTGTTACCTCGACACCACACGACATACTCACGCCACGCACAAAGGGTCAAACACAACAATTTCAGTCGCATACAAGGCCAGACGCACGACTCAACCTCCATTCGTGCGAATCAACCCTCAATCGTGCGAATCAGCTTCATTCGTACGATTGAGCCTTCATTCGTATGATTGGCCTTCAGTCGTACCACACAACACCCAATCGCACGACTCAACTTCCATGCGCACGAATCAACCTTCAATCGTGCGAATTAGCTACTTTCGTACGACTGAACCTTCATTCGTGCGATTGGACCCCAGTCGTGCGAATCACACTCATTCGCACACATTCAGTCGGTCACCTGACTCAATCGCACACGAACACTCAATCGCATGACTCATTCGCATACACTCATTCGCACGCATGACTCAATCGCACACAGTCACTCAGTCGCACAACTCAGTCGCACGACATGCCTAGTCGCACAACTTAGTCGCGCGATTGACTCAGACGCATGATCCAGTCGCACGACTCACTCAGTCGCACGGCTCAATCGCATGAATGACCCAGTCGCCCAATCTGCAGAATCGCGACTGTGGTCGGGAGGAGCAGCCCCCGAGCCGCTCTAAACACGGGTTTTACACTACAAGGACCTCCAGAAACACTCAACAAACATACACAAGCATGAAACACAAGCAAAGAGACCTCACACGCACCCATACGACCTTGTGTGTTCGGGTTGAACCCGAACACCCGAAACCCTAGTTTGGACAGCCGTGAAAAGGCTAAGAAATGGACAACCAAAGACAACTACCTGCTAAGGAGGGGTAGTCTATGTTGTAGATGATGTCAAGACGAAGAAAACGAGACCTCTCGGGTCGGATTTGGTGCTAAGATGGTGTTTTTGTGTGTGAAAGAGATGAAGATGAAGAAGATGATGAAATGGGGGTTTAGGGCTGGAAATGGGGTATTTATACCCAGCCCAAGTTTCCAAAATTACAAGTTTAGTCCCTGCACTTAACCCCCGAGTTTTCCCAAATTTTGTTCGGTTGAAAAACGACTTCGTTAGGTGTTTTATATTAATCGTAATAGTATATTTAATGTTGTCATGACTTAAGAAATGGTTATATTAAAATATTTATTATATTTATAAAATGATATATTTAGCGTTTTCAAAAATGAAAGTTTTAAAGGTCTTTTTAAGGTTCACACACGGTTTTAAGCGAATGCACACACAACGATAATATTGCACACATGATATCCACATAATGAGTCAAATAATGATGAGGAATGACTAAACATAGAATAGATAATGGTCAAACACGTCAATTGACGGACCTTAAAGTGACGGATGTCACAGTATCCCCCAGTTGAGAGAATTTCGTCCCGAAATTCAGCTGGAGTTAGGTCCAAGAGTGTCATCCTCGAAAAGATGTGGATATTTGAGTTTCATCTGATCTTCACGTTCCCATGTAAACTCTGGCCCTCGTTTTGAATTCCACCTTACGCGAACAATAGGTATTCTACTGCGCTTTAGTTGCTTGACCTTTCGATCCATGATCTCAATGGGTTCTTCAACAAAATGAAGCTTGTCATCGATCTTGATTTCCTCGATTGGCACGTGAAGGGATTCATCGGCCAAACATTTCTTGAGGTTTGACACGTGAAACGTATCATGCACACCGCTAAGCTCTTGTGGCAACCTTAACCGGTAAGCCACTGGACCAATCCTTTCAGTGATCTCAAAAGGTCCAACATATCTTGGGGCTAACTTCCCTTTCTTTCCGAATCGAACGACTCCTTTCCAAGGGGAAACTTTGAGTAACACACGATCCCCAACATTGAATTCTAGAGGCTTCCGACGATTATCGGCATAGCTCTTTTGGCGATCTCGCGCGGCTTTAAGTCGATCTTTGATTTGGAAAATCTTGTCTGTTGTCTCTTGGATGATCTCTGGGCCTGTCAGTTGGCTTTCACCAATTTCGGCCCAACAAACGGGAGATCTGCATTTCCTTCCATACAACGCTTCAAATGGAGCGCATCCAATGCTTGTATGGTAGCTGTTGTTGTAAGAGAACTCAATCAATGGCAAATGAGCATCCCAGCTACCTCCAAAATCGATTACACACGCTCTCAACATGTCTTCTAGCGTCTGTATAGTGCGTTCACTTTGGCCATCTGTTTGAGGGTGATAGGCTGTACTCATGTCTAACCGAGTACCCATCGCTTTCTGTAGCGTCTGCCAAAAACGTGAAGTGAATCTGCTATCACGGTCGGATATGATTGACACCGGCACCCCGTGCCGTGTCACGACCTCTTTGATGTACAATCTCGCCAACTTATCCATCTTATAATCTTCTCGGATAGGCAAGAAATGTGCTGACTTCGTCATTCGATCAATAATGACCCATATCGAGTCATGACCGCTGTTCGTTCTAGGGAGTTTGGTAATGAAATCCATTGCTATGTTCTCCCATTTCCACTCGGGAATTTCTGGTTGCTGTAATAATCCCGATGGCTTCTGATGTTCAGCTTTGACTTTCGAACACGTCAAGCATCGACTGACGTATAAGGCAATGTCTTTCTTCATGCCTGGCCACCAGTATAGATCTTTAAGATCATGATACATCTTATCTGCACCAGGATGAATAGAATATCGCGTCTTGTGGGCTTCATCCATGACTAAGGTTCGAACACCTCCCCATTTGGGTACCCATATGCGATCCATGAAATACTGTATACCGTCATCCTTGCGGATCATCTGTTTATCTAACCCCCGGAATTCTTCTCCCGCAAGGTTTTCTTCTTTCAATGCCTCACTCTGTGCAATTTGGATCTGAGCTTTCAAGTTGGTTTGGATGGTCAATCCCAACGCTCGTGCACGTAGTGGTTTCACACGTTCTTTACGGCTTAAGGCATCAGCCACCACGTTAGCTTTCCCCGGATGATACCGGATTTCACAATCGTAGTCGCTAAGAAGCTCTACCCAACGTCGTTGGCGCATGTTGAGTTCCTTCTGATCCAGAATGTGTTGAAGGCTCTTATGATCCGTGAAGATGATGCATTTGGTGCCATACAAGTAATGCCTCCAAATTTTGAGTGCAAATACTACAGCGCCCAACTCAAGATCATGAGTGGTGTAGTTCTTTTCGTGCACTTTAAGTTGTCGCGAAGCGTAGGCAATCACCTTGTCCTTCTGCATCAATACACATCCCAATCCTTGATGTGATGCATCGCAGTAGACCACAAAATCATCTGTTCCGTCTGGGAGAGACAGTATAGGCGCGTTGCACAACTTCTCTTTCAACGTTTGGAACGCTTGCTCTTGTGCATAACCCCAGTCAAACTTCTTGTCTTTCTGAGTAAGAAGGGTTAACGGTTGCGCGATCTTTGAGAAATTCGCGATGAAGCGACGATAATAACCGGCCAATCCTAAGAATTGCCGTATTTCTGATGGTGTCTGGGGCGTATCCCACTTCTTCACCGCTTCGATCTTGCCGGGATCTACGTGAATTCCGTTCTCATTGACCACATGACCCAAAAACTTCACTTCCCGCAGCCAAAACTCACACTTTGAGAACTTGGCGAAAAGTTTTTCTTCGCGTAGCAGCTCCAGAATAGCCCGTAGATGTTCTACATGATCCTCTTTTGATCGGGAATAGATAAGTATATCGTCTATGAACACGATTACGAACTTATCCAAGTATGGTTTGCACACCCGATTGATCAGATCCATGAACACAGCTGGTGCGTTAGTCAATCCGAACGGCATGACCAAGAACTCATAGTGTCCATAACGAGTTCTGAACGCAGTCTTCGGTATGTCGTCCTCGAAAACTCTTAGCTGATGATAACCAGAACGAAGATCGATCTTTGAAAAATACGAAGCTCCTTGCAGCTGATCAAATAAATCGTCGATCCTGGGGAGAGGATATCGGTTCTTTACCGTCAACTTGTTCAGTTCACGGTAATCGACGCACATACGGAACGATCCATCCTTCTTCTTGACAAATAGTACCGGCGCTCCCCACGGTGAATGACTTGGTCGAATAAAACCCTTCTCCAGTAGTTCCTGTAATTGACTAGACAACTCTTGCATCTCGGATGGCGCTAGTCGATAAGGCGTTTTCGCTACAGGTGTAGCTCCAGGAACCAACTCAATACGGAATTCCACCTGTCGTGGAGGAGGTAAACCAGACAAGTCATCTGGAAATACTTCTGGGTAATCCCGTACCATTGGAATATCCACCAGTTTCCTTTCCTCGTCTTTCTTTTCAACTACATGAGTCAGAAAAGCGTAGCACTGCTTTCGTAGACTCTGGCGTGCTTTCATGCAGGAAATCAACTTTAAGCTCTTACCCGGTCGTTCTCCCTGAACCTTGAGTACTTCCCCGTTTGGCATAGGGATACGTACCACTTTGTCTCGACAGACAATCTCTGCTCCATTCTGCGACAACCAATCCATACCCACAATCACATCGAAGCTTCCTAACTCGAAGGGTATCAAATCTATGTCAAATGTATGATCCTCCAACGTCAACGAACACTTCCTAATAATCTCATCGGCCTGAGCAACCTTACCATTAGCCATTTCTACAGAGTAGCTAGTTTCTAGCCTACTAGGACTCAAATCAAGCAATTGCACAAACTCGGAAGAAATAAAACTATTGTCTGCTCCAGTATCAAATAATATAGATGCGAAGTGATGATTGAGTAAGTGCGTACCCGTAACCACATTCGGGTCCTGACGAGCATCATTAGCTCCAATGACAAATGCACGTCCCCGAGCTGCGTTTCCCTGATTAGCCGGGCCATGATTCCCAGCGATAGCCAACACTTGCTGCTGGTTGTTGCCCTGTCGACCCGGTGCCCGATTCAGCCTGGGGCACATGTTCCTGTAGTGATCAGGGCTCCCACACTCAAAGCAAGCCCTTGCATTCCCGGCGGGGTTAACCGCGTTGACGGGTGCTACAAGATTCGGCGCAGTTCTGCAATCTCTTGCCAAATGACCCGGGCGCTTACAGTTAGCGCACACCCGGCACTGCGTCCCTGGGGGATGATGATAATTGCACCTGTCACATTTGGGGTGCGGCCCCACATACTCTCTTCTGGCCTGAGACACGGCCACAAAATTCCTGGTCGGCTTAGACCTCTTCTCAAACCTTCCGGAACTCGACCGGCTCGATTCCCCAACATCCTTCCTTTTCTCGGCCCCTCGGCCCAAAACCCCTGTTCTAACCATCTCGTCGGTCAAAGCGCCAGCTTTCAGAATTGCGCTCTGAATAGTAGGAGGAGCGGCTGCTGTAACCATCGCTCTAATTTGAGGCGCAAGTCCCCAAATGTACCTTTCAATCCTCTTTGATTCCGGCGTGACTAGATGCGGAACCAATCTTGCAAGCTCATGAAAACGATCAGTATAAGCTGCATGCCCTGCCCCCACCATAGCATGATTCCAGAACTCATGCTCCAGTTTCTGCATCTCGTTGAGAGGGCAGTATTCCTCGGTGATTAGGGCTTTGAACTCGTCCCACGACATTTGCATCGCGGACTCTCTTCCTCGAGCTTGAATCTGAGTGTTCCACCAGGTTAGGGCTTTACCCTGTAGAGAACAAGTAGCATACTTGATCCTCTGGCTGTCGAGGCACTCACTGATGTCGATCACTGCCTCCATCTTTTCCAACCACCTGGTTAGGGCTATCGCCCCACCTTTCCCATCGAATTCCCTTGGCTTACAAGCCACAAACTCCTTGTACGAGCATCCCCGACGAGCATTGACCACTCCAGTCTCGATACCGGCAGTACCACCATTTCCGGTTTCCTGGTTGCTCTCGTTTCCAGTCGGGTTCCCGTTTCCCGTTTCAGTTTCAATCCCACCTTGGGCTCCATCATCGTTGCCACCATCCCCGTGAGGGTGGTGTTGTTGAAGTGCGTCGCTCACTTGGGCCACGATAGTCGGAATCAGTGCGGCCAATTGTTGAGCGATCAGGGCTGCCATGTCGGCGTTCCCTGTTCCTTGACTGTTACTGGCAGGAGCATCATTTGCTCTTGGTGCTCTGCCTCTGCCTCGGCCTCTGCCCCTTGGGGCTTCACTCCCGCCACTACTGCTACGGGTGACTCTTCGAGGCGGCATGTTCTAATCATAAAAGAGGTAACATATCAGCTTTAGTCACCATATGATACAAATGTATTCCACTTAACAAATTCCAATGTGCATGTTCCGGTCAGCCAGACCACCATGCAGCCCATTTCAAGCATATTCTCGGTATACCGGTGGTGTTTATATATAGGGTTCCCCGCAGCGTTCCCACCACACCCACGATGTACCTAGAATGATGCCTGATCCGGTTACATGACATCCGACTTTCCTTTACATCATATCCATCAAGTCCATGTATTTCATGTCAATATCATGCTTATTGTCATCACACATCACAACAGTTGTAAGTCCATGTATACAATCACGTTTAGTCTAGCGGAGGATGTCTATTTCCTCATTCCTCGAGGTTTCAGACATATTCCTCCTTAGAGTTATCTCAATGTCCAAGGTCAAGCACAATAGTATGATCTGTGTAGATTACTTCGGGTTAATACCCGGATCTGATAAGCTAACTCGGCGCGTAGAGGGAACGGAAGATCCAATAGTAGCATTCCCATAAAAGAGTGAGCACAAGGGCTCTCTCAGAGGGTAGAAAGATCACATAACAAATAGATGAGCAAATCAAGCAGCGAGGAACACATACACGAGATATAATATGCATACAGAGTCCTAGCATGCAAATCTACATGAAGGTTCCTAGGTTATAGTCTAGGTCAAGCGTATTGCCTAATTCTCTATAACCAATGGCTCTGATACCAATCTGTCACACCCCCGCTAAAAGCGGAAACACGGGGATGTAACGAGACCGGGATCGTCATAACACATGGTAAGCGATAGAGAGCAATATAAGTAAATGATGACATGCGTGTCATGACGACACCCGACAACAAGGGGACTTGTGTCGTGTTTAGTCAATGTCCACAACACATAGCCATAAGCAACATGATGATGATAACATATATACACTTAAGATGAAAATGTAAATGTTAATTCCCACAACCCGGGAACAAGTTCAAATGTTGATAATTGTATACATGCGTTCATATTGTTCAAAAGATTGTTTATCAAAAAGAGCTAAGTCCCAAAATGCATCCTAGGGTCTCCTCTAAGGCAGCACACCTAGATTCCTGGACTTGCATGTTCACCTGAAAAGATATGCTTAAAACGGTCAACAAAATTGTTGGTGAGTTCGCAGGTTTATGTAATAAAAATGTAAGCGATGCTGTATAGATAGCGTGTCGGAATACCGTGAATACAGTTATTACACAAGTAAATATCACATGACATGAGCTTTGCAACCAAACCTAGCGACGTACACAAAGAAATTGTCGGCATATATTCACCCAAGGGCCCGTTCCTGGCCACTGATGGTACCAACTAGTATACCATCGAACGAGGGTGGGGGTGTCAACCCAGTAGTACTACCAATACCTAACCGTCGGTTCCCACACTGGAATTAAATAGTTGCAAAGATAGAACCACACAGCAGACCCAAGCATGTATCAAATAGTACTTGCAACACAGTATCACGTTGATTCCTTGTATGTAAAATGTATGTAAGTTGTACAGCATAAAAAATTGTGTAAGCATACTTTTCCCCCAATTTGTAAATGATTGAAATATTGTATAAATGTGAAAAGGGGCCACGAAACTCACTTGTTAAGTGGTAAGTATGTATGAGCGATGTATCCCAAATGTTGAATGCAAATAAACAGTCAAACACCTATTGACAGTTATTGTATAGCATTAATGATATGATATATGTATAAGCGCGCAATAATGATGGGTCGGTTCGGGTCGTATCGGATGGGTCACGTACAACACACACAGACTGACACACGTACTAGATCCTACGTAGATCCAAGTACAAGACATTGTTGCCACTAATGATGTTATTTAAGTAAAAGTGTCGTTGTTAATCGAAAGAATATTGAATAAGTGTCGATAGTTATAAGTCTATTTAGTCGTTCATAAAGCGTTAGTTTAATTTGCTCAAAATAGTTTCTGTGCCCTTTCTCGCGTTGACTCTAATATTTGTGGCCAAACAATGACATTATTGTGTTAGTGTTACCTCGACACCACACGACATACTCACGCCACGCACAAAGGGTCAAACACAACAATTTCAGTCGCATACAAGGCCAGACGCACGACTCAACCTCCATTCGTGCGAATCAACCCTCAATCGTGCGAATCAGCTTCATTCGTACGATTGAGCCTTCATTCGTATGATTGGCCTTCAGTCATACCACACAACACCCAATCGCACGACTCAACTTCCATGCGCACGAATCAACCTTCAATCGTGCGAATTAGCTACTTTCGTACGACTGAACCTTCATTCGTGCGATTGGACCCCAGTCGTGCGAATCACACTCATTCGCACACATTCAGTCGGTCACCTGACTCAATCGCACACGAACACTCAATCGCATGACTCATTCGCATACACTCATTCGCACGCATGACTCAATCGCACACAGTCACTCAGTCGCACAACTCAGTCGCACGACATGCCTAGTCGCACAACTTAGTCGCGCGATTGACTCAGACGCATGATCCAGTCGCACGACTCACTCAGTCGCACGGCTCAATCGCATGAATGACCCAGTCGCCCAATCTGCAGAATCGCGACTGTGGTCGGGAGGAGCAGCCCCCGAGCCGCTCTAAACACGGGTTTTACACTACAAGGACCTCCAGAAACACTCAACAAACATACACAAGCATGAAACACAAGCAAAGAGACCTCACACGCACCCATACGACCTTGTGTGTTCGGGTTGAACCCGAACACCCGAAACCCTAGTTTGGACAGCCGTGAAAAGGCTAAGAAATGGACAACCAAAGACAACTACCTGCTAAGGAGGGGTAGTCTATGTTGTAGATGATGTCAAGACGAAGAAAACGAGACCTCTCGGGTCGGATTTGGTGCTAAGATGGTGTTTTTGTGTGTGAAAGAGATGAAGATGAAGAAGATGATGAAATGGGGGTTTAGGGCTGGAAATGGGGTATTTATACCCAGCCCAAGTTTCCAAAATTACAAGTTTAGTCCCTGCACTTAACCCCCGAGTTTTCCCAAATTTTGTTCGGTTGAAAAACGACTTCGTTAGGTGTTTTATATTAATCGTAATAGTATATTTAATGTTGTCATGACTTAAGAAATGGTTATATTAAAATATTTATTATATTTATAAAATGATATATTTAGCGTTTTCAAAAATGAAAGTTTTAAAGGTCTTTTTAAGGTTCACACACGGTTTTAAGCGAATGCACACACAACGATAATATTGCACACATGATATCCACATAATGAGTCAAATAATGATGAGGAATGACTAAACATAGAATAGATAATGGTCAAACACGTCAATTGACGGACCTTAAAGTGACGGATGTCACATTAGGTGAGTTTTGATGATTAATAAGTAAAAATTTATTTGAAATTCATATTGTCGATTTATTTCTGAAATTATTTTTTTATTATTATTGTTCACTGATGAACACATGAATCATCAAACAATTTTTGTGATGAAATCGATTTGATCATGTATGAATATCAAATTCAGATTCAATTTTGACCATTCAATCACATTTTATCATCAAATTTCAAATCACTCAAAGTCTTAGGGGTTAAACGCCCGATTGAATGTGAAGATCATGGACTGTGATTTGATGAAATACACTCAATAATTCGTTTAGAATCACTGATTACACCTTAGAATAACAACAATCGCAGATAATCAGACTAAACAAGAATGTATGATGATCGTCGGGTGTAAGAGAATAGGAACAGAGTGTTTAGTGAGAGTAAAAATGTTCGAATGAAATGATTTCTGTCAAGTGTTAAATTTATATAAGTGTAAAAAACAATTGGACGCATGACCACTATGTAGACGCATGACCACTGTTGAGACGCATGAGATTTAGGCGCATTGGCACTGTACAGGTATATTACCCCTGTTCAGGCGCATGAGACCTAGACGCAGGAGGTAAACTTGGTCAAATTTTATCAAATGACTTAGGCGCATTTGCACTGTTCAGGCGCATGAGCACTGTTTTAGGCGTATGAGCATTGTTCAGGCGCATAACCTAGCCTGAAACGCCTAACACTTGGACAAATTCAAGAACCCTCAGTTCGTATAAGAATTGTTTAAACGCATGGGCTTTCAAGAGTCCACACTTGGTTTATTTTCAACATGAAACGTTTGGCACTGTTTAGGCGCATGAACTTGTGTAAAATCGCCCAACACTTAACCAAATTTTCAGACTCATGACCATTGTTTAGGCGCATGAGTTGGAATCAAAACTCCCAACACTTAATCATAAAACTCAAAATTCATCATACTCTTAACGTAGACTGAAGTTCACTATTTAGGCGCATGAGGACCTTCCATACATCTAACACTTGGAATTTTCACCAAAATCATATAAACCCTAATTTTGAAAATTTTTCACTGTTCTTCATGAATTTTTCAACCCTTGGTCAAAGTTTGACTATTTGACTTTATGACTACACAAAAACTTTGACTTTTTGACTTTATCATTTAAAAATTCTATTTTTCACTCAAACTTTTACCTTGTAGTTTTCAATTAATTTCCTGTCATTTTAGTCTAAATTTTTTTTTAAAAAATTTCAAAAAATTTCAAACAATCTCAACTCAATTATTTGCAAGAAGCTTTTCCATATTTCAAACCAAAAACAATTTGAAATCTTGTAAGATTCATTTTTTGTATCATATCAAACACACACATACATATAAACTTAGCATCATCCTTTTCAACATTTATTTTGATTTTCTCTTTTTCAATCTTTACTCCCCCTAAACTTTTAAGTTCACAAACTTAGAAGTTTATACAAGTTGAAAATTGACAAAAACAAATCATTATCAACATGCCAACACACATAAAATCATGCAAAAATCAAAATAAAGCAGAATAAAAACTCTACTGGATGTGCAATGAATCATAAGCTGCAGTGAGATTATATCAGATAATAATCAGCACATTAAGATAAAAGAAATTATGGATAGTCATAGACAATGATTAAATCCTGATCAGGTGTGTTCCAGGTCAGCGTTACCGCAGCAAAGGAGAAACTAGATCTAAGGACAGACCAAGAGTACTTTGGTAAAAGTATCAGCACACCTACTTTTTCAATTCTTGGATTGTTAAGGTTCGATTAGATATGACATTATGTAACCCACACTTAGACTTAGAGAGTCCGACCCTCGTCAACTGTAAGGCCCCGTTGCCTAGACGCTTACAGCTGGCCAATCATCGCACATAAAACATATAATTACATTAACTTAAATAAAACGTTGCAGCGGAAACATAAAATAAACATCTCATTTCATTATATAAGCTTTTGCAAAACAATACATCGTTATCAAATTACAAAATACTTGTTCCAATACATTACAAAAGCATCATAAATATGGATGTCATCCAAAAGAGCTGAGTAGCCGCCCCGTGCCATCCTCTGCAAACATTACCTGCCAACTGGAAACACATAAAAGTGAGCGTTGCTGAGTGAGTTCTAGTTTTATAATAAAACATACTTTTCTTTCGTTTAAAACCATTCATTTCTTTCTTTCAAATCATATCAGGCTTTTAGAACGTGACCACGCATCGTACGTACACATAGATAATATTTATTATCTTCATCATTCATTCATTAACTTTCATTCATATGTTCATCATTACTTCTTTCATTAGCCCTTTCCTTCTTTATCACATAATCTTTTTATCATAATCTAGATCAGTGTCATCAGCTATGCCCCAAACAAATGGGGTATTGGGCCCAAGTTTATAAATGACTTCCACACTGCACATAGCCTGGCACCAGCACCAGGGTAAGCGACAAAGATCCCATCCGTATACTACACCCCCAACATTATGCATAACTCGAGTACTGGGCCGAAGATCATAAATGACTTCCACACTGCACATAGCCTGGCACCAGCACCGAGGTGTGTATTCACTACTCCACCCCCAACGATATGCATAACTCGAGTACTGGGCCGAACATCGTAAATGACTTCCACACTGCAGATAGCCTGGAACCAGCACCGAGGTGAGTAATCACTATACACCATGTACCACACCGTTGGTCAGTCACAAAGACTGGAACCCCTGCGTGTATCCTTAAGGGTTAGCTAAACCATACGCAGTTGAGCTTACGACATTTTAGAGCCGTGCACCTCTGTACATTTTGCTGGCAAGCCTTCCATACATTCATTCATTCATTAATGCATGCATTCATTCATCATGTTCCTCTTTTCATTATCTTCCACTTTACGTTACATAATACTTTCATTTCATTCATTAACATTCGACGTAAAGCCACGGGAAAATAACCACACATATTAAGGAACATAAACATAAACATACAACATCACCTTACAGGGCATCATCATACGTACTTAATGATAGGATCAAATGTACCAATCTATGATAACAATTCAATGAAATTCACACAAAGTAATCAAATCAAAACAAGATATCAACAAAATTCAAGTTTTCATTAATATCAAGCTCAGACAATTACAAAGTATGAAAGCAGGTTCGAATACAATTCTCAGTTTTCTACTACATGTAAGTCTAAACTATTTATAATGAAAACAAAAAGTAAAGGAACTAACTAATTACACAAATAGTCCCTATACTATTACAAAACATTAAAAGACAACTAAAGACAACATGTTAATCTTTTTAAGAGCACTAACAATACTCCCCCTAAGATTGACATGGTCTTCTGTCTTCAAGATCTTCAATCTTTGTCTTCTTTGTCTTTTCTTCCATCTTCAACTTTATCTTCATCCTTCATCTTCAACTCTTATCTTCATCCTTCAAAGAAATCTTCTGGTTCTTCTTTGACTTTAAACATCGGCTTCTGTTTATACATCTCTAGCTCTTTCAAAGCATTCGAAATTGCAGACTTGAATTTACTTGCAAGAATGCCTTGTTCGGGTTTAGATTCATTCGTCTTAATTTCCATCTGGTTCATTCTCTCCAATCTTTCTAGATTTCGGACCAACTTAAGCTCAAATGTTTCAGTGTTATAAAACCATCTTAGAATTGGCTTGGAGTTTTGATTACCATCTATTACTTTAAGGCGAGGAGTTGTAACCTTCTCAAAATACTTGTCATGAAAATTCAATCATATAATGTTCCTCCTCAGATTGTAATCCCTTGAGCTTTTTATTATTCCTCATAATTACAAAATACTCCTTATCCTCTTGCTCACATCTTGTATTAAGAAAATTACTTGATCGATCCAATCCTCTTCTTAATAATTCTACAAACATCTTGCCATGTTTTGAATCAGAAGGATTGATCAGAGGTAACCAATTCAGCTCTTTCAAATCTTGCACTGGAAGTTTTATGATACTAGAGTAAAAGTGATATACATCACACACAGCATTTACTCTTTTTATCAAGAACGCATCAAGTGCTTCATCATACTTCCATGCAATGATCTTTACTTGATTGGTAAATGTAACACCCCGAAAAGTCGAAACGAGTCATTAAAGATAATGGGCTTAAATAATGGGTATTTAATAAAAGAAGGAAATGGGTTATGGGCCAAATTGGGTTTATGGACAAGAGCCTAAGTAATTAAGGCCCATAATCAGCCCTTAACCCACCCAAATCAGCTCCATCTCCATCATTACAACCCTAGCCACCAAAATTCGTAGAGAGAGAAAGTAGAGAGAGAAAGTGGAGAAAACTCAAGATTTGAAGCTTCCAAGGTGAAGAGGTTGAAGATCTGGGTGTTGGAGCATCAAGATCTAAGAAAGAAGCAACAAATCCAGGTAAGAATCGACCTCTAAACCCTTCTGTAGATCAAACCCGGATTCTAGGGTTTTGGGTTTTGAAAAGTTGCAAAGAATCGCATAAAGGTCACATTTTTACGTATGAAAACATGTATAAAGCTTAGATTTAGCCTCATGGATGATAAACTAAAGGATTGGACGTAAAAAGTTATGATTTTACGGTCTGGTCCGTAATTTTTATGCGATCTGCGAAACTGTATGTTCATCCAGCGAATTTGCATATTCAATCAACGAAACTGTGGATCTTCCTGCGAAATTATAGTTTCGCAGGTAGTTTCGCAGACATGTTTTTCCAACGAAAGTTGGGCGAAACTGGCAGCAAAGCTGGCAGCGAAGATGCCAGCGAAACTGCCAGCGAAGGTGCTAGCGAAACTAGCAGCGAAACTGCTGGTGAAACTAGCAGCGAAACTGTTGGCGAACCTAGCTGCGAAATTGCTGATCTTGCAGCGAAATTAGCAGCGAATTTAGGCAGAAATTAACCACTTTAAGTGTTAGCTATTCTGCAGGCTGTGTAGAGTGATCCTAGCCTTATAAGCTTAGCTTAGAAGTTATTCGTGGTATCCAGGTGAGTTCTAGATCCCCTATTTATAAGTTTTCCATGTTTTGGGGCTATTATGCATACTAAATTTACGTTTTTAAATGACCAAGATTTCCAGGTCAGCCCGGCCCCAGCCAGGGGCGTTGCCCCTTGGACCCCACTAGGGGCTGCTGCCCCTAGGACCCCGCTGTAAGGGGCTGCCGCCCCCGAACCCCCGCTGTCTCGCGGCGGTTCGGTTATGTTTTACGATGATTTTACTTGGCATGATGTGTACTTAATAAGTTAAGTATTATATATTAAAGTGGAAGATGATATTAATGAAAAGCGAAACTTAATGAATGTTACCCCCGGGCCCGTTTGATGATGAAAAGTCTTGCAAGCACTATGATAGACTTCACTTATGTGAGTCTGATGTATGATGATGGATCTGTATTCATGAGCGGGCTATGTGCCTTGCAGTGTGGATCAACTGTCGGGGGTTAGCTACCGTTTCATGTGTACCGACAGGGATTGGCATTTGTTGTCAATCAACATGGAGCTCTTGCTTTGTGCAATCTCGTTTATGAAGAAAGTGAAAGATAATAAAAGAATGAAAGATAATGAACATGTTTATTATGATGCAAGTAATGTTATATTCTATGTTGTACGCATGGTCATTATATGAAGGATAAAGATTATATTTTCTTATAATATTTAAAACTAGAACTCGCTCAGCGAAGCTGACTTTTATGCATAATAGTTGGCAGGTAAACGCTGATGCTGAGGATGGCACACGGAGCTACTTGGGGAGCTATGGATGGCATTCCTATTTATGAAATATTATTGTAATTTAAGAACAATTAGCATGTTTTGTTTGAAATTAAAGGACAAAAGTATGAGTACAATATGGTTTCTATGTTTTAAATGAATGTCTAATTATTTCCGCTGCAATGTTATATTATTAAACTGATTTTTATGCTATGATTAACCAACTGTGAGGCTTCCCGGGAACGGGGCCTTACAGTAAAATCAGGAGCAATCATAGCATTCAGCAGTTCAGCAACTGATTGTCCTCTTTGCAATACGTTTCTTACCAAATCTCCTGTTGATCTTGAATTGTCAAAAATATGCCTTTGTTCAGTAGAAGCTTTATAAGCTTGTCTTTCTGGATCAGGAAACATTTCAATCAACTCTTTCCTGTGAACATGAGCATCAACAAATCTTGACATTTGTTTAATCTCCTGTGGCTTTAACATTCTTGTTCTCTTTGTTATTTCAAGATACTGAGGATTATCTGTATCAAGTACTATCATTTTCTTCAATTGTTTCTCAGTCTCTTGAAAACTTCTAAAAAGGTTCGTCAGTGATACATATTGTAGTCTTTTTAGTTTTCTCCAAGGGTAGTTTCTAGATTGCAACCATGATCTAAGAGCAGGAATACTCATATCTTCTGGATCAGGATGGTGCAATTCAGAGCTAGATAGTTCTTCTACATTAATCACTTCTTTTGCTCTTGTCCATTCACCATGCTCAACAACAATCTCATTTGGATCTACTGGTGCTACTGACTCTGCTGAAATACATTTCTCATATTCATCGTTAATCTGAGAAACAGTCAGTCCATCAAAATATACACGATTGTATTTCATCTTCACAAGATAATTATATCTTTCTTTAAAGTCTTGAGGTACTTAATCTTGTTCATGAGTATGTTCTTGTGAAGAGAAATGTGATACGAATTGAGCTTCATCGATGTCTTCATTATCTAGAACTTCATCATACCAATCATCAGTGTATACTTCCTCAATATCTTCTAAAGCCTCAATCTGTTCTTGAACATTATGTTCTTCAATAGTTTCTTCAGTTCTTTGCATCTTAGAAGATGATTCAGGTATACTTATATCTTCTACTTCATCCACTTTTCTTTTTCCTTTTATCTGCTCAAGATTTTCATCAATATTTATCTCAGTACTTATTACTTGTACTGGTGAGATAGGCTTCTGAGCTTCCTTTTCTTTTAGCAAATCATCTTTGAGCTTTTCATGTTCTTTAGTTAGTTTCTTAAATTTCTCCTCAAGAATATCATAATCTTTGATCATAACTTCAAAATTCTTGATTACATCTTCTTTATCTTTAGCAAACCTCACAATCTTTTCATCTTTTGAGGCATTTTCTTCAGTCAACCTTAAGTTTTCATCCTTAAGCTTTTGAATTTCTTTTTCAAGAGTTATGTTTATCTCTTTCATCTTTTCATTCTCCAATCTCAACTCTTCAAGCTCTTTCTCTTTACTCAGATTTTCATCAAACAATCTTTCCAACTCATCAATATTCAATATCTCCTCTGTTTGTACAGACACATTGTGTGTTGTATTCACAGGAATTCCTTCCACTCCTTCATTAAAATCAACTTCAAATACTGGATTGTATAGTATATCATTCATAAAATCAAAATCAAAGGTTTGATTTTGTGAATTAATTTCCTGTACATCTTCCTCATGAATCTCATCAACATTTCCTTCATCCATAATTTGTGTTTCATCAATAGTATCATCATGAATATCATCAATATTGGTTTCTTCAATCATATTTTGAGGTTCATCTCCAATATCTTCTTCATTTCTTTCCTCAATTTCTTCTTGATGTGCTTCAGTGGCACCATCATTTCCATCATCATCATCATCATTGTCATCACTTCCTTCACTTGATGAGCTTTCAGAAGATTCATCCTCATTTTCTTCAGCACCATCATTATTATCATCATTTTCATTGTCTTTATTATCATCTTCTTCTGATGAGCTTTCAGTAACATCATCTTCACTTTCTTCCTCATCTTCTACATCCTCAATCAGATCATTTGGATCTATTGGTTCTTCTTCAGATAGATGAAAATATTGCTGATTAATGTTTACTTCATTCATTGCTACATTCCTGATATAATCAAAAACTGGAATGTTTTGAACACCAGTGATCATTGCCAGTCTTTTGTAAACAGCATCTGACATGTGCTCTAACTATAGCTTTTCACCAGTAACTCCTTCAGCATATAAATCAGGATTTGCTTCATTAATTAGCAATTGGAGGAATCTAGGATACATCAAATACTTATTCCTCACTCTTCTTTCAAGGTTGAAAATGAAACCATTCATTATCCACTTAGCCATATTGAATCTTCTATTTGTGGCTAAGGCACTAATTGGAGATGCAATGTCTACAGGAAATGAATCCCAACCAGCACTTCTTTTAGACATGCAGTGTTGAAAGATATAGCATAACAGCTTCCAATGCTTAAATACTCGAGCTCTGAAAAATTGCTTTTTGGGGAAGTAATCTGGATGACCCATTTGTAGAAAAACCTCTCTACATTCATTAAAAGTATATTCTGATAAGTCTTCAGGGTCATTATCACCAAGTCTTAAAGCTATTCTTATATCTTCTTCAGATACTTCAAGCATTCTTTCTGTAGTAATAAATGCTCTTAAAACTTTGTTTCCTTCATCATCTCTTTCAACTTGTGCAGTTCTCCAGAATCTCTTAATCATTCTTCCATTGATCATTGGTCTTGCACACATAGCAAAGACATATTTTGTTCTGAGCAGAAATCTAATAATTTCTTCATATCCAATGGCTTCTCTTGTTTCATCATTTAAGTAAGCAGCCACATTATGCTTTGGCTCAAACTTTAATTCTGCCATCTGCAAAACACAAAGAAATTATTATAAGAAAATTGAATATTGATTTATGAAATTTATTCCTACATATGACTTAGAAATTTTAATTTATAACTTTTTCATTTCAATTTGACTTATTATTTTGACTTTTGAATTTGACTTTTTATTTTTACTTTTGAATTGAGATTTCAAGATGTAAAACATAAATCTTTATTCATTTTGAATTCATTATCTAACATTTTAATTTTGATTTACTTCTTTTAAAACGAATCTAATTTATTTATTTTTTCTTTTTTTTATTTTTTTATTCAAATTTTTTTTTACTGTCTGTTTATCTTCTTGAAGACCAGACTGCTTTAACAATCATCAATTCATTTTCACTTTCATATTGATCACATTACATCAACATACTCGCAAACAGATTCTTATCAATAATCCAGTATCAATTTTAGATATTATTCACATTTGATTAGTTAAACTTGAATTATATAGGGTTCGAACGCACAAATAGCATTCAAACGCCTATGTCAATACTCTGATTTAACCAAACATTTACAGATTTGAATCACAAACTTACGTTTATAGATCCAAATACTATCTATAATCAATAGGATTTGATGTAATCTAAGATGAAATGAGAGTATGAATATAAGTGATAGTCGCAGTATCAGGGGTTTTGTCTGAGAAATTTTAAGTGTGAATGTGAAGTCACTGGATCGGTAAACATCTGAGCATGTTCTTGACGGAAGGATAAACAACCACAACCAAAAGTCAAATCAATAACACAAACTATCAAAAATTGGTTTGATTGATAAAACCTAACGATTACAAGCTCGTTACAACATAAGAATCAAGACTCTTGGCAAGGAGAGATCGAGCATGATCTCCCCTCTCATCCGGCAGCCCTAGGCACCGGGCAGATTCCCTCCCCAAACCCTTATCTCTCTACACATTGAAACTGGTATATATAGGCCTCGGCACATATAAGATGCGACTGGGCCCATTCGTGCGATTGGACCATGCGTATGGTTCAATCGTACGACTGGACCATACGTATGGTTCAATCATGCGACTTGACCATACTTATGGTTCAGTCTTACGAATGGCCAATCGCATCTCTCAGTTGCACGACTGGCCCATTAGCAAGGCTCAGTCGCACAACTGAGTTTCATTCGCATATGCTCCTACGAATGACCCAGTTTCATGTGTTTACAACATATCAGGTGTATTACATTAAGCCTAGACTATTCGACAAGCGACGAACACACTATATATGACAATATATGCTCCAACAAATTCCCCCTTGGACGTTGCTTGCGAATAGTAGATAACACCTCTTACAATCTTCAGTTAATCTTTGCTCTGGTTGTCAATAGAATCAAACGAAAACCATATTAGCCAACGTTGCCGATCCGTCAGGTTGCTACAATATCCCTGAAAATGAATTTAGGCACAATAGCTTTCGTTTACTTTGCAGAACACCATCATAGCAGCAAGATTCCCCATATGACTGATTTTTCCAGATAATGACATGAACAGTTTTCCATTGCTTCAATCTTCACACAGCCTAACATGATTAACATTAACACCTGCAGAAATTCCCCCTCACGTTCAACATATCCCAATATATAAACATTGTGCTCTCTTGGCGTCTTCATACGGTGTATTGGGCAAAAGGTTGAAGGTTCCAATCCACAGTTGACAATCTCAAACAAATCAGCATGCACGAAGATTCATCATCGGAAACCGGTTCACATCATCACTTTCTGATTGCGTCTTCACTTTCTCTATACATGGATTCCCCCTAAGAAGCAGAATCCTCTTTGTGCGGATAAATATAACTTGATTGGCCCATAAATAGTCAGATGCTCCTGACTACCCCACAAAATCAACACCGACTGCTGACATCTTCTCTTCTCTCTTTCGTGTTCCAACTTCATTCACCTATTCTGGAAGTCCAACGAATAATGGGGTATACATAGAACTTATTTGACAAAAGAAACTCAGGGTGAATATGCTTTGCTCATCCTCAAATCTGCGCAAGAAGCTGTTCCAGACTCCTTTTTTTTTAGTCTGGAACAAATGCGGATGAGTCAATGCGGATGGTCCATTCATACGATTGAACATACGACTGGTCCAGTCGCACGACTGAACATACGACTGGTCCAGTCGTACGAATTGTCCATTCGCATGGCCCAGTCGCACGAATGCTCCATTCGCATGGGCCAGTCGCATGAACGGGTCTGCACGCAGAATTTCAGATCTGCAGCCGCCAGGGCTGCCCAAAACCCTAATCTGACGAATTTTACATCAACCGATACAAAATAGACATCATCAAATTCGAAAGGGTGATGGGAACGTGGTTTCGAGTGCAATTTTAACATAGAGATACCACACGTAACACGATCTGAGCAAAACACGAAGAACACGAAGTGGGTTTAACGTCAAGATCTGAAATTTGATCCAGAAATCAAGAGCTCGAGTTGCTAGAATGATTGTTAGATCATTCTAGCAGTAACCGGCTCAGATACCAATTGTGAAGTCACTGGATCGGTAAACATCCGAGCATGTTCTTGACGGAAGGATAAACAACCACAACCAAAAGTCAAATCAATAACACGAACTATCAAAAATTGGTTTCATTGATAAAACCTAACGATTACATGCTCGTTACAATATAAGAATCAAGACTCTTGGCAAGGGGAGATCGAGCATGATCTCCCCTCTCATCCGGCAGCCCTAGGCACCGGGCAGACTCCCTCCCCAAACCCTTATCTCTCTACACATTGAAACTGGTATATATAGGCCTCGGCCCATATAAGATGCGACTGGGCCCATTCGTGCGATTGGACCATGCGTATGGTTCAATCGTACGACTGGACCATGCGTATGGTTCAATCGTGCGACTGGACCATACTTATGGTTCAGTCTTACGAATGGCCAATCGCATCTCTCAGTCGCACGACTGGCCCATTAGCAAGGCTCAGTCGCACAACTGAGTCTCATTCGCATATGCTCCTACGAATGACCCAGTTTCATGTGTTTAAAACATATCAGGTGTATTACATTAAGCCTAGACTATTCGACAAGCGACGGACACACTATATATGACAATATATGCTCCAACAGTGAATGAGGAAATGAGCATAAGTGTTCAATTTATATTAAGTGAAATTTTAGGCGCATGAGCCCTGTTTGGGCGTCTGAAACCATAAAATTCACTAACTTTTTAGACGCATGAACACTGTTTGTGTGTTTTTACTTAGATGCATGGGAACTGTTCAGACGCATAAGCCCTGTTTAGGTGCTTTTGCACTGTTCAGTCGCATGGACCTTTTGATACGTCTAACACTTGTAATTTTTAAACTTTTCAACTGTGTAGACGCATGAGACATGTCAAACGTCTAACACTTAGTCAAAATCAAACTCACTGTTTAGGCGCATGGGATTATCACAAACGCCCAACACTTGATTAAAATCATGGACTTATAACAACTGTTTAGGCGCATGGAATGTGTCAAACGCCCAACACTTGTAAAATTTCATAGATTTATTACAACTGTTTAGACGCATGGGAATGATTCAAACATCCAAACACTTGTATAATTCCTGAAAATTTCAACATGCTCCTATTAAGATGTATGTGCACTGTTTAGGTGCATGAGTTGACTTTGTGTTGACTTTCAGTTGACTTTGACTTTGAGTTGACTTTCATGATTTAAACACTTGTGATTTCCAATTTCTTCACCTGCACACTTGATTAAAAAATATTAGTAATATTTCATACTAATTTTTAAAAACATTTAAGCATAATTTTGAATTTTTCAAACTTTTTCCTTTTAGTCCCCCAATTTTGAACATTTTGCATTTTGCACTTTCAATTCACAAAATTTTATTTTCTTTTTGATTTTTAAATTTATTTTGTCCCTTCATTTTAGTCTCAACAATTTTCATCTAATTTTCAACTTATGACAGAAGTATTTCCATTTGAAAATTTATGTAGGTTCATATTATATTTTTCAAAAATTACATTTTCAATTTAAATAAATACTTTGAACATATAGCATCATCCTTTTAATTCAACATTTTGATTTTGATTTTTGATTGTGATTATTTTCTGAGAACAACTCTTTCATTTATTACTCCCCCTAAACTTTTAAGTTTGAAAAACTTATAAGTTTCTTAGGAAATATAATAAGATCACACATCACATTGTGACATTGCCTTCACACACAAAAACATGCATAAAAGCAAAATAAAATCAGAATCAAAATCTAATATAACCAAAAGAATTAATGTCTGCAATAAGATCATATTAATGAAGATCAGCACATTAAAATAAAATAAATGTTGATAGTCATAGACAATGAATAAATCCTGATCAAGTGTGTTCCAGGTCAGTGATATCACAACAAAGGAGACACAAGATCTAAGGACAGACAATGAGTGTTTTTTTTTGTCAAATTATCAACTCACTTACGTTTTCAATTCTTGGATTGGTTAGGGTAGATTTAGATATGACATGATGTAAAACATACAGAGACTAAAAGAGCTCAACCATCATTATGATATGCAAGAAAGAACACATACTCAACTTATTACCTGAAACATATGTATCACTAGAGTTCATGTTACTTAAATTAATAGAGAATGATCATGGATAACCATTTGATCAGCTCTGACTATTCATTTGAATAGTTTGTGCACATTGACATCTTTTGCATCAAAAAGAGAATCCAGGTCTGTAATCACTTACAACAAAGGATATCTCAACACTTCAGGTCTATGATGACTCATAACAGAGAAGTGAAATGATGATTTGTAACAGATCTCATGATTAAACACAGTATCAACAGGTGTGAGTGGTGTAACTTAACAAGCATTCAATCTGATAAGCTAAAACAACTAAAAAGTACTCAGATGAATACACACAAGCATTAATATTTTAGTTTGATCCCAAGAATTTACTTTTTCAGCATACTAGTCAGATATTGTCTACACATCATATCTGATCATGTCTAGACTTTATTTATGAGTGAAGTATGCAACTGATCTCACTAATGTACTATCATTTCTCACATGTTGCATGACATAATCCTTTCTAAAAGACTCTATTTTTGAAGTTTTGATATATATTTTTGTATTTGATTTTTTAAGTATAACAAAAATCACACATACACAAAATATAACCAGGCAATTAACAATGAGAGGATCACTTATTATGATCTTTGGATTTTGGGAGTTCACATATGATTTATAAGACCAATTGATTCTACTAAATACTCAAACCGTCCTGGTAGGAAGGCTTTAGTAAATAGATCTGTCAATTGTTTTTCTGTTGCAATTTGAATCAATACGATTAATCCTTTTTCAGAGTTATCTATAAGAAAATGATATCGAGTTTCGATATGTTTTGTTTTTGAGTGTTGAACAGGATTAGCTGTTATGAACAAAGCAGCTGTGTTATCTATGTAAATTGGTGTTTTAAAAAAATTGAACCCATAATCCAGTAGTTGATTTTGCAACCAAAGGATTTGAGAACATCCTGTTGATGCAGCAATGTACTCAGCTTGTGCAGTTGAAACAGATACATTTGTTTGTTTCTTACATTGCCACAAGACTAATCGAGGACCAAGAAATTGACACCCACCCGAAGTAGATTTTCTATCTTGACAGCATCCACCATAATCACTATCTGTATATCCATATAATTCAAAGTTACCTTCGTAAGGATACCAAAGCCCTAAGGCTGGTTTACCTTTGAGATACCTGAATATCCTTTTGACAGCAATTAAGTGAGATTCTTTCGGGTCTGATTGATACCTGGCACATACACAAACAGCATACATAATGTCCGGTCTAGATGCAGTAAGATACATCAAAGAGCCAATCATTGATCTGTATAAAGTTTGGTCAATAGATTTTACTTTTGGATCAGGTTCAATCTTGGTGTTAACATCTGCTAGAGTTCATATGGACTGACAGTCTTGCAACTTAAATTTCTTCAAGAGCTTGTCAACAAACTTCTCTTGATTGATGAAGATTCCATCTTCAGTTTGCTTGACTTGAAGTCCAAGAAAGAAGTTAATCTCTCCCATAGAACTCATTTGGAACCGAGATTTCATGATTTCTTCAAATTCATTGCACAATTTGGGACTAGTATAACCGAATATGATGTCATCAACATACACTTGTACACATAAAAGATCATTATTATCCTTCTTTATGAATAAAGTTGGATCAATTTTCCCTCTTGTGTATCCATGTTGGATTAAGTATTGTGATAACGTCTCATACCAATTTCTAGGGGCTTGATGAAGTCCATATAAAGCTTTACTCAGCTTATATACTCGATGTGGAAATTGTGCATCCTCAAAGCCTGGAGGTTGCTTCACAAACACATCGTTAGTGATAGGACCATATAGAAATGCACCCTTTACATCCATTTGATACACCTTGAATTTCATGAATGAAGCATAAGCCCGAAAAACTCGAATTGATTCAAGTCTTGCAAGTGGTGCAAACACCTCATCATAATCTATTCCTTCTTCCTGTGTGTATCCTTGTGCAACAAGTCTCGCTTTGTTCCTTATTACAACACTACGGTCATCAGTCTTATTTCTAAATAGCCATTTCGTGCCTATTGCATTTTCTCCTTCAGGTAAATCCACCAAATTCCACACTTCTTGTTTGCGGAATTGTAGTAATTCTTCTTGCATGGCTTCTATCCAACCATTGTCCTTTAATGCTTCGGTAACATTTTTAGGAACAATTTGAGAAAGAAAACAAGAGTATAAGCACACGTTTGCTTGTTCTGATTTACTCCTTGTTGTTCTCTTATTCAATGGACCAATAATCTGAGAAATTGGATGATTCTTGTGAACACGAGATGTTGGAATCTCATCACATTGAACATTAACATCCAGATTTGTTTGGTTCAAGTTGGAAAGCTCATGTATCAAATTAGAAGAATGTGGATTGAAGTTTGGAACTTGAGTCGGTGAGTTGATAAAGTAATCAAAGTTACCAGTATCAACTACATCACCAGAGATGGATGATGTTCCAGACTCATTTGAAGCTGAATGACCTGAAACTGTATTATCATGATTTTGTATTGTTGAATCCTTGACGAATGATAAAAATGGGTAGTCTGAGCTAGAATCATCTGGGTCATCAGAATCTGAATCCTCACTGAAAGATCCAAGATCTCCTCTTGAGTTCCTCTTACTTGTGGAATCAAGACAATTTAGTTGATTAAACAAGTTAGATTGAAGAGAGTTTGATAATGAATCTAAGTCAAATAACCATGCAGGACCATTTGAAACTGATGGAAAAGAATATTCCAAAAATTTAACGTTAAATGTTTCAAGAATTATATTTGTACTAGAGTTGTAAACTCGATAGGCTTTTGAAACAGATGAATATCCAACGAAAAATCCATTATCAGATTTTTCTTTAAATTTTCCTAATTGATCACTTGAATTAAGAATCATAACAGAACAACCAAATGATTTTAAAAAGTTTTTGTTCGGTTTCCTGCCAAACATTAACTCATATGGAGTTTTTAGTTTATCTTTCACGATTAAGATTCGATTCTGAACGAAACAAGCAGTTGATATTGCTTCATCCCAAAAAGTGATAGGTATTTTTGCATCAGCTAACATCGAACGAGCAGCTTCAATCAGTGTTCTATTCTTCCTTTCAGCAACTCCATTTTGTTGAGGAGTTCTAGAGCACTGAACTGATGAGCTATCCCTTTCTGTGCACAAAATATTTCAATGTTAGAATTTTTGAATTCTGTTCCATTATCACTTCTTATTATTTTCACTTTATTTTCTAATTGATTTTCTACTTTAATGATAAATTCTTTTAGTAAATCAGCCGTTTCAGATTTGGCATATAGAAAGAAAACCCATGAAAATCTTGTGTAGTCATCAATGATAACTAAACAATATGATTTTCGTCCAATACTCTTGACGTTTGTTGGTCCAAAAAGGTCCATATGTAACATCTAAAGAGGTTTGGATGTTGAGTTTATAGGCTTGGACTTATAAGACGCTCTGTGTTGCTTTCCCTTCAAACATGCTGAGCAGTGACCATTTGTTGCAAACTTCTTAGATGGAAGTCCAATGACATGATTCCCTGCTACAAGCTTGTTTATATTCTTGAATTTGAATGACCGAGACGTCTATGCCAAAGCTGGCTTTCATCATTTGATGCCTTAGGAATTAGGCATGTTGTTTCAGTTGAAGGATCAACTTGAGACATATCTAGCTTGTATACATCTCTATCTCTCTCAGCTGTAACAATCACCCAATCTTTGCTTATCTTGAAACCTGGCTTCAAAACATAACAAAATGAATCATCAAATAAAACAGAATATGATTTGTCACATATTTGAGATACGCTTAAAAGATTAAAGTTCAACTGTGAAAGAAGTTGACTTTAACAAAGCTTATTATCCCATTTGATACTGTTCCTTCTCCGGTTATTTTTCCTCCAGCATCACCACCAAAGGCGATGTGAGTTCCATCTTTTAACTTAAAGTCTTGTAACAAGGCAGGATTGCCCTGTCATGTGCCGGCTACACCCACTATCCACATACCATGTATTGAGTGGTCTTTTTGGGCGTACCTGCACAACAAGAAATTAAGTTGAGATATCTACCCAAGCCGAGATGGTCTTGGGTTTTCCAACCTTATCAACAATTGTAAATTGTTTGTAATGGAGATTATTCAAATCAGATTTATTTTTGATGAATTTACCATTTTTATTTTGGAAATTGTTTTGAAAATTGTTTGATTTATTTTTAAGAACATTCATATCGTTTGATTGATCAACTTTTGTAATGTATTTATGACTAACATTTTTATTAGTCATACTTACAGATCTTGGAATGAAATGTTCTTCAATGTTTTGTTTTGATCTCACATAATTGTTATTTGGAAAAGATCTCAAACCTAAATTAGGTTGATTAATGACCTTTTGAAATCCATTAGTTTGATTTCTCAAATATTGTGGATTAACAAATCCTTTGCTCATGTTTGATTGTGGAAAGTTTCTATTATGAGATCTATTTCTAAAGTAACAATCTGCAGTGTTGTGAGTCTTTTCATCACAATAAGTACAATATTTGTTGAAATAACAATCTGCTGTCGAATGATTTCTCATGTCACATATGTGACAGTACTTGTTGAAGTAGCACTTAGCAGTAATGTGATTTTTCATATCACAAATTTCACAGTACTTTTGTGGTGTCACAAACAACTTTTTGTTCACTTTTGACATTGACACAATGTTTGATTTTGGTGTCAAATAATTATTCATTTGTCTTTCATTTTTCACAGTTTGATTTTGTGTCAGTTTATTATGCATTTGTTTGACATGAACTTCCTTCTTGAATGTATTCGGAACAAATCTTTTTGCTACAGCGGAAGTCTTTGAATCTGAACTAGATTTCAGATTAGAGTGTGATTTGTTCAAAATATTTGCTTTGTTATTTTGAAGAGAATTCATATTCACAGACCAGCTAACATAAATTTTATTGGTTTGAGTTTTGATGTTTGATTTTTTGTTTTAATCAAATTTTCTGAACTTTTGTTTTGTTCAGATGTTGCTTTTAATGATTTCTTTCTTCTTCTTTGATTCTTTGATTTTGAAGAACTTGGTTTATTTTCAGATTGAACATCATCAGAAGAAGATTCCTTTTCTGATTGAACTTGTTTCAGATTAATGGTGTTTGAATCTTCTTATGTTCCTATCTGTTGTTTATCTTTGCTTTGTACTTTCACTTCTTCTATTACATCATGAATTTGATCAGAAGTGTTCTGTTTTGGTTGTTTTGGTTCATATGATTTTATCTTTATTGGATGGCCATTTTTGATCTTTTCTTGATCTTTTTCAACAAACACTTGAACATTTTCTTTTTCTTCTTCTTCATTCTTGGTTTTGATCTGGAAGGCTTTAAGTTTAGCTTTATTTTCAGGAGAATGATCATGAGTATTAAAGTTCTCTGGTAGTGTGTTTGTGATAGATTCAGGTATAGGTTCATGAGTAAAACCTAATCCTGCTTTTTGTTTATCTTTTCTTTCACTTACCAGTTTCTCTACTATCATTTTTGAACTTTTTACTTTTGCCAGATCCATTTGAGTAGCAGCATGTGCTATTTTCTCCTGTTCAAGATTCTTTGTCATCTTTTCTAATTGTTTAGAAACAATTTCTAAATCTTTTATTGTTTTGTTCCATGAATTTTGGAGAGAGATAATCTTTTGATCTGCTGTTTTATGATCAGATTAAGTTTGCTATGCATAGATTCTTCTTGTTTTAGCTTCTCAAAGATTTTGAATGAGTAGTTTCTGTAGTGTTCAACATGTTCATAACATGATTTGGTGCAAAGTTTTTCTCTCACTTCTGATGGGATTTCAGGAAATTTTGGAGCTGTGGTTTCAGTTTTTGAAGTTGAAGAGTCAACCTTTGGTTGATCAGACTGTGCCATTAGAGCTACTTCATCTGTATCCTCCTTAGGATCAGACTTGTCACTCCAGTCATAGTCATCTTCTTCATCATCACTTTCCACTTTTGGGTCATTGATTTCTAACCAATCTTCTCCTTGAATTTCTACAATAAGAGATAAACTTGATGTTAATTCATTTGTAAACTGTTGTGCATATGCACTCCAATCATAACCATCTTTTATGCTGACTACTAGAGCTTTCTTTGTTTCATCAGATGATTTGGTTTCATCTTTGAGCTCAGGCATAGGAAGACTTTGATAAGGCTTTTGAAAAGTCTTCTGAGCTTGTTGAAATCTTTGATTGCTTGAGCTTGATTGAGCATTTCCTCCATTGTTCCTTGGAGCTTTGCATTCTCTTGAGAAGTGTCCATAGCTGTTACAGTTAAAACATCTAGATTTTGACTTGTCAAATCCAACTGTCTTGTTTGCACTTGGCTTGTATTTCTTGTTGACATAAGAATGTTTTTGAGTTCTGTAGGCAATCACCACCATCTGCCAGTTTAAGTCCATCTCTTCAACATCTTCAGGATCCATCTCAAATAAATCCTGCAAAACAAAATCTAGTTGAGTTAAATGGCTACCTTGGTATGCTTGAAAACTGGCCATAAACCCAGTGAATGCAGTTTTGGACTCTTCATCCTCTAATAGGATGTTAATTACATCTTTAACTTTGCTAGATTTAGCAGAGTTAGATGATGAAGAAGTCTCTGTTTGAATATTTGATGATTGGGTCTGTGGTTTAGGAGGAGATTGAGAATGAGACTGAGTTGTATAAGCAGGTGCACTGGTAAATGATGAGTCAGCGAAAAATCCTGCTCCAACAAACAGATCTCCCTCTTCTTCAGAACTTTTCTCACTCTTTGCCATGAATGCATTCTCTATTGTGGTTGCAGGAGAAGCAACAAACTGATATTGTGACATTGATGCTGCTCTATCATTGTTTCTAGAGCTTTCATCAATCTCCACTGATTCTATTTTTGCAATAAGAAGATCTAAATCCATTGGAAACTTCTCAGTATGCTTTAGTAGGGTTACAGTTTGTTTCCATGATGATGGTAAAGCATTGAGTAGTCTGAGATTTAAATCTTCAAGATCAGGTTTGATACCAGCTGTTGACATCTCTGTTATGAGTTGAACAAATCTGTTCATCATCTGATTTATTGTCTCTCCAGACAAATGTTGAAACAATTCTAATTGTCTTTTCAGCTTTTGTTTCTTTAGATTTTGGATCTCCTTGCCTCCTTCACAAATGATCTTTAAGGCTTTGTATAGAGTGTATCCAGTTTGGTATGCATCTAGCCTTGTAAGAACTTCCAAAGGTAATCCTTTACACATCAATGAATAGGCTTTAATATCATTCTTAACTCTTTTCAGATCATCTCCTTGAAGATCATCTTCTGGATATGGTTCTGGAGAATCTTTATTGTACACAACCCTCTGTCAAGCCCATCAGTAATTATAGGAATGTATGGTCCTTTTTCTATAGATTTCCAAAGATCAGTGTCAATGGAATTAAAATATTGTTTTAGCCTAAGAGACCAGTTTTTGAAATCAGCTCTATTTTTAAGTTTTGGAACTCTGTTTTCAGAATCTTCTGATTTCACCATTCTTATATTTTTGTTGTTTTAGATTTTTGAATTAAGAAAATAAATGCAAAAGTTTTTGAAAAATTTTCTTTAAAAAAAATAAAAAATTCTAAGTGTCAAGGTAATACGCCTGAGCAGTGGTTGGACGCCCAAACAGTTGATGCGCCTGAGTTGATAAACGTCTAAGGGAATGCCTTAGAAAATTTTCCAAAACGCCTAAGGTTTATGCGCGTAAACAGTTCTAAAACGCCTGAACAGTTGTCAAGCGTCTAAATAGTTGTCATGCGCCTAAACACTTGTACTTTTTCTCAACAAAGGTGATACGTCTGAGATTCTTCTCTTCAACAGTATTCAAACGACTGAACTAAAAACGTCCACACAGTGTTAAAGCGCCTACACAGTGTTAATGCGCCTAACACTTAGACAAATTTTCCAGTCAATTTCAGCTCATGCGCCACATTCATCATATTCATATGAATGTAACAAACTCAAATCTTTTGAATTCTTTAAATGTTGATGAATTCAATTGAAACTTTTCAATTAAGTGAGTTTTATGCCGATTAACATTCTTCTAACATCAATTTCATTCAATTTCAACAACAAATCACTCAAGTTTGATATTTTCAGTCTGAAAACTTCAAACCCTTTTTCGAACACAAATTCAACAAATTGACTTGAATTTGATGAATTGAACTGCTAATTTTGATTCAGATTATGTTTCTGATGATGAAACACCACTGAAATTCACAAGTTTTCAATTGAATTGTATCTCTATCACAGATTCAGTGAGATTTTTGAGTTTTTAGAGTTCGACAAACTTCAAACATCAATCACTAACAGCTTACCAACAGCTCTGATACCATTTGATAGGATCAAATGTACCAATCTGTGATAACAATTCAATGAAATTCACATAAAGTAATTAAATCAAAACAAGATATCAACAAAATTCAAGTTTTCATTAATATCAAGCTCAGACAATTACAAAGTATGAAAGCAGGTTTGAATACAATTCTTAGTTTTCTACTACCTGTATCTAAACTATTTATAATGAAAACAAAAAGTAAAGGAACTAACTAATTACACAAATAGTCCCTATACTATTACAACATATTAAAAGACAACTAAAGACAACATGTTAATCTTTTTAAGAGCACTAACAATAGTCCCCCTAAGATTGACATGGTCTTCTGTCTTCAAGATCTTCAATCTTTGTCTTCTTTGTCTTTTCTTCCATCTTCAACTTTATCTTCATCCTTCATCTTCAACTCTTATCTTCATCCTTCAAAGAAATCTTCTGGTTCTTCTTTGACTTTAAACATCGGCTTCTGTTTATACATCTCTAACTCTTTCAAAGCATTCGAAATTGCAGACTTGAATTTACTTGCAAGAATGCCTTGTTCGGGTTTAGATTCATTCGTCTTAATTTCCATCTGGTTCATTCTCTCCAAGGTATCTTTTGACAAACATGAGATATCAATGTTAGCATACAACTCAATAGGCTTTGGACTTTCCTTTGAGTATACTTCAAGTACTCCTTTTCTTGATATTCTCATGAATTCAATATCTTTAATATCTTTCTTGACAATGTTGGCATAAGCAAGAGCCTTTCTCAGAGATATTCTTTCCATAGCTGCATTCATCACATTAATAATGGAAATGAAATATTTCTTGTCTTGCTCAGCTATCTCAGGAGATACTTTCTCAAATTTTTCTCTAACAAAAACGAGATATAACTCGGATGTAAAAGCTTTAGCTCAAAAACTCCAAACAAAGTAATCATGTCCTCATCCCATCTTTCTAGATTTCGGACCAACTTAAGCTCAAACGTCTCAGTGTTATAAAACCATCTGAGAATTGGCTTGGAGTTTTGATTACCATCTATTACTTTAAGGCCAGGAGTTGTAACCTTCTCAAAATACTTGTCATGAAATTCAATCATATAATGTTCCTCCTCGGATTGTAATCCCTTGAGCTTTTTATTATTCCTCATAATAACAAAATACTCCTTATCCTCTTGCTCACATCTTGTATTAAGAAAATAACTTAATCGATCCAATCCTCTTCTTAATAATTCTACAAACATCTTGCCACGTTTTGAATCAGAAGGATTGATCAGAGGTAACCTATTCAGCTCTTTCGAATCTTGCACTGGAAGTTTTATGATACTAGAGTAAAAGTGATATACATCACACATAGCATTTACTCTTTTTATCAAGAACGCATCAAATACTTCATCATACTTCCATGCAATGATCTTTACTTGATTCGTAAAATCAGGAGCAATCATAGCATTCAGCAGTTCAGCAACTGATTGTCCTCTTTGCAATACGTTTCTTACCAAATCTCCTGTTGATCTTGAATTGTCAAAAATATGCCTTTGTTCAGTAGAAGCTTTATAAGCTTGTCTTTCTGGATCAGGAAACATTTCAATCAACTCTTTCCTGCGAACATGAGCATCAGCAAATCTTGACATTTGTTTAATCTCCTGTGGCTTTAACATTCTTGTTCTCTTTGTTATTTCAAGATACTGAGGATTATCTGTATCAAGTACTATCATTTTCTTCAATTGTTTCTCAGTCTCTTGAAAACTTCTAAAAAGGTTCGTCAGTGATACAGATTGTAGTCTTTTTAGTTTTCTCCAAGGGTAGTTTCTAGATTGCACCCATGATCTAAGAGCATGAATACTCATATCTTCTGGATCAGGATGGTGCAATTCAAAGCTGGATAGTTCTTCTACATTAATCACTTCTTTTGCTCTTGTCCATTCACCATGCTCAACAACAATCTCATTTGGATCTACTGGTGCTACTGACTCTGCTGAAATACATTTCTCATATTCATCGTTAATCTGAGAAACAGTCAGTCCATCCAAATATACACGATTGTATTTCATCTTCACAAGATAATTATATCTTTCTTCAAAGTCTTGAGGTACTTCATCTTGTTCATGAGTATGTACTTGTGAAGAGAAATGTGATACAAATTGAGCTTCATCAATGTCTTCATCATCTAGAACTTCATCATACCAATCATCAGTGTATACTTCCTCAATATCTTCTAAAGCCTCAATCTGTTCTTGAACATTCTGTTCTTCAATAGTTTCTTCAGTTCTTTGCATCTTAGAAGATGATTAAGTTATTCTTATATCTTCTACTTCATCCACTTTTCTTTTTCCTTTTATCTGTCAAGATTTTCATCAATATTTATCTCAGTACTTATTACTTGTACTGGTGAGATAGGCTTCTGAGCTTCCTTTTCTTTTAGCAAATCATCTTTGAGCTTTTCATGTTCTTTAGTTAGTTTCTTAAATTTCTCCTCAAGAATATCATAATCTTTGATCATAACTTCAAAATTCTTGATTACATCTTCTTTATCTTTAGCAAACCTCACAATCTTTTCATCTTTTGAGGCATTTTCTTCAGTCAACCTTAAGTTTTCATCCTTAAGCTTTTGAATTTCTTTTTCAAGAGTTATGTTTATCTCTTTCATTTTTTCATTCTCCAATCTCAACTCTTCAAGCTCTTTCTCTTTACTCAGATTTTCATCTTTCAATCTTTCCAACTCATCAATATTCACTATCTCCTCTGTTTGTACAGACACATTGTGTGTTGTATTCACAAGAATTCCTCCTACTCCTTCATTAAAATAAACTTCAAATACTGCATTGTATAGTATATCATTCATAAAATCAAAATCAAAGGTTTGATTTTGTGAATTAATTTCCTTTACATCTTCCTCATGAATCTCATCAACATTTCCTTCATCCATAATTTGTGTTTCATCAACAGTATCATCATGAATATCATCAATATTGGTTTCTTCAATCATATTTTGAGGTTCATCTCCAATATCTTCTTTATTTCTTTCCTCAGTTTCTTCTTGATGTGCTTCAGTGGCACCATCATTTCCATCATCATCATCATTGTCATCACTTCCTTCACTTGATGAGCTTTCAGAAGATTCATCCTCATTTTCTTCAGCACCATCATTATTATCATCATTTTCATTGTCTATATCATCATCTTCTTCTGATGAGCTTTCAGTAAGATCATCTTCACTTTCTTCCTCATCTTCTACATCCTCAATCAGATCATTTGGATCTATTGGTTCTTCTTCAGACAGATGAAAATATTGCTGATTAATGTCTACTTCATTCATTGCTACATTCCTGATATAATCAAAAACTGGAATGTTTTAAGCACCAGTGATCATTGCCAGTCTTTTGTAAACAGCATCTGACATGTGCTCTAACTATAGCTTTTCACCAGTAACTCCTTCAGCATATAAATCAGGATTTGCTTCATTAATTAGCAATTGGAGGAATCTAGGATACATCAAATACTTATTCCTCACTCCTCTTTCAAGGTTGAAAATGAAACCATTCATTATCCACTTAGCCATATTGAATCTTCTATTTGTGGCTAAGGCAATAATTGGAGATGCAATGTCTACAGGAAATGAATCCCAACCAGCACTTCTTTTAGACATGCAGTGTTGAAAGATATAGCATAACAGCTTTCAATGCTTAAATACTCGAGCTCTGAAAAATTGCTTTTTGGGGAAGTAATCTGGATGACCCATTTGTAGAAAAACCTCTCTACATTCATTAAAAGTATATTCTGATATGTCTTCAGGGTCATTATCACCAAGTCGTAAAGCTATTCTGATATCTTCTTAAGATACTTCAAGCATTCTTTCTGTAGTAATAAATGCTCTTAAAACTTTGTTTCCTTCATCATCTCTTTCAACTTGTACACTTCTCCAGAATCTCTTAGTCATTCTTCCATTGATCATTGGTCTTGCACACATAGCAAAGACATATTTTGTTCTGAGCAGAAATCTAATAATTTCTTCATATCCAATGGCTTTTCTTGTTTCATCATTTAAGTAAGCAGCCATATTATGCTTTGGCTCAAACTTTAATTCTGCCATCTGCAAAACACAAAGAAATTATTATAAGAAAATTGAATATTGATTTATGAAATTTATTCCTACATATGACTTAGCAATTTTAATTTATAACTTTTTCATTTTCAATTTGACTTATTATTTTAACTTTTTATTTTGACTTTTGAAATTGACTTTTTATTGTTGTGCGGGTACGCCCAAAAAGACCACTCAATACATGGTATGTGATATGAGAAATCATTCGACAGCAGATTGTTATTTCAACAAATATTGTACTTATTGTGATGAAAAGACTCACAACACTGCAGATTGTTACTTTAGAAATAGATCTCATAATAGAAACTTTGCACAATCAAACATGAGCAAAGGATTTGTTAATCCACAATATTTGAGAAATCAAACTAATGGATTTCAAAAGGTCATTAATCAACCTAATTTAGGTTTGAGATCTTTTCCAAATAACAATTATGTGAGATCAAAACAAAACATGCAAGAACATTTCATTCCAAGATCTGTAAGTATGACTAATAAAAATGTTAGTCATAAATACATTACAAAAGTTAATCAATCAAACGATATGAATGTTCTTAAAAATAAATCAAACAATTTTAAAAATAATTTCCAAAATAAAATTGGTAAATTCATCAAAAATAAACCTGATTTGAATAATCTCCATTACAAACAATTTACAATTGTTGATAAGTTTGGAAAACCCAAGACCATCTCGGCTTGGGTAGATATATCAAATTAATTTCTTGTTGTGCAGGTACGCCCAAAAAGACCACTTAATACATGGTATGTGGATTGTGGGTGTAGCCGGCACATGACAGGGCAATCCTGCCTTGTTACAAGACTTTAAGTTAAAAGATGGAACTCACGTCGCCTTTGGTGGTGATGCTGGAGGAAAAATAACCGGAGAAGGAACAGTATCAAATGGGATAATAAGCTTTGATAAAGTCAACTTCTGTTCACAGTTGAACTTTAATCTTTTAAGCGTATCTCAAATATGTGACAAATCATATTCTGTTTTATTTGATGATTCATTTTGTTATGTTTTGAAGCCAGGTTTCAAGATAAGCAAAGATTTGGTGATTGTTACAGCTGAGAGAGATAGAGATGTATACAAGCTAGATATGTCTCAAGTTGATCCTTCAACTGAAACAACATGCCTAATTGCTAAGGCATCAAATGATGAAAGCCAGCTTTGGCATAGACGTCTCGGTCATTCAAATTTCAAGAATATGAACAAGCTTGTAGCAGGGAATCATAAAAAGTCAATTTCAAAAGTCAAAAGTAAAAATAAAAATGAATAAAGATTTATGTTTTACATCTTGAATTTGATCCCTCGAATTTGGACTTTATTTCTTTTTCTTCTTTCGTCGGCTTCAAAGAAAATTTCCGGGTGTTACAAGTCCACCCCCCTTATTTTGGTTTCGTCCCCGAAACCTGTTATTCCTCGAACGAACGTGGGTAATGCTGTCTCATCTCTTCTTCCATCTCCTACGTAGACTCAGATCCCCTTCTGTGCTTCCACTGTACACGCACAAGAGTAACCACTTTGTTCCTTAGCCTATTCTCTTTTCGATCGATGATTGCTACTGGTTGCTCCACATAATTGAGCCGTTCGTCTACCCCGATATCTTCCAGTGAGACAATCATATCTTCTTCTGCCAAACATTTCCTGAGATGAGATACATGGAACGTCGGATGGATTCCACTTAACTCATCTGGTAACTCTAACCTATAGGCCACCTCTCCTACTCGAGCAATGATTCGAAAAGGCCCTATGTCCCTCGTGCTCAATTTGCCCCGCCTTCTGAACCG